>BGZK01000065.1:0-600000 GCA_005406025.1 Eumeta japonica | reverse complement strand
TAACTTGAAATTGTGTATAAAACATGAAAAAACTTTTCCTCGACCTTATATTTTTCAAATCTTGGCTGACTTTCATTTCGGTTTATCTTCTAAAGAAAATTATATAATAGACCGTCATGCAGCCTTTGAGCGAACGCATTTCGAGAGCTACTGAAACTTCACAAGCGAATAGGCAGTCTCTCACGGCGGCTGAAAGCAGCAGGCGCGAAGAGAAAGCGCCGCTCTCGTAGCTCTGTGCACACAATGCGCATGGCGATGCTTATCGCGCCGTCCGCGTCGCCTCGGTGGCTATACATCGTCATATCTGGAGCTTTTTTTTAACTTTCACTCGATTAACCGCACGAGTATATAATGCAGTATTTTTCGTGTAATATAGAGTAGATATTTAAGAAATAGTGATTAACAATGTTTTAAGGGAAAATGCAGACAGGTTGTTTTTGTACAGATTAGTTTTCCCATGCTTTTTCTTTAGCGTGAGAGGATTAAATATATTAAAAAAAACACCCAAGAGCGTGTCGGACCGTGCTTAGTGTAGGGTTCCGAAGCCGTAACTAAGTATAAAGAAATGCACCACAGATGAAAGAACTACGTCGTTACATTTTTTTTCCATGTTTCTCGCACAGAATAGGAAGAAGCATTTCAGTCGCCTTTAACTAGAGAAATAGTAGGAGTATCGACTATTACTATTAAACTAGTGTAAACTAAAGTGCACCAGCAAGAGCGTAGCTTCATGGAACTTACGCCCTTTATGCTGTTTTTCGGCAATAATCCAAGAACCGTATATATGAACATGTTCAAAATAATTTTCGTTGAAAGTATTTTTTAAGCGTTACATAAGTAATTTTTGTCATAATTTTGAACGTACGGTTTAAAAAACAAGGAAGGACATACAATTTATGCTACTTTCGGAGCGATTATTTCCGACAATATTCAATTAGTCAAAAAAGTTTCTTAAAAACTGTAAATGGTTTTTAAAAAAAACTGTCGAAATACGTGCCACACGTTAATATATGCTGAAAAAAATCTCTACAGTTTCAGTTACATATATGAAGTGTCCCCCTAGATATATTTATTGTTATTTTATTACCAAACTAAGTAGCGAGTTAAACAAGACGCCTATACTCCGGATTTCATTAATACACTTCTTGTAGTTTTAGAGGAAAATGCCTGTAACATACGGACGGACGGACATGACGAAACTGTAAGAGTTCCGTTCTTACAATTTTGGCTCTGAACCCTAAAAACCGGGTAAATGCGAATGGAACTCGTTTCCTAAGCGTTCCGTACAAACTTAATTGTCTGTTTAGATATTTTATATATCAAGTCGTTATTTTTGACTGTTTTTGATACCAATATTGACGAGATATTGGTGCCATGAATTCTGAAACGTTTCCTATTTTTTCCAAATGTTTCAAATTGTAGGACGAAGTTCCTTATCGCGCGTTGGGCGGATTGGAAGTACACGGGATGAAGTATCCGGCCGATACTTTTGAGACAAAGAGAGGGGGGGCTAAACGTGCACTTGGTGCCGCGGAGCGATCACTCTAGATTCCTTTAATATCTTATAGCTCGTTTACAAGCGTATGTCTATGTACAGCTATATTTTTGCAGTAGACACATGCGGTGTACGTGTCAGCAGTATATTCGTATATGTGTTGAATGTACCTGTTAACTTTGTAATTTGTTTGTATTTTTACAATAATAATAAAACACAAAATGTTTATTTTCATAAATTATTATATTTGCAAATGAAAATTTAAAAAATATATTAAATACAATTTTATTACGATTCTTTCATTTTGCTTGTTGTTTAATAATACAGAATAAATAACCAAAAAACTGTCATTCCGACCGGGTGTTCCATGACATATCATACCTTTCGTTAATTTTATGTATTTTTTAAATTATCCGAATCTTTGAGAATATTAGATTTTCATTGTAAGAAGTGAAAAATATTCTCCAGTATATTGGTCTACGTCACGGTCCATAGTCTAATCGCAAATGCAAGTTTGTCATAACAAAAAAAAATCATATAATATACCTAACTCCAACTTAATGAACTTAAGATTTTTTCTTTTATTTGTGCTGTGAGGCCTATCTTGCCAAATTTCATGGTTCTAGGTCAATAGGCTGTATCTTATGGGTTACGATTTACTTGCGAGTTTCAAATTATAATGCATAGATGTCTGCATTTTGTCTGTATTTATTGATTACGTTGAGTTAGATTTAACGTTTTTACAATTTCAAGGACCCCAGCCCAAAATATTTGGTAGATATTCATTTCGACTTAATATCTCCACGTGTTCCTCAGAAAAAGAGTCTTGATCGACAGACGGACAACAAAGTGGTCGTATCGAGCATCCTTTTTTTTTTTGAGGTACCGATCATAAAATGTAGGTGTAATTACGTTTTCGTTGTGGTATAAGTTTATTTAAACATTTGAAATCAATTGAAAATGAGAAACACTTACATATAATGTAACTAACCATGGTTATTTCCCGGATGGTTAGGAAAAGACCTTCACATAATTTTAATTTTATGTACCTTTTTTAATTTCTTTGATATTCATCAGTCGTATACGTGCTCCTTGCTTTGCAATTTGAATGTTAGGTATTGATCTGTTGTGATCCTGTCCGAATAAGAGTCTACCGCGTTAACCTGAGACGCGGTGGTAAATCGCCGAGGTCAAAGAAGTCCGCTGACTAATTGTAGAATGCATATCCGTTGTTATTCTACTAGAGCACGTACGTTAGAACGATGTTAAACAATAAAAGGCGCGGTGGCGGGGCGAAATATAAAAATACCATCAGAGAATAATTAGATATCATTATATAAAGGATTACGTAATCCTTTATACAATCGAAACAGCAAACGAAAACTGCGTCTGCTTAAAGGTAAAGATTTCATTAAATAAAGTACAGGGAATATTTAAGATTTTTCCTTTTCTAAAGAATAATTCTTTTTTTTTTTGAAAGAAAGTTATTCCATCGTGTATAACTATCGAGAAACGAATCATGCCTTTAACGATCCCAATTTTCGAATATATATTAATGTTATAGTTGTTGTATTTACTGAGAAATATTATTTTGTGTGTAAAAGAAATTTTCAGAATTGAAAATTACTATACATTGTGATTTTCTGTTTAAAAACTTATCAAATACAGTAATTATATCACTATAACAAAAAAATCGATCGCAAAATCGCGCTTTGTAACAGAATTTACACTTCGTATCTATTTCACGAAATTCTTCACAATTTCTTGTAAATCTTCTGATCATTTATTTCTACGAAATTACATACATTTTAGCAACAGTGTAACCGTGCTGTATCTTGCTGATCGGCGGCAATTTTAGGGTTCGACAGTGCTATACAACTTATTCGTAGTAAGATATTTCCTACAATACATTTCAAGTACATACATATCTAACTATATACCATACGAGATATCGAGAATACGGATTACTGTTTTGGTTGGACACTTTTCGCAAATGTCTCATGTGGCATTGAAATACATGTTTAAGGAAATCTCAAATTATCTTTTGTATATCTTGCAATATTGTCTCTTGTACCGCAAACTTTAATAAAAGTATACAATTTTATTATTCTGTCGTGACATATGTACAGTCACAAATTGTAGTCTCAAACGAATTCAATATTTAAATAGTAATAATAATTAATTTCTATAGAAAAAAATGTGTGTCAGCTCCAACGCACGACTGGAGTTTACTTCTTGCCAACGATTATAATATACATTAATTAATAAAAGAGGGTAAATGAACGCATCTCTTAAAGTACTGAAATCATGCATTTTATTCATATTAGTTATAATATAAATTCATTAAAATATATTACACAAATCGCGTTACATAGCCATTAAAATATTAATAATTATCAGATTCGAATTTCATGTTTCAGGGTTGTTAATAAACAATTTCGAGCATATTAAATTTTAGAAGTACAAAATAGTGACAATTTTAATAGAATATCATTAAAAACACATGCACAAAATAAAGAGCACAGATATATGGACAATTTATATCATTTGTAAACACGAGTTATACACTTGCGAAATAACTCCATCCACGCGTTTTTCAAATTCTTGTTCGCTATCATTCGAATAGATTATACCCATGTTTTACAATATTTGGCTCACTTTATTCATTTGTAAATTTTGTTAATATTGTCTACAAAAACATCAATTGATATAACTAAATAAAATGTAAAACAAGGTAGGTTGCGCACGAAACGTAAAGCAACTCGTTTGATTTTGTTTCCCATAAATTTTCATACCCCGGACCTTAATATGAAAATCAATTCTTAAACTCCAAAAATAGGTCGCGTGAAGCCTTCAAATATAATTTGTCAACAAATGCATGGATACTTTCACATTAAACTGATTTTCACTATGACACACCTTATAAAGATAGTAATTAGTTTTTACGATTAACCACAGAAACAAACACTTTATTACATCTTAATGCACTTTTATATGTTTATATGCAACATCTAACAACAATAGGATATGTTTGGTTATTTTCTCTTTCCAGCGTTTTTACGTGCAAACGTAATACATACAATAAATACTGCGAAGGTTTATCTCACGAAATAATTTTTTTGTAATCAGCACTCGAGAGCATTTAGCCTGTCCTAAATATGCCTTTACACAGCATTTTGACAGGCACTATACACTGATGCTTGCATAATTTGAAGTTCAAATAAGATCTATATAAGTTGTTCAAGCACTTAATATAGCATTAGTATAGCATATGTTTTCACACTAGGCAATACGACTACTCTATTTAAATTATTTAGAACACAATTACGTTTGCATTATAATTCAGTATCATTTCGCACAACAAACACTAACAACAATAAATTCTACATTTAACGCCACGTGTATTATTATGGTGCAGCGTCTATAGAAAAATTATGATAGTAAAATAAGAATCGATCGTCCTGATAAATGGATCAGGCCGCCAAGGTCGCCGCGGCCCGGCACGCCGATACGCTGTCACAACAAAACCGATATAGAGACGTGACGCGGTAGTGTACACGTGATGCCGCAGCCGGACACGGCGCCGGCGACACGGCGGCGTGGCGACGAGGGACGCTGTCCGTGGACAAATATCCAATCGCTTATTGTGTTTCCGTTTTATGGGCCGGATCGGTTGTTGTGCGGCTTCTGAATGCGATTCGGACGATACATTGTCGTGGGTTGTCTGCTTCGTCTGCGATGCTATTGTATTGAAATTAAGTGGTAATGAACACCGGTCAGACGAGGATGAGAACGCTCAGAGTACTATTCTGTACCAGTTGTTCAAATTTGAAATCTCCATTTGTTATCTGCGTATTAATATACACAATATTTCTTTTTATAATTGCAAGACATCTGAAATATTTTTAGTTGGAAACTTGTAAACAGCATATCATTTATGTAAGGATAACTTGAAACTCAGTATTTAGTGAATGGACTGTGATTTGACTGTGTTTATAAGTTCATACGTGTAGAGAATGTAATTTAATAAAATATTTCTTTATTTTTTTTTACAGACTTTGAAGTTGTATTCTTCCAATGATTACAAATTTCATGTCTGTAGTTCTAAAATCTAGGGAACCGATCTAGATCGCGAGAATTAACATGGCGCATGAAAGATAGAGATAAGTTATTGACTTCATAAATATTGTAAATCTAACGTCATTTATTTGTCATGTAGCATATCAATTTTTCTGATACGTATGTGGCCGTATAAGATAAAGATACGAACGTTAACAAAAATTAAAAAGTTATTGTGAAATTGAAGAATATTAAAATTTAGAGATTGTTCACCCACTTGTCTTTGGTTACTTGATTAAATTTTGCAAGTTTACTTTTTCTAACATTGGCCGAAAACCAGTACCACACGTAGTGCTGACGGCGAGTACGCATGTCGTGTAGCCGCGCGCCGACACGAGACGCTACGCGATCGTGATTTATGGCAGAGCGGCCCACGGCCGGATTACAAATTATAATGAGACGAGACACGAGCGCCGACGCACCGCTCTCGGCTCTTTGTCGACGCTGCACCATTTACATACGGGCCGCGCTGTCATGGATGTTGACAAATTAGTAGTCCTACTCGGTGATAGCTGTTGATCTATTGTAGCCGATACTCGTGAGTGAATCATAGTGAAACGATCCGCTACGATCGCAGAAGGACGGAGTCTTGTCCGTATTGCAGGCCTGTGTGTGTATATAATCAGTTACACATAAAGTTCACACACGTTCTATGCATTTATTTACATATATGAGATATGGTCTTCAGTATGGACGAATGGAATTACTGTTGTCACCTAAAATCAATAAAACATTAGCGATAGAACTCGAAAATCTTGTTTCATCACTGATTAATTTTGATCATTTATTTTGACGTTGGTGTTAACAAGTCGCCGGACAACCATTAAACACAATACGATGTAAAATTTGTGTTAAAAAGGTGTTTTCAACATTTCTTTGCTTTTGTTTTAATAGATATTTGTTTTAAAAGATGTAAAATAATATTATTAAGTTTAATCCCACTAAAATAATAAAATTCAAAAATCTCATGTGCCACCAAAAGTTTGTTCACAGTCAACCCAATCTAATGCCACTATGTACATTTTGAAGAGTTATATCTGAAAAGGTCAAATTAGACATCGGATTATTGAATGTCACACCAAATTATTGCTACTAAATGTATTTAGAGCTCTAACTTGGTAATTTTCGTAAATACCCAACAGATTGCTTGATATTTTAACATACTGTAGAAAAAACTGCCAAGTTAAAGCTTGAAATGCATTTACTGGCTATAAATCGGTTTTACTGTCAACAATTTAATGCCTAATAGATACCTTTTACAACTTTGAACAACTATTCAAAATGCAATAAGTAGCAATATGTTGCTTCGTCAACATTTTATTGCTAAACTTGACTCCTTTTCGTTGTCACTTCTGATGACTTATGTGACACAATACATGGAAAGCATATCATCGGTGAAAATTTCATAAAATGCCTTTTTTTAGTTGTTTTAAAAACGACCTATTTTATTGTTATAGAAACAGGTATGCATCCACCACGTGTCTATATTAAAAAAAAATTACTTTTCATAATCCAAACTTTTTCTACCGTTTACTAAAAAATCGGGGCATATGCATAGTAATTCCACGAACGGTGTACTACGTTCAAGATTGCTGTGGCGTATGTTTGAAGTCAGTGAAAACTTTACCATCGTTGGATGATTTGGAAATCATCTAAATACTTTATTTCTATAGAGATATCGGATACTATCCATGTATTCCTAACTATTAAAAGTCCGGCGAAACATTAAGTCGTCGGCCATACAAATAGTATTTGCATTTGAGGTTCCTTGTACGTGTGTAGTTATTGCCTCCACTTTGTCTATTTTGGAGTGATATGAAATTATATTTTTCAATTTAATAATAATGGATTGAATACTAATATAGTTTTTTTTAACTATAATTATTGGATGAAGAAAAAATGATAATTATCCAAATCTTTAGTTACTTGATTCAATAAGTGAATTTTTATTATTTATTATTTTTGCTTATTCCGAAGTTATACTTCATTCGCCATTTGTTCTTTTTATTCTTGTCTTGTATTCGATGCAATTAAATAAAATAAGACTATATTTAGTTACCTAATATTACAGTCTTAACAGATTTATAATTTTTCATCATCATCTGAGATACTTAAAATCTAAACATTCAGTGATCGTAAAATGTTCAATAGCCTTTCCCCAAATACTTCGGTTTCTTTTATGCTAAGTTCCAGATAATCAACTTCGACAAATAATGGTCCTCTTTATATTGTCGATGAAATAAAATCAATTTCAGGTTCACAGCTGCACGACTCTGACGAATATTCACATCGCAAAAAAAAATGTTGCGGTCGGCGGGTGGCCAAACAGAATTGGATCGAGTTTTTTTTTACAATCTCATGTCATCACTTAACGCTTCAGTATCAAATACTGACTGAATCTCGACTCGTGTAGCATATCAAAAAAAAAATCGCCCACAATGGATCTATACAAGAAGAGTTATTCGAATGGAAAATATTGTGTATCAATTCATTAACGGATGAGATCGCCACACGTCTTATCGCGGTGCGCGGGTCGACGTATCGGTTTCGAGTCATTTAAATTTTAATTTTCTCTATGGCTAGATTTTCGCAAAAAGTCATTAGTTTTTTGCCGCGGTCGTATTAACAAACCCGCTTCCGACGTCGCCGCTGTTGCGATGCCGCCTCTCGCTTCTGATGTTTCGAATAACATTTTTTGCTGGCGATTTCGTACAGAATTCGCTTTGGCGCTAGTAATAATCGCCGCTGTGAAAAGATTGTAAGTCCTTCTTCGAGTCTTCGTGGTTGGCCGCATGATTTTCTCTTATTTGACATTGAACAGTTCAATTTTATTGCACCCTTTCGAATCATAACTATTGGCTTCTTTATCGTTTCTCATTTCGTTTTTAAATTTCGTCCGACGGCTGACAGGAAATGTTAAATTCACAACTGAATTACAAAATATTATACTTCGACAAACGGTTTTGATCACTTTTTCTGAGAACCTGACGTGATAATTTCCATTAAAATTGGGCAGGGTACTTGTACCCTAATATTTTTCTCTTTTAAACCAAATTTGGCTATCACAGACCAAGATTAGGAAAAATTATCAGACCAAGATTAGGAAGAAGAAGCAAGTTGTATTTTACGGAACCCACATTTACTCAGCAGGAAATCCAGAGGATCAAGTGACTGATTTAAATTCTAGAACTTAATAATTATTTGAAAATAAATCTATAAGTCGGCAAATGTGTGGCCCTGTTTACAATTATTTACAAACTTTAAAATTTTCTTGGCGAATCATGCTTCAACACGTACGGCTTATTAACAATTATCATTCATTATATATGGTTTAAGCGTCATAATTATTGAAATTTGACTATGTAAAGAAGTACGCATTTTTATTATTCTGTATTCAATGAAATTATAGGCAATTTAAATTTTTTATTAGTAAATAATTACGTCCAGCCTGTGTTGTCAACCCCAAAAAACTAAAAAACAGCAGCTCATAAAAAAAAAACAGGAGAAAACAGTATGCAAGGTGAAAGAAGGCAGATTTCATACTTTTCTCATATAATTAAATCAATTACCTACTTTTATTAGTTACTAGGACTCACATACATTATGTTATAATATTGATTACAACATAATAAAAAAAAGAAAAATCAAAGTAAAATTATTTTACACTTTTAACCTCATTTGCCTCATCTTCAACATTTTCACTCATTTTCCTTTTTAAAATCACACATATTTTTGTTAAATTCCTTCGTGGCCTTTCTGCGGTTTCAAATTTCTACCAATCGGTTATTTGGGATTTAGTATGTTGATAATTGTAGCCGATATTCTGTTGCGTAATTTGGTTTTCATAATATTTATAACTGAAAAAAAAACCGTTCTACGGTGGCGTTGCCATGTGGTAGGCACAAAAGTTTTTTCACTAATTCATATAACGTAGGAAATGTTTGAGACCCGTCTCCACTTTTTAATTCGTGTACATATTTCCAAAAGTCGATAACATCGGGAATTTTGTTTTAGTCAAAAGATAAATTGACATTTATTAACATTCGTCATTCTCTATCCAGTTCAGTTATATTATTTGGATAAATCTTTAGGAAAAAATAATGTAACTCTGTAATGGAAGAGAATTTCTTTTTTATTTCATCCCAAATAATCCAAAATTGCTGCATAAAAGCTGAAGAAAAGATTTCATGGATTCCCTCAGTTCCATAAGTAAGCAGTATAATTACTGTATAAACATTTCTTCAGCATTTGTAAGAGTAAATGAGGACCAAATTGAACAACCTTTAATTTTAATACGGCTGATTAGTAGTTCTATATTATTGACAGAAACTGCTTTAGAGTTTATTAAAGGCTGGATTAAAGCTAATAAAGGTTGTAAAGACTGTATAATAAAATGTCTTTCTTGTACAGTTTTTATAACACTGAAACCTTAACAAAGACTATTTAAAAGGATAATCAAAGTGTTTAAGTATCAGATGTAACTAATTTTAACTTATATTACAATGGATAATTTTATTTCAATAAAAGAAAGATGTCGTCCGAACACCCGTTGCAAAGTGACAGTTTAATGACAGAAAGAATGTTAGTTAACGGTATCCAAGTTTATCGATCTTATTAGAGCAAATTCGATTACTAACATCAGTTTACTGTGATTATATAAGCTTATTTACATTAGATTTTTCACGCGCCCCACAAATAATGAAGTATACTTTAAAATGTGCCGTCGCTTTTACTTGACATTTAAACATTTTTGTACTATTATTGATTTACGCGCTTGATTTTGTGAAGACTTATGTGTTTGTCAATATAACACAATTTTAGTCATTTTAACAATATGAAATATGAAATTCATTTACACATTAATAAAAATATTTTAGACTATGCAGGAACCAGGTTAACAATGGCGTCATATTAATAAACGACATTATATGCATTGAATACTTAAATGCTCTCTTATGATCTCATCTGCATAGTAAACTTTGCATAATAACAATCATAGTTATATAATCACGGTTGAGTTTAAATAATAGTTTTTTGTGATATTCAATTCAATCACAAATACGGACAAACATTCCATAGACGTAAGTACTTAATTTTTTATTTAACATTAAGTAAGTATCGCCAGCGAAATATTTTTAAAAACTTTCTTTTGTAAACCTCTTTTTTTGTGAAATTAGATTATAGTTTTAATCAGGTATTTGTAAAGAGAATATATACTGATTGAATACTTATTATCTGTCGTCATTCAGATTATTACATAGTTTTTGCCTAATCGTTTCGTAATTAGTATTTAAACTAATAATACTGCTGTATTCTTTCAACACTTTTTTTAATTGCCCAAGATCCTTTTCTGGTTTTCCACAATTTTTTAATCATAATGATTGACAATTGCAGTGACTGCTCAGATAAAGCAATAAGTTGATCAAAAACTCGAAAGCCTTCACATTTACAGTCATAGTATGTATAGTGTAGTGATAACTTAAGGTTATAAAAATATAGGCTGTTTTGTGAAATTTTGTGACAGTCTTAAAAACTAGTGTAATACGTGAATTTTCTGCCACCAAGAAACGGTTTAAACTCTTATAAAGAGTTTTTATATCACAAGAATAGCATAGCAGCCTATGTTAATGCTTCTGTAAAGTTTATATTTGGGTTGTCCATATAATAGATCTAAATATCGCTTTAATTCAGCAGGTGTCTATACCAAAGAGGAATAAAACAGACTTAGGCATTATTAAATTTGTTAATTGCTGATATACAGCTAATGTCTTTCTAAACCGCGTTTCTACTGCCCTACTAACTTTAAAAGCTACAAACTGGTGTATGTTCCCTAATATTTACAGACGGTGTGCTACTCGGGACGATCCAGAATTGCTATGGGATTTAGCATCTTCAAACATTTTAATGCTTGATGGTCTTTGTCATTAAAAGGAAACCTTTTTAATATCTGTATTATAACCTCGATATAAAACTCCTTACACTTTATATAGAAATTTTTCAACTGTTTTTCCTCTAGTTCTCCAATTTCTCTTTTTCTTCTAATCAGATTTGGCACCATTCCACTGACGTATATCTCTTACAAAAGTCGAGGTTTATTATTTTAGTTTCTTTTGCGTTTAAAATATTTCGTGCTTCATGTTTTCCTTTTTGAGTGAGATTCAAATATTCAGTTTATACAAAACGTTCCGAAATAGTTGTTTATGCAGTCAGTATTTTGTCGTATAGTAAATATTGAAAAACAGTAAAAATTAGGAATGAAACAGAAAACAGGGGTATCAATGATAAAACAGCAAATCTAACGCTGGTAACGCTGCCGGTCTAGCTGAAGTCGAATAACAATCACGATTACTAATTAAGTAATTGCAAGGGGACGTGCGTTGTAGTCATGTCGCATTATAGTATGTTTTAGCTTATGATTAAACTTGATACTGTTTGACACGTGATTGTTTCTGACACTTCTGGTAATTGATAATGATGTCGAACTGACACAATCCCTAGTTGATCAAAGAGAAAAACTGTGACGATATATGGCACCTAGACATAGTCCACGACAAATTTAGTTTTTTAGAATTCCATAGTCAAGAATCCTTGTAATTTAGTCATATCCGTCCGTTTATCTATTTGTGACATAGTTTGGAGAATTTTAGCACTAAACAGCTGTAATTTGGTATTTGTATACATATTGATCACGGCAGCAAAGTGGTAAAACAAAATCTTAAAACTAAGGGTGCTTTCCCTACACATAAATTGGGAATGATTTTTTCTAATCTATCCTATTGTGTAGGATCCGTTTGCGAATGAAGCTTTAAAATGCTATTTTTTTTTTAGTGTCAAGTGTCCCTCCACTGGCATCTAAATGGTTACTTTCGGATATGTGAAAAAATTCACGACTGTAGTATAAAATTATATAGAAAACTATCACAGCTAAATAAGCTTCACAAGTTAACGAGTAATAGTTGACCAACTTATAAAATATATTTGGAGAAGTAAAAAGCAAAGTTTCGTACAAATTCCATTGAAAATTACGTAGATGAAGTTGTTAATTGTGCAAATTATTAGTAAACATAGGTTTATGAATATGTTTGTATGTATAGGTTTATGAACTATGAAAAATTATGGAAAAATAAAATGATAATATTTTTAACATCCGTATTAGTTTTTAGACGTTATTAGCCGTAAACCGTGAACTCATTCAATATGTTGAGTATGAACTCAATTGGAATATAACAAAAGTCTCCCCTCTAAGTTTGCATGTTACGACAGGCAAACTACGGAACTCTATTCCGCACATGACCCGTCACGCACTGGGTCGGTTTTTTTATTTTTGTTTTGTGTACATTTTGTACATTTACATTTTGAACATTCGCTATGTATTTCTTTACTCAGTCTAACCATTGTGGAAAAAAAAATATGAACCGCATAATGGTTCGTGTATCGTATTATGTTCTCGTTCGAATATCTCGAACATATAGCAGTGGTGTTCTAGACCCAGGTCGTAAAACCAGACATACGGCACCATTGACTTTAGTCGAATAATAACAATATGAGAGATCGATGCATCACGCATTTACGATTTTTTTTGTTTGTTTCAGTATCCGCCCCCACACCTCCACAAAGGCCTTGGATACCACTGACGCGGCCGAACAAAACTCGCCCGACATGTGAGTAAATTATAATAATTTCGTTTCGCAAAATAAAAAAAAACAGTCGACATTGTGACTAGTGGTAACCCGAGATACCTATTCCGCACAGGAATCGGTTAGTCATTCGTAGTGTTAGAGGCCCGCGTGGGGCATATGATGCATCATAAACAGATCATAAATAAGCGAGATGGCACCTCCCAACCGGCTGCATGGATAATATTTTATTGTGAGAGTCCCTACTCTATAACCATGGGCCTGTATGTTTTGATTTAAATATGAATACCGTTCGACGGCTCGAAAGAGACGAAATTTAATAGCTTATATTAAAGTCATTTTATGATATAGACGTCAATCTCTGAGTCGTATAAAATCTCGGCGATGGTGCGACTTAAAATTAATGTAGCTCCACTAGCAACGTATTCTGAAATTATGTAGTCTTTTTATAGTCCACCATTTAGAAACAGCACCAACTATGAAGCAGCGATATCCACATGCTTTTCGCACTTTATATACTTCCCCAAAAGTACCTTTTGTTATAGTGTTTATACCTCAGTCTTTTTGTAACAAATCATTAACAATTAGAAATTCTGCTAAATAAACTGAATTCTATTCGAGCCACAGGCCATGCAGTTTTACTTATATCTAGTGGATTCTTTAGTGGTGATTCATTTTATCTTTTCGAGAGACCCGATATCATAGTTTGGAAGCGCTATGCACACACGGGTTACTAGTGGCATTGAGGAATGATCGACCACTGAGGTTTCCGATAAAATGTGATAAACTAAACTGATTCATATAAGCTTGACTGTCGTTGCGGTGCTTATGTAGATGATGGCTTTTGTTAATGTTCTGCTTATGTTCTTGTTTTGCAAAATTCCCATAAATCTAAATTAATTATATGTTTACATTAAGCTTACTTTTTAATATTTATGCATTTTAATATTATTTTGTACAAATTCTAAGTGTTTTCATTACTACCATAAACAATTCCAGCCTTTTTTGCGTGCTGCCGTTCTTGGCTGGCGTACTGTCTGCTCATTACAAAGTAATTGTACCTGGAAAAACAGACAAACAACGCGACAGACTGACTAGGGCCAAAGTACAGGCCTTTAGGTGGCGAGCTAAGGACGAGTGATGAACGAATGCCAAAGAGAATGAAATGAAGAAACGAAAGGGAGAGAACTGTACCGTTTATTCCCTAAGGTATCGGCTCGACTCAACTTCGACTAGCTAGAGTCGGACAATAAAACTTCACAGCTTCTCATAGGGCATGGATGTTTTCGTCAGAGGCTGCACGACATGGGACTGAACGAGACGAATGTGTGCGTATGTGGGCTGATGGACGAAGACCATGTTCCGTAGTCGTGTTCTTTATATGACGACATTAAGTAAGAAATGTAGAGTGGAATAACGGTGGTACTGGTGGGTCCCGTTTATTACGTGGATTTCGTGGACACACAGTCGAACATCTGAAGGTTGGTAGAATACGCGCATGCTTGGTATAATAGAGTACGGTCAGAAGTAATAAACAGACATAGAAAATTACTAGTAAGAAGTATGAACAGTCACGGAATTAGATTTGTCGGTGTCTCGTAGCGCTTCTGCGATTCGACTCATATGAAAAAGGTGTTAGGAGGGGGGCCATGGTATGTGGGGGATTTCTTTTTTGCGACATTGCGTTATATAAGTAAATAATCAATCATTTCATTGTCGTCGAATTCTCCAAATTGCATTATGAAAAAAGAATATCGATTATTATCCGTAATACGAACATAAATTATTAAGGAAATAATGAAACTCATAGTGAACTGTACCGACTACACGTCTGTCAATAAATACCAAATTCCAAATAATAATACAATGATACAAATGCCGCTATGGCGAATTTCACAGTCAACTTATCATTTCGAGGTGGCCCCCCCGCACATACAACCTTACCTCTAACACTATCGATTAACTTCAGTTGCGAAGCTCAAACAGCATTTTTAAATAGTTATTAATTATTTCGATTGTTTTAAAAGTCATGTCATAATTCTAATAAAAATCACAATTCTTTTTAGAATGTACATGAAGGACTATTTAATTTCATTTGCGATTGACATTTAGCTAACCAAACTTTGCATTGAGTTTTGGAACGAACTCGTCACCTGTTTTTTCTATTAACAAAATATTGCTTTGTACAAAAAAAAAACTATAAAATTTTTGATTTAAATATTTTTTCTACAAAGTGCGGACCAGATTTGAAACATCTTTGAAGACAACTAGTTTTTGTGCTTTGTCGTTCTAAACTATTTTTGTTTCATTTCCATATTAATATCTACGCCCATAATTTATTAAAAATAAAAATATAGACAGAAATGCAGTTTGAACTTATAGGGTATCCGCCAGTCTTAAGAAAACATAAATTAGACATAATATGTTGTTTAAAAAGTCTGTCTGCTTTTTTAATTTGATAAAAGATAAGGGTTTTGAGGGTCAAAAGAAATTAATTAAAAGTAGTATGTATAGGCAGGCAATGCGGCAATCAAACAATAACCAAATGTTAAACGTTAACCAACAATTAAAAACGATTTTTTTATGGCGGCGCAATAGAAAATATGAAATATATTGTTGTTTTACGTGTGTTGTTGTTGTTGTAAGTGTGATCAAGTCCTTTCACTTTGCCCTTTTTATTATTATTATTTTAATTAATTTTCTTAATGTAATTAAGTTTTCTGTTATCAATTTATTTATATTGAGGATGATGCCCTACAATTTATACATTTACGTAGAAATTTTATGGCTCTATTGTGCTAAAGGTATATACTGTGGCCAAATTGACTCCAGTACAAAATGCGCCGGCTCTGCCGGTCAAATACCCTACTCTCACATGCGGACGCAAAAAGCAGCTAGCTACCCCTATTACGTTTCGTTCCAGTGAGAGAGATCCCATAGCCCACATCCCTTGTCCCCCCTGCCCTCATCAGCTCGATGCTCTTCCATTGAATACACCATTCCCTCCTAAGAGATCGGTAACGAACTGGCGACTCGTCTAGTTGAGTGTTTGGGTGGGCAGCGGTGACCATTTACTCTCTGTTGGTCGTCTGCTCATGTGCGTTTCGAATAGGCTATAAAAACGCATTTTTTCCTAAGTCGTAATAATTACCAAAGTAGTGATCTTTTTCCCTTTTTATTTAACTTTTTTAGTATTTGTGAAACATAAATAATTCATTTTTTGGAGTTCCGTGATACAGAAGTAAACGGAACGTTATTGTCTGTACGTTTGTCCGTCTGTAAAATTCTTTTTTCTCAGAAATGAATAGAGATATCAAATTAAAATTAATATTAAATATTAAATTTTACCATCTCTTGGAGGTGTAAAAAATTCATAATTCCAAGTCAATGGAATCAAAAGATATGGGCATTTTACCACGTAATTTGATACTTTCAAATTCACTCATCAAACCTATAGGGTAGTTCCACCTATAGTAATGAAATTTGACAAACGGCAATACTTCACAACCGAAGACGAAAATCTGAAAATCATTAATTTGTAATTACATCACATAATAAATATTCTTTTGTAATTACGAACTGACATTTGTAATTATTTTTAATTATCCGTTAATATGAAGATTTTTAAAAATTTATGATTTAAAAATCATTTTAAGTTTCAGAATTCTCGGGACCGATATCTTGCTAAAATAGATATCAAAAACAGGGAAAAATTCGTCGAAATGATTACGAGTATCAACAGATGAAATATCTAATGCATTATTAAGTTTGTGTCCAAAACAAACAAACTATTTTATAGAATTTAGACTTTGATAGCAAAAATATGATTAGTTTTAATTATTATTACCTTTAAAATATAATTACTTACGTTTAAAAATTTCCTTTAATAATCTATACAATTGTTTCATATTTTGTTTATGTGTTTATTAGAGAGTTTATGGACCATAGGTTTTTCTCCGGTCGTAAATAAGTCATCAATTTTACGGCATGAATCATGAGCGTAATAAAATACAAAACTGGTGTACCGGCCCGCCGATCGCCGCGTAAACGGCACTCGTAACGTGAGGCTGCGGCTGCCCCGGCAAAGACCGGGCCTATTTGTTACGTTTTGTCAAGCTTTCAGTGCACTTGGTGATGTTACGTTTTAAGTTTTTTTTATTCTACAAAAAAATTATCGAAAAATCTTATCTGAAGTTTTTAGCGATTATTCCTACAATGCAACTTACGGGAGTAAAATTCTATAATAATAGTTACTTTCGTTTTGGTCAAGTAAACTAAACAAAATATAATTGTAATAATAGTGAACGACACAAAAATATGTTAGTCGTAAACAAAATTAAAAACTTAATCCTATAAATATATTTTATGAATACAAAACCTGAAGTATCGTTTTGAGTACATAAATATCACGTTTGATGAAAACTGAAACACGACCCACAACGACGTCTGCGTTCACGCGTCCGACGTATCTTTAGTTGGCACCGACTCCAAAAACAACTGATTATCGTAAATATTTAAATATTAAAAGTGTATATTATTATTTGATTAGTGTACATTTCGTCTTTTGTTATTGAATAAAAATATTTTTTGTAGTCTTAAAGAATAATGGTACATAAATAAATCTAATAAGTATCTAACTGATCTATATGTAAGTTTTTGAAAACGGGCCTTTTTTCATAGGTGAGGCTTGCTTAGTGTTTCGAAATTGTTAATTTCTAAACACTAAGCCAGATTTTGTTAATTCCGTTCTATGACCGGTGTTTGCGTCTACTTGTACTTTAACGTTCTTTCCGAATCGTTAATCCCAGCAGCGCGGCAGCGGCGGTGCAAATGCACGATCAATTTACATAAATCAAAATCGATTCGCCGAGGTTGCACGCACATTAACTCGGCCCCGGCCCGAGAAGATCCTCGGAGCTGAGCTTACATTCCGTATTAATTGGTTTTTAAACTACCCATATCTACTACATTATTCATTTAATTACAGCTCGAGCCGCGGAGAACTATTAATCTTTGATTTAATCTAAAATGACTTGCAACAGTATTGTACAATCGGCGATGTACGTTAGTGATGAATGTACAAGTAAAAAATAGATGAAATTATTGATGGCGGTTATACGACGAATATGTAAACACAAATTTGTAATTTATTGTTTTGTACGAATTTCGAATAACGAATGTTCTTATCTGGACTAAAATGGTCCAAAGAACGAAAGGGAACCACTTCCTTTGCTGAAATCTATGCTTTCATGCAATTCTCGTGAACATTCCCAGTACTTTATTTAACCCCGAACCAATTTTTCTAGTGTTATTTGATCAATTCGTTCGGTGCTTTATAAAGCACGATCATAATAATATGGTATATTTTACGATGTATTATTTTATCGTCATTCAGAATACAAATCTATCATTATTACGCGTGAATTTTAAAAGAAATAACATATTTCAAAAACTGTTAATTGTACAATGTTACGAGATATCTGGGGTTTATTCTGTTTACTTGTTTTGTACCTATTTATTTATTTCGTATAATCTCTGATGACAACTTTTTTAATTGTATTATTTATAGTATTTTAAAGAGGCAAACGGGCATGCGAGCCACCGGAGAGTAGGTCATCACCGCCGCCCATACACACCCTCAAATCCAAAGGTGTCATTAGCACGTTGCCGGTCGTTTAAAAAGGAATAGTCTTTTTTCTTGAAGTTTATTGGGAACAGCATTTGAATGAATTTGAATTTCTATATTTTCTATGAGACCAATAGTCCGGTGAGTAAGTTGAAAAACGTGAAAAATAGAGATAAAGCTCTTAAAAATATGAGCAATAGCTCATAGGATTCACAATGATCTCTAGAAAAATGCAGTGTGAGGATTTTACTTCACGTAAAAAATTGCCATTGTTCTTAACAAAATAAGACCAAAAAAAATAAAAGGTATTTAGTTTTTTGTTAATAACTCGAAAACTATTAATATTTACGTTACTTTGAAAAAGATCCTCAAAAAGGAGGAAATTTCCGAAAATAAAGTTCCAGCTCCCGGAACTCTACCTCTGTTATTAATAATTTTAATTTAACGCTGAAAATAGGGCTCCGTGCAGCCATTATGGCGTGCGTGCACTGTCGCTAAAGACAGCATACTACATCAAATACTTCTTTATAGTAACAAGTATGAATTTAAAAATTTGAACAAATTGTGGTATCATCCAGATACTTGAAAGAATATATGCCTCTTGGAAAAAAAATTATTTTTCAAAAGTTATGCAATTGTTAATTAGCTAATTTTTTTCCAATCTCCATTTTCATAAATGACTACATAAAAGTTAAAGTAATAAACCTAAAAATTTTTGGCTCTGCGGAGCCTTTATTGATTAAAGTTGATTATTTTGTTCATAATATTTTTTTTAAATTAACAAAAACTGCAAAATCCAAGAAATGTTATTATGATTATTTTTTTAAATAATGTTATATTATTGCTGTTTTCGCATCCAACAATGGCATTAAGTAACATTGGAAAAACTTTTTACATCATTTGTTAAGAAATTGTTTATAAACAAATAGACAAGTTTAATATTAAAAAAACTATATCATGTTGTTGTCTTGTTATTTCTCATATTTTTAGGAGCGTTATCTTTATTTTTCACGTTTGTCAACTTGTTGACCGGACTACAATGGAGAAAGACCGTCTTTTGACACCTTCATGTCACTACTGACAACACACATTATTTAGACTTCCGTCCTCAGGGCTTTGGTTTTAGGCAGATTCTCAAACGTAGCCCCGCCAAGTTGAATGCTGTACTTGACCTCTCTATCGAAGGTCGCCCTGCCTAATATCGGACCGTCTGTTCCATGTACGTGGGGCAGTAGGAAAGTTTAGCGATTATAAGTATATCTTAGTGTTTCGAAATTCTTTACATGACCTGTAATTCACTTCTCCATGCAGCGAAAATAATTATTAAATTTTTTCACTCTCATTAGAAAAGTGATGACCCTTCTAATTATCTTCGATAGTTATCTAATCTTCGTGCAATCTTAATCTGTATTATAGGGAGAATGGTCAAATAGAATCACTATAGTTCAGATTATCTTTAGTTAATTCTACTTGATGCGCAGGTGCATTGTCATGATGCGATGGTGAATGTTTAAGGTGATAGTGTGGATGTAAGTTTTAAGAGATTCATTAAACAAATAAATTTTTGTCGGCCATTTTGAAGTAAGTCTTCTAACATCAAGAACGTGATCAAAAGTTTTTTCGTCTTTTTTTTTGCTTTCGATCTTAATAATGACATGTGGATCTGTATCTATATTATTTGTACTAGTTGGATTTACAAACCAATTAGTGCAGTCGCATGCTTGTACGAACGCACCCAAGGATCATTACTTGTGAATCTATAGTCTATGCGGTCTCTGCTTATCCTTTTGGGAAATAAGCGTGAGTTTATAACTTTGTAGTTTTCAAAAACGAATTCAAAAACAAAAATAAATATAATGCACATAAACACAATATGCAATATTTAATCGTATTCAAGAGACACGAGATTCAGGGCATATGATTCTTTTCATGCGACCTCTGACATATCATTGTATGTCGTCTTAGGCCTGAAGTACCCGTTTTGTAAATATTGATAAATTATCAATTTACAATCATAATATTATGGACGTCACTCGACAATTGTCAAGAAAAAAATATAAATTATCAAACAACAATTTTATAATAGGTTGTTAATAATCGAACTTAACGATATTCACAATTAAGTCACGATAGTCTCTATAATAAATCTGACACAGTTTCTTTGCATAGAGAACTGATAAAGATAGTCACTGTTGTATAAAAAAATTAAGGTGAGTGACTTCGATTATTGAAGTGGGTTCACTTTCCCACCTATACTTACGCTTGGACTCTCATCTGACGTGATGGAACCTTAACAGTAGGCAGTGCAGGCAGATGTGTTTTAGCAAAATGTTACGAGTTAAGACTGTCTCGGGAATAGAACGCTGTAGACTTTCTAATCGGCGTCTGCGCATCTAAACATCAATCGTTTTTTCTTGCAAAGTTCGAAAAAAGATCCTAAAGCCACCATAAACACGTGCCACTGATTATATAATTGGAGCAAAAATAATATAATTCATCTGAACAAAACTTCGTTGTCACCCTTTCCTTAGGAAAATCCCACAATAGAAATTAATATTAAACGGAAGTCGATTCATTGGTTATCGCATCTTTTGGAGAAAAATTTGGTTTCACAGTGCCTGTCCTGGCGCTCTTCCAGTCAGGAAAAGAATACCCACAAACTTAAAAAAAAATGATCTTCGGTGCGACACAACTCATAGATGACAGACAGATCAAGCTAATGAAGGATTGAACAACATTAACAATAATCAAAATGGATGTAAATTTCTTTCTTTTTGTGATCCAACGATCGAATTAAATATACAAAAAGTTGTTTTACTTTTAATCAATATGTATTATGGAACAATTAAAATAACTACGACATTTCGTTCAGAAGCTATCATCAAATTACCAGGTTATGAGAGAAATTCAAATTTCTAAGTAAATAACCTTAGTAAAGAAAAAAAATAGATAAATTCAAATTTCATAATAAACACTAATTAATTTTGATGTCTTACTAGTTAATAAAAAAAATGATATATTATTTTAATACTGATAATGTATCAGTATATTCGAATGTGTGCGATTATATTCATGTGTTTTGTAAATGATAACTGTTTAATTAAACAATTTCTTTCTTGAGACTTGGAAACCACAGAGAACTAAACGCAATGTTTTTTGTTGTGGCCGCGGAATCGTCCTGTCGACGTTTTGAAGTTGTCTCTGTTTTTATGTTTTATCAGCCGGTTAGATACACAGCAGATTTGGAATACAGTGGAAAAATAACAAGCAGAAGTATTCAATTTCAACGGCGAAAATCTGGGGTAGTCGAGAATAAATCAGGAGTTTTTACTGTTTCATTCAATAGTAGATTGTGAAATTGCGCAGTAATATCAAAAAATAGAAAAAGAGCGATAATGCACATTTAGGTCTAAAAAATCTTATACTGAATCAAACTAGATGTTAGAATGGATGACCATTTAAAAAAAATCCAAAAGGAGTCGCTTATAGTTTGAGACATTTTTAGTTTTTCTATAAGTATTGTTGAGCGTAAATAAATTTATAGACGTATCCCGTTTTACATAGTGTAATAATATGTCGATGGGCAGTAAATTACAAGTCATAATGGCCAGCGCGATAACTCAGCGGGCGACGCGCGCGCCGGCGGCCGCGGCCGTGATATAGGGGGGCCGGTTAACGGCCGTGTCTAATTTTACTGGTCGTGTTCTGACAGCTTTGTGTGTTCTTTGACTCGTAGCTTCGTGGGTTATCTAATTGATTTTTTTCTACTATTATGGTTTTCGAGGGTAGTGTATTGCAGGAGAAATATGAGACACTAAAAAGACGGACAGAAATAAAAATGGAATGCTATCTAAAAGGATGATTAAATTTCGATGTTATATTAAATTTACGTGCAATGTGCAGTAATGTGGAGATTGAGGCATTTGTTACATCATCCCTGAAATTCAACATGCTTCTTACAATCACGTACCAAAATTGTGTATTGCCCACAGTTGGTTATTATCATATATTATTTAAAGGCGCTTGCGAGGTGCGCTTCTGTAAAGAATATAGTATGGTTAAAAGGACAGACTTGTATGCGAGTCTACTGCTGCAGAAAATTTTTGTTATTGTACGTATTAGGGATATTTGCAACACCGTACAAGAATACATACAACACCATTGAACACAAGGTGACGCCGCCCCCTGGCGGATACATGATGCTGACCTCTCGTGGCGTATCGCATTATAGCATTGTCCGGCCGCGGACGGCCCGCCCAAGGACGATATGCTGCTATGACAATCGACACGATTATCATTGATCTTTTGGCACGCTGCGTAATCTTACGGAAGTCGTCGAGGATGAAGTCGTTCTACAATGCTATAGCGTAAGCTTGTGAGCTATATATTCTACGTTCAATTTTTGATTAGATCTTTGGCAGATAAAATAACAAAAAAAGTATACTTGTTTTTACATTACATAGAGCGAAATTTTAAGGAAAAGTCAAAAACATCCCAACGCCACCACCAGCGCAAAGGTTAATTTCGAAAAAGATCCTAATCTAAAATAAACCAGATTGAGATATATCTTTATTACTTATTTTAAACTTATAAAATATAATATTTATTAGATATAGTCGGAAAGGATAATTAGCGTACGTAAATAACAAAAAAGGCTTCGATGTCATATAAAACAACAAAATCATTGTGTGTTAACTCAAAAACAAAACTATAGTTCGAAACCGATCCAAATACAGAAAGGTGTGTGATAGAGCCAAACATTTACAAATTCTTTATCACATATATCATTTGAAGATATTTTTAAGAACCCAAATTGGAAAACACATAAGATCAATATCAGAGGCAACATCGCTCACCTTCAATTAGCTGATAACAGTCAAGATTACGTCCAATATAAAGTTGAAATAGAAAACCTCATCTATAACTAGCTTCCTGTCCGCAACTTAACCAATGTGGTTATAGAATATGTACCTTCATCTTTTTTGTAGAAAGACCTTACTGTCAATTCCAATCTCATTCCTGCTTTCAATTTTGATTCCGGTACTTTATTTCGATTCCCGTCACGCCAAGTGCAATTCGGACTCTCACACGAAGGATTCCGTATCATCGTACAATATTTAACACATTTTATAAAGAATAATTTAGTAAAAAATAGAGTATTCATATTCAACCTTATGCGCTAAGGTCACCCACTTTGCCGGCGTCGTACGGCGCAGGAACAAATTAGCGCGAGTGCGAGTCGCACTTGACTAGTTTTTATTACTTGTTTCACTTAAGAATATGGGTTATAACTGTGTGTATATTGAAAGCCCAAAACGGAAATGATTAATTTCAAAATCAACGCAAGAAATTCCTACTTGCATAATACATATAACCTCTAAAGAGATGCGTGAGACTGGCAAAGGTATTTGTTATGCTTATGCAATGCAGGTGCATTAATTAAAAATTACTATTGATCAAATAGTCTAAATCGTTCCGGTACACATGACAAAATTCTTTTATTTTCATCCCTTCTATTGTTGTCGAATTTCTTCACATAGTCTAAGTTCACATGTATTTTGAATACCACTTCGCCTTCTCAAAAAATTATGAGCAAGGTGTCGTTCGATGCGTGATTGCATCTAAAAAGTTTGTGAAGAAGTTGAAGTTCCGCATTAAAAAATTTGTAAAAGTTATAACATTTTTTTAAAAAAGAGGGAGTTTCGTTTATTGCAAATATCTCAAAAATTATTTCAGATATCGGAAATTGGAAAAAAATTCTTAACAAGCAAGAAATTTCCTAACAAAAGTTTATGTCCCAAAATTCTACCAGCAGTATTTATGATTTTAATTTAGAGAAGAAAATAAGACTAGTAAAAACGGATGAAGACGCTCCCGCGTGCGCTTGGCGGTTCACTCACAAAAAAAAATTAACTATTAAATGTTAATGTTTTCCATCAGCCAGTTCTTTTAAACTCACTAAACAGATGCCTCCTCTAACACCATATAAACATATAATGCCATCACGTCACGGGGTAATAGAAGCCCACCGGCAGTCATAGGCAGCGCTCTGCTAAACAGTTTGTATGAACAGACACTGAATATTACTACCCAAAACATTGCCCAAATTGTCTATAGACAAAAATTTTTGTATTTAAAATTAACTTAACTTTCTAATAATTTTCGTTTTTTAATTAGTCAAAAACTTTTAGGCACTTTTTTGTTCGCATTAATTCATCTTATGCGTAGTACCGCTTGTACAAAAAGATTTAGTAAATATTAGCATTCTTAATTATTTATTCTGAAGTACACTGTACAAAAATTTTTGAATTTGTGAATGTAATACTCTGAAATAGGGTCATATTTTAAATTTACTATCGCGTTTTTTTAGCTATTATTTTGGAAAAAATTAATATAAAATGATATTTAGTATGCTGCGTGCCTTTAATTGACCGCCGGGGGCGATTAGATTATTATTAAAAACTGAAAATAGTGGCTATTTAAAAAAGTTGTAGACACATTTTGTGTACAATAATTTTCGTTAAATTTGTTTATAAACCAGTATTATTGTTATTATTTTGAAATCTTTGAAACACATTATTGAAAAGTGAGGATGGGTAGCAGACTCCTTATTAATAATTTCGGAAGCTGACAAACCGCAAAATGCATTTGCAAGAGGAAAGTCATTAAAATCATTAATTCATAG
This sequence comes from Eumeta japonica, assembly GCA_005406025.1. Lineage (NCBI taxonomy): Eukaryota > Metazoa > Arthropoda > Insecta > Lepidoptera > Psychidae > Eumeta > Eumeta japonica. The sequence continues at coordinate 574,438 of BGZK01000065.1, read as the reverse complement.
TTCTCGATTTCGTCCCATATAGTTGAGTGCGGGACGGAATAAAATATTTTAATTTTCTGTATAGAAAGATTACCATGAATTTATTTCGTAATTTCTGTACAATATTGTACATATATTTCATAATTTAATTTCTTTACTTTTCTTACTTTCTTTTATTGTATATTGTTTTTTTACTTACGATTAGATTAATCTTAAATTTTCCTTTTTGTCCTTGGCTCAAAGTGCTCATCTATTTATAACACACTTTGTTATGCTAATACAACTGTTTATTATAATATATTAGGGCGGCTTGTATGTAACTATATAAAGGAATCTTAGAGATTGAGTTTCACACATTTTTAATTGTTGAGTCATCATAAAACTTGGCAATTGTGTGTAGATATAATAACAATGCAATAATATGTAACAATAGGAACTGGTAAGACGATGAGCCAGAAGGTAGACACAGGAACTCCATAACGGAACAACATATCCTAAGCGTGTTTGGGCTTGTTGGAATGGTCTCGCGGTGTACTTTAGCCATGATTGGTTTCCAGGATCTGATGTTGGATCCGGAAGGTAGGTAATAAAATTGCGTAACTGCACAACGTGTCCTAGCTGTGTTTGGACTTATTGGAATTGTATTGAGATGTACGTTGGCCATTAAGGGTTTGATGGAGTGAGAAGGAACCATTAGAACTCATGATGGAAGAATGTACTGTGGCCATCTTTAGACATATTGGAATCTTGAATTATGACGGACACAGTTCTTACCTAAGCTAAGGTGATGAAGGTGCTAAAGGTTTAATGGAAGACGGTAGTTAAAAATGTGTTGCAATCCTCGCCGCGGGACACCGCGACCGTAACCCTGGGGAGAGACCGGCCTACCGCGAAAATTGTATACTTCGAAAATGACTAATTTTCTCTTAAAATATAACTCTAAAACGTCAAAAAAAAATAATTTTAAAAATACGCTTTTTTAAAACGAGCCTTTCTTTACTATAAAGTAAAAATAATTATATGAAATGTGTTCTGTCTACTACGAAGAATTTAATTTGAATTTGTAACTTTTAGAAACCATGTTTCTAATAAATTGTAACATTTAATACGTGTAAAAACATTGGCGCACTTAGGAAACAAAAACTTATTTAGATACTTATTTTTAAGGAAAAGCGCCTCACGGCCGTACACTCAATTAATTATACTTTATTACAAACATGGTCTACACGTGAACTCTTTCGGAATAGACGGAGAGAACAAGTTCCATAATTATTTTTTGCTTTTTAATACAACATCTCCTTAACTTAAAAGCGAGTGTTTTATTTTTTTTATACTATTAACTATTTATATTACGTAACGCTAGATTTCTTTTTTTATAACTATATATTAAATTCAATTCGATCAATTTCACAGTGTCAATTTTGACAAATATACGGATAATATAGATATATAAATATATTTTTGACTCTTTTTTGGGATTAGTATCAGTGTACAAATAGTCTTTCGATCATTATAATTTTTTACCAGTTGTTATGATATATTAAGATAAGCTCGGAATAATATTTATTGTTTGTACATTTGTTCTTAATTTCGCCTGCATATTTGTGGGTTTTATGATAATTGTGCGATTTAGATCGGGATTTTAATATACGAATTTCGTATTGTGTTGCAAACGACTGGAACTCTTCTCCTAACTTCACTTACGTGTTTTAAAATTTTGCGGTACTGGTCACATTTTAAAATTGCGTATTTTAAAAGTTATTTAAACCGATAAATGATTTTGATAAAAGCCAATTAAATAAAGCGGTAGGAGAGAGAAGCGAGAATTAACGATAGTTTATTTTTATATGCACACGGGAAGAGATGCGGGTGGAAACTAATCCGTCTATATATTATATTACGGAAACGATTTTTCTTTGCCCAAGCATCGGTTAAAAACTACCGCACGCATCGGCATGGGAAGGTCTCATACCGATGCGTGCAAAGCGCCATACGATTCCGAATTGTTTGGAGCTGGTTTCAGAATATTTATTTTTTTATTTACCCATAACGCCCAGCAAAGCGACCGGGTAACCGTTGCTACTAACATATAATATTGCTCTCAAAACACGTTATTTCATATTTTTTCTATTTTCGAATGTCAATATTTATATAAAATGATATTGTTTGCCACTAACATAATTGCTAATGATAACCTTTTAGCATTGATTGATAAGATAAAACATTTCAATAACGCTTCGATGTCGTGTCAATAAACCTCCCGGCGCCCACACGGCCGCGCGCCCTCCATTGTATTCAGATCGGGCGTAATTCGACCGTTTTTCTTTCTTTCATCCCACCGGAGATTATGATTGCACGGTTGGATATGACGATACGCGGTTCACTGCGCGGCGCGGTGAGGCCGGGGCCGCGCGCGGGGCGCTCGCCGCTTGCCGGCGGTCGACGAGATCGCTCGCCCGTCCCGCCGCTATCACGTTTCGTAATTTTCCGCGAACACATCGCTGTAATTTTCCCTTAGGCGTATATCAACACGCTAAACGAACCATCCGCGAGAAAGCTGTAGAGCTTTGCTCGCGATCGCCCCGCGTGCACGAACTCCGTCGACGGAGAAAAAGGGTTGGATACTACCTGCGCCCGCGGTTTTGTTCGCTTGGATTTAATTCTGCTCGAACGTCATCGACCCGCTAGTATGCAAAGAAAATTAAAGTTAAGTATATTTACTTCTGAATTCCTTTAAAAAAGTTCTTCTTAAATGGTCATTATTGTACCATCGATTAATAGGTAAATCTCATCAAGTAGTTTTTGGGTGAAATAACTTTTGCTCATTAAATTATATAATATTATGTTAATATTTGCATGAAAAAATAGTAACTCCAGTTTTGCATTCCATATCGTTGTATAAATTGGTAAAATTCATGATCTGTAGATCCACATTGTTTTTTTCATCAGGAAAATATTATATTCTTAATGACTTTTTATGTAAAACATCTATTGCCGCGCCTTAACAATAATATCGACTCGAATGCCAAGACGGCAAATGACATTACGCCGTCTTGCCGTGATCCCCCACTACGACTTCACCTTATTATACCTTAAAATCGATAATATTTAAATTAAGAAATTAACTATAAATTCTTCCCTATTTTCATTATTTAATTGACCGAATAATAATTTATTGATAAAAAATTGTAAATATTTTAATAGACAGATTATTATTTTGTGTTATTATTATACTTTGAATTTGTTGTCTCTAAATTAAATTTTGACATTAATTCGTTATTTAATTGAAATCGAGTTCATTGATTTATGTGACATGTAGTATAAAATATTAAATAAAAATATTGTTTCAATTACTGTAGCGTGATCCTATTGTATTTTATTTTTAGTAAAATTGATAAAATTGACTTAAAATCGTGTATTTTATTTTTAATTGATTGACATAATTCCTAAAAGAATTCAAATCGGTGATATATTATTAAATTGAAATATATTTTCTATTTGTGAATATAAATGTTCTCTAATTATTATTTTATTTAAAATATTAAGGAAAATATATTGACTTTATTAAAAAACTTTATTCTTATTATATCACTACATATTTTCTTTATTGATTTATTATCAGAATTTATTTATTATAAATTCTGATATGCTACGTTATAAAATGGAATGGTTTTCTATGAATTACGTATCTAACTGTTCATTTGGAATCAAAATCATAATGATTCACTTGTAAACTTTAATCTTGTAATCGTACATCTAATCGAAATAAATTTATTTTCGAGCCATAAAGGTATAATAAAAAGAGAAGATGCACAGTTGCTTAGTATTTTAACGTGAAAAGCAGGTCAAACTGTATATAATGCGTCTATGTCACAGTTTACGATACCATTTTGCAGTGCCAAAGAAAAACAAGTAAAGAAACATATATTATCTGACGTTTCAACCGAAAAATCATAACATAAGGTTCATTTTTAAATACAAAAAGAAAAATAGCAACCATTGTGTTACTAGGAGCACAAGTCATATTTTTTTTTTATAATTTGCACACGCTGTTCTAAAATAAGACAGCGGTGGAGTGGTTCAACCTTATTTTAAATGTTTATGTAATTGCGATTTCAGCATCTCCATGTAAGCCCAAACTTCGGATTTTCGTCACAATCGCCTCAGAGTTCGGATTCTCGCGGTGTATGGGCAAAATGATGGACAACGTTTTGATGTTCAGACTTGTTTATTGCAGCACGAGCTTCAGAGGTAACGGCCGGAGTACAACTGCGACGGATGCACCAATTCCGCTGCAATTTATAGATAGCGTATCCGCCTGTACATATGACCTGCATATATTACAATCGAGGGGGCGTGGTCATTCACTCGCATATTGCATGTATGGGCGTCCGTTCGCGGATCTTCCACACCCCTTTTCTTGCGGGTGCAGATGCGGGACGGAGGACTTATGTTGCATTATCCCGGGCGTCTTCTCGTCGCGAATACGACCCCGACGGTCCAGTGGTGATGGCCCTATTTCAGGGGTCCATAAGGGAACGTCCATAAACCACGTGGTCATATTTTAGTCTCTCTAGGACTCCTCCCTCCCCCCATGTGGCCTCACGTAGCCTTTTTTCTATGACCCCCAATTGAACGTGGTTTTTCACGATACATTAATTTATTTATAAAATAAAATAATTAATAATAAATTAATTTATTAACAGTTTATTTTTTCAAATAATGTATTTAATTATTTGATTCCTCTTGTTAAATTAACATCGGGGGTCACTTAAATTATCTTATTCAACAAAATTTTCATCTGAAGAAAACCACGTAGCTTTGCTCTCGACTCCCTCCCCCCTATTACGTGCCTCAGCGTAGCGCTTATCCCTCCCCTTGGTCGAGCTACGTAGTTTATGGACGCTCCCTAATTGAAGAATTCCCGAGCCAGCCGGTGATCAAGAAGAGTTGTCAGTGAGTACACCGACATCATTCTCGACCGTCACGGCCGTCTGTGGGAGTAATGGTGAAGTGGTGAGTCGCCGCTCCGTCCGGACCGGAGAAACTCGACGATGGAGAACCTCGACGGTCCGGAAAAACTACGACGATCACTCACGTATGAGCGCCGCATGCGCTTGGTATACCGATTTGCGTTCGTACCGTATAGATCGCCGCGGTTCTCGGCGTGTCATTGCCCCCCCATCAAGACACAATTTTATATGCAACTCATATGCACATCACAATGATTTTGTATTTATAATTAAATACGACTAAACACAAAAAACAAATAAGATAAGAATTATTCCACTAAAAACACAATAAATTTACACAAGCAGGCAAAATACACAAATACTACACAATGAACAATTCCTAACAAGTAATATCTACCCGGGTAATAAAGAGACAACTATTAAAATAATTTAACACACAAAATGCAATTAAACACAAAGAATTTTTAACCTAAGTCTGTTATTATAAAACAAATAATACACATTTATTTACACATTGTCCACTTTAACACTAAGTGCGTGGCTGTCCGTAATAGTTTATTTTTGTTTTTTGGTTGAATGTATGAAAAGAATCATAGGATATTTTTTTGTATAATAAGACTTAATGTAGTTATCACCTGAGATTATAGTTAATATGAAAATTTAATTTTAAAATATCCATGAAAAAACTTAACGATTCCTAAGGTGTATAGAGCATAGTAATACAAAACTTTCTTATTATTCATATTATTGAAATAAGGTGCAATTCATTAAACATTATCATATTTTTGGCAAATATAATACTCATATATATTTTTTTTAAACAAATTCAAACATAATAAGTATCAATCTTTTTGGAATACGTTTAATCTGTTCCAATTTCTCTAAAGGCGGCTCTATTGGTATAAGAACAGTCTTTATTACTATTAAAACACGTTGAACCAGTTCAAGTCTAAGTGACAACTAACTTTATTTTTCTAATATGTACAAAAATGAAATAGACATACAGCCAATCATGAGTTTCATTTATGCCACCACCAGATGGCGCCGTAAGTATGTTTCATTTGATGTATTAAATAATTTCAACACCCCCACTACATCAAATAAAACATATACATAATTACATTTCAACAAGACCCAATCCATGATCCAATCCATCCAAGACACAATTATAATGTTTAGCTGGACCAAGAGCCTTAGTTAATATATCGCTGGCATCTCATTTGTTTGCAAATATTTTAAAATAACAATTTTATCTTTTATAGCATCTTTTACAAAATGATATTTTATATCTATGTGTTTGCTCTTTCTATTTAAACTATAATTAGTTGCCAGCTTTTGAGCACTTTGGCTATCATTATACAAAACTATAGGATAAATATGATTAGTAATTTCATATTGCAAAGTTCATAAGTTCATGGCTTCTTTACAAGCTTCCGCTATTGACATATACTCAGCTTCCATGCTTGAAAGGGCCACAGTCCTCTGCTTCCTACTCTCCCAAGAAACAGCTGCCCCGGACATAACAAAACAGTAACCTGTATATGATTTACGATCAATGCAATTGCTTGCCCAATCAGCATCTACATAACCATTCAGTTCAGCTGTCCCTTTTACATATTTTAAACAAAAATGTTTGGTTCGATTCAAATATGTAAGAATGCGCTTAGCATATCCCCAGTGAAATTTATTATAACATTTACAAAATTGACTCAAAAAACTAATACTATAGGCTATGTTAGGTCGTGTCAACACTGACATGTATTTGTCAGTTAAGCTACCAATAAGTTGTTGATATGGGATTTCGCTATCACAAACATCACTTTTCTCTAACTTTAATTTATATTCCATTGGTGTATTAGCTTCTTTGCTATATAACATATTGAACTTATCTAACAATTGATTTACATAATGTTCCTAATCCAAAGTAACAACATTTAAATTTTTATCAATTTTTACTCTCATACCTAAACATTGTTGTATTTCTCCTAAATTTTTAATATTAAATTTAGCACTCAACACAGAAATTAAATTATCAGTCTCCACCTTTTCGTTTGAGAATACAAAGAAATCATCAACATACAAGGCTATGATAATTTTAACATTATTCTTAAATTTTGTAAATACACATGGCTCTAGATAGCTTTTACTAAATCCCAATTCACTTAAACAATTATCAACCTTTTCATACCATGATCTAGCGGACTGTTTCAAGCCATATATAGCTTTATTTAATTTAACTATGTTATTACCAGTTTTATTATTTAAATACATACATGGTGAAGCCATATATATGTCCTCTTTGATATCACCGTTTAAGAAGGCAGTTTTAACATCTAGATGTGTTATATTTAAGTCTAACTGTACAGACAAGGCAAACAACATTCTAAGAGTAGAGTGACGCACCACCGGTGAAAATGTCTCATCATAATCTACACCTGGTTTTGAGTAAACCCTTTGCCACAAGACGAGCTCTATAACGTACACTGTTATCACTTTCTAATTTCTTTTGAACACCCACTTGCACTGTATTATTGTTTTATCAGACGGCACTTTGTCCACCTCAGTCCACGCATTATTTTCTTTAAACGCTTCGAGTTCTTCATTCATAGCTGCAATCCATTTGTCTCTACATGAACTCTGAAGAGCCTCTTGAACAGTGACTGGATCATTCAGCTTCTCATTCGATGAAGTGCATAAATTCGAATATCCAAAACGTTCTGGGGGTCGTCTCACTCTTTCATTTATTTCTTGTTGTTTCTCTTGCTTAGCTTCCTGTAATGTAGAATCCAAATCAGTTTCAACATCCTCATACTCAGATTCTAGAGAAGTATCTGGGTTGACTAGTTCATTATTCGTCTCATCGGAACTTTTGACTTCATTCATAACTTTCTTTTCTAAATTTTCTTGAATAATGACATCTCTACTTATAACAACTGATCTTTTATCTGGGTCATATATTCGATAACCTTTGATATTTTCTGCATAACCGACCAGTATGTGTAGTTTAGACTTTGTATCCCATTTGAGCCGCCTCTCCTTTGGAATATGCAATATTACCTGGCTTCCGAAAATTCTTATATGACTCAGGTCTGGTTTTTTATTTGTCCAGAGCTCAAATGGCGTCCTGTTATTTAATCCTATTGCCACTGACCTATTCCTGAGGTAAACTGCTGTATTTACTGCCTCAGGCCAAAAACTTTTGTCTAGTCTTGCATCAAATAGCATGCATCGAGCCCTCTCAACAATAGTCCGATTCATCCTTTCACTCACAGCATTTTGTTCCGGAGTATATGTGTTAGTTTTTTGATGAATTATACCAGCATCAGTCAAGTAGCCTTCAAATTCATTACTGCAAAATTCTAGACCATTATCTGTTCTAAATATTTTAATCTTTTTATTCTGTTGGTTTTCTACCAAAGATTTAAATTCTTTAAAATACTTAAATGCTTGATTCTTAGCTTTTAGAAAATACACAATTGCCATACGGGTATAGTCATCAACAAGAATGAGGTAATACCTGCATCCACCAATTGAAGTAGTCTCCATCGGGTCACACAGATCAGCATGAACAGTATGCAATGTCTCAGTACTTCGGGTACCTACGTGGTTGAAAGGCAATCTTGATTGCTTCCCTTCGCAACAAACAACACACGTACTTTTGTCAATAACAGCTTTGTCCTTGTAATCCATACCCGTAACTGCACCATCCTTCATTTTATTCAAGTCATTGCTGTTCAGGTGACCTAATCTTCTGTGCCACACTTCACTACTGACAGCAGATGGCGATGTAAACAAACAATGTCGATTTTCTGTGTTCACTTTGTACATACCATCAATCAATTCAGCCACAGCAACCAATTCTCCTTTCTTGTTATAAATGTAGCCACCATTCTTTGTAAAGTTTACGCTGTTACCATTCTGAATGAGCTTACTGACCGATATCAAGTTCGTAGCTAGGTTAGGTACACACAGCACGTCGTTAATTGTAACTTGGTATTTATTTCTGGGAGTAATGGTCACGATGTCAACACTTCCCGAGTATAACACTGGCATAGCACACCGATTAGCAGCTACAATCTTAATACTCGTTTCGTTGGATCTATTTCAGACATTGGTTACTTCATTTGTCATATGTATACTGGCTCCGGAATCCAAATACCAATCATTTTTACTAAAGTTTCTGTTCAGAAACACAGCTGAAAAAGCGTTAGTATTCTTTACTTTCGTATTCTGCTCTTGAGTACATTGATTTTTGTAATGTCCGACCTGTTTACAACGATAGCACTTGATTATTTTTCGTTTGTTATTGTTGACAACATTGACATTTCTGACATATGACGTTTCGCCATCTTTGTTCGAGTTGCTAGATTTATGGTTTCGTTCATTTCGTTCTATTTGGCTAAAGTGGTGCCCTCTGGTGAACAATGCATTATTTGTGTCACAATCATTTCCGGCCATGTCAATCAACTTCGATTTGACTACATCCGCCGTGATGGCGATCCCCGAATGTTCGATCGCCATGATCATGGGGAAATATTTATCCGGCAATCCCGCCAACATCAAACAGCCAATCCACTCATCATTTACATTAAATCCCGTGCCTGATAGCTTCTGTCCGGTTTCAATAATTTGAGTCACGTAGCTTATCATTGAGTCACAATTTTCAAGACGTATGGATATTAAATTTCTTAATAGGGTTATTCTTCTTGAGAACCCAGAGTCATCGAACATTTGCTTCAATTTAATCCACAAATCTTTTGTATTTCTAGCATCTTTAATGTGTACGTATAATGAGGGATCAATGGTTAGAACTAATTTGGCTTTCGTTACAAGATCATCCGCGGCTACCTTAGCACTCTCGGTCTTGATGCAATCCAGTTTGCCCTCGAGTACAAGTAAATTCTCCGCTGCAAACGCCCACTCGTTATAATTTTCACGGCCCTTCAACTTCGGCACACTGGTTATATAAGAGTTCACAGCCATTCCTATTAGTCCAACACAAAATACTGGCACAAAATTACAGACTTGGAAACATTTCTGGGCCCATAACCTATTAAAACACGTTGAACCAGTTCAAGTCTAAGTGACAACTAACTTTATTTTTCTAATATCTACAAGAATGAAATAGACATACAGCCAATCATGAGTTTCATTTATGCCACCACCAGATGGCGCCGTAAGTATGTTTCATTTGATGTATTAAATAATTTTAACAATTACTAATATGAATATGACCACACAAGAAATACGAGACCAGTGTTGTTCAGGTCTATTTCTTTTAAGTCGGTTTATATCTCAGTTTTTGATGCCCTTTTCAATGAAAAAATACAAAATACTATATCGAATACTCATTGTAATATATATTTGACAACCTATCGTAAATAAAGTAAACTCGTTCATTAGAAATAATGTTATCCCTTTTCAGAGCTTTTGACTTGTTATTTTTGCATTTTTTGATAGAAACTTCAATATCGCCACGACAGGTACGACAAAACTACACAAAATACAATAAATGCTAAACTCTGTTTTAGCACTCATTTACCGCAGCCGTTTTTTGAACGCGAGACTGTGCATCTTCTCGTTTTTATAGATCAATGTTTCAAGCACTCGTTGGATATGTTGAAAGTTCTTAAGTGAGTTTTTCTTTGAAGTGTATATTTTGCGCTTTCTTAGCCTCCAAAGCCGTTAACTTTGTGGCCTTCCTCTAACTTTTAAACAATGACTTTTAAGAATCTAATAGAAAAGAATAATCCAATTGTATAAATAAACGGATTAAAAATTACATTGAAAAAATTTTTAGATATTCACAATTTTCAGTTGTCGATAATAACAATCCTCTTACCGGTCAACATGGGCACGATTTTAATACAATAGGTACCTGTTATCAAAACATAATATTTATGATCAGGTGTCATATTACTTTCAGATTGTATACCTGTTTGATTTTAAATTATAATGTATACTCACTTCTCACAGAACTTCATCGCTTGCACTGCATGATGCACAATCGAATATACAAGGCTGATACTTTACACTTTGATGGAACTCAATGGAAATTGAATTAATATGATTTGCACACATAATTTTTTAGTCTATGCATTGTGTTCTTTGAGATAGATATGGAGCGATTTAGATTATTTATTAAAAAAAAATAATATTAGAAATGAAAACATAACATGCAATTAAAATTTCCTCATGCAATAAATTCTATAGTTCAATTGTACCGCATCCACTAATCGGTAATAAGGTTCGCATAACGAAGCAAAATTCGTATCGACAGCGGCGCTGGTCGGCGGACGGCGCGCGCTAATAGCCGCTCATTAACACTTATTGAACGTGCGAGCATTACGTCACGTGCGCCCACTCACTCATCTTCGCCACAGTGTTGAAAAAGAACAGACGCCCGATGTGAGTTTTTAGCCGCTACCATATTGTTTTCCCGTCGTTATCGTGTATGAGGATTGATGCAGCACCCCTGACGATATCTTATGTATATTAAGAGCCGTGCTTGAGAGTTGTAAGCGCAAATGAGATATTGTTGTTATTAAAAAGTCACATTCGTCCCTCAGTACGCCAACTCGCGTTCCATTTTATTGGAAGTGGATTTATACCCGGCGCCATTGCCTCACTGAAGTTGTAAAAGTTACAGGCTACGATTATTAACAAGGAAAGGTAAGAACGATTTCATTTTGATGTAATTACTTCAATATATAACAACATATTCTATTTCTCGATGTTATGAAAACTATGTTAAACTAGTGTATCTGATAATGTTTATTTAATGGTACGTCCATGTGCACTTCTTTGACAACGGAGGGGTACCGACGACGAATATCAATGTACCTAACAACGGCCGGCATACGTATCGCATTTATTTCTTATTGGCGCATTCCCAATATCTTCGAGAAAAAGGATAGCTTGTGTATCCGCATTATACACACACAAGCAGATCTCAACTCGTGCACTTGTACGAAGTTTACCTACTATTCTGTGCTTCGTCGTGTCGTTTACTCAAGTTTATTAACCTGTTCACATCGGAGGAGCGCGAGCCTCCGCTCTCCGCTCGTAAAGACGTTACTTCACCGAGCACACTCCGACGCTAATGGCTCGGTGTTTTGTCACCGCATTCACCGCCCGATAATATATATGGCTACGTGGTCGCCATTCAAAAGTTTACCGCCGCCGTGCGTCTACTCCTCAATGGATTAATTGATGTTTTACATCGCTCGACGATGCGTTGCATCGTATTGAATCGATCTGTTGTACAGTTCATTGTCGAGGTCGAAACTGCAGTTCAATGTCCAATCAATGCATGTCAATAAATATCAGCCTTCTATCTGGCAGCTGATTCAAGCATTTGTGAGCGTAACATCACCGGTGTCATGTTTGAGTTGGTAGTGCTGTTTGTGTAAGGACAACACTTCAATATATTTATTTGAAGGGCACTTCGGTACAAGTAGTTAGTAATTTGGAGTTAGTAGTGAGTGACGCCGATTTCCATATTAATTATGTAACAATTATTGATTTCTAAACGATGCTTTTAATTTGAATCGGCCAGTTTCTGAACTTTACGCGGAATACTGAAATGATAACTCAATTTCAACTGTCACATGAGGTCTATCAGTTGTTTTCGTGAGAACGGCTCGCATACATTTTACGCGTTCAGTGACACGTTTCTTATAATTCCATACCAATTTTAGTTTTCCAACGATTTTTATGATCAATTTTGAATACAATAATAAAATTGTGCTGTAATTACGTAATTCGAATAATATTCACGTAAGACTTGGAAGACTGATAATGTGTCACGTGACATTACAAGAGTTATTAGATTGTTTTATTTTATTTATAATTGTTTAGTTGTATCGGAAGGGGAATTGTATTTCTAGAGTGACGAAAATTAATCGCCAATTGATAACACTGCTTTACCGAGTTTGAAAATCTAAACTGATAATTAAGATTTTTTATTCTTCTATTTTAACACATTAACTATTGTATGTATAATCATTACGTGTTATCTCGACACCAGCTGGCACTGTGGCAACGGATTGATTTGTGAAGAGCTTAAGTTTAATTGGTAATAATGTTATCAATTTCTTTTAAAGTTTTTTTTTTAGAATGCTTTTTATTGATACTGGAACTATGCTATGCTCGAGGCCATTAATTAGCATGTTATTTGACGCGCCAATACAAATGTAGTCCTGCGTAAGGTATTAATTCTTGAAAAATAACGTTAAGTTAGACTGTGACTTTGGAGGCGATTTTAGAAATATAAGAGTATATAGTCGGCGCTATTCACACTCAACGCATACAGGTGTAAGACAAAATTTTTTTTCTCGCCTTGTGATAATTTAAAAAATTACAATAACCATTTTTAAACGAAACCAAGTAATTCTGTGTCCACAATAAAAAACGTGTTTTGGTTGATTTTATCACTTTTATATTATAAGTAGTCATGGGTAAAAATATAATCTTGCGAGATTACTTTTACGCTTTACGTTTTTACTCTTGCTGCAATTCGTTGTTAATGTAAAGACGTATTGGCTTGCATTCCGCAATGGAACGTACCGAATAACACCCTAGAAGCACAAACATACGTGATCGGTATTATAGTTAGTACGACATCACTTTTTTTCTAACTTGACAGGGACGAAGGGACCTCTTTAAAAATCAGGATTACCGGGAGCATTTATGTTGATTCAATACAGTTTTTATTAGGAAAAAATATAGCCTACCTTTATATGTTACATGCTATCGTACACGTCAATCAGGATTCGAGACACCTTATTGGATTGTCTTTTGGATTCTTTTTTAAGGTGCACTTCGAATGGAGTTAAAATTGCTATAAAAGGTTTTTACGACGTCTCGTTCAGAAATGATCATTAAATTATCAGTCCATGAGCGGAACTTAAACACTGATACCGTTCCAACATTCTTTGCTCTCACTGTATGTACAGCACAAACCTACAATGTAAAAGTTTATTTTTATGTTTATTTACACGTATCTGTAAAAGTTGAAATTAAGATCAATATTTGTAAGTATATTTCGAAAAATTATTTGTAGTATCACTTTTTATGCCCTTTTGTGCACATTTTTTTCATGTTCACGTCATAAAATGACCCCACGGCAGGAAAATGAACTTACGATATGAGGAAAGAATGCGATCACATTAAGCATTGTTGTTGTATTTCGCACGTTCCATCGGTTGGTAGGGGGCGGCGCGGGCGCAGCGGCGCTGTGCATTGTCTGCTAGTGTTGTGTATGCAAGGCGAGGCATAGCGAGTGCGCCGAGTGCGCGCGTGCCCACTCAACCTCTGCTACGATTCTTGCCATAAAAACGTGACAAATTCTATCGCTAAGTCATCTTAAGATATTTTCTTATTCTCATAAAGTAGCTATTTTCTCTTCAGACAATATCTACTTTATTAGAAATAACTTTTAATAAAATTCAGGGACTACAAAATTTATATAAAATAAAATTGGTTGCCTGTAAAGTCGGTATACGGGCGAAAGTTTTACATGACAACGACTTTGAGTGGTAAAATCATTTTAATGTGAATATTCATTCGTATAGTAGGAAGAAGGATGAAATAATAGTAACAATTTAAAACATTTATTTATACAAAGAATTATATTTAAAACATTAATTTATACAAAGAATCTCGCACTGAATTTCATATTAACAAAATTTTATTTTTACCTTTACACATACATACGTATTTATATACAAATATACATACAATAACTTGCAATACATTTGCGTACAATGAAACAGCGTTTACTTAACTTGTTCCTATCTGAGTGGAAGGGACGCGTGCCTTTCACTTTTTATGTCTGTCTCTCTCGCTCTTAGGCGGGCTAACCATGCCCGAGTGGAAGGGACGCGTGCCTCTCACTCGCTCTCATTGTGAGCGCATAACGTGAGCGGAGCGTAACGCAGTTTCTTGAAGTGTCACCCGGCAAACCAATTTATAAGACGTTGTCACGTCAATATCTTTTGTGTATTAAGTTCTTTACCATTCCTCTATAAACGAATGCTCTCTCCCATACTTTTTTATTGATATACAGATTGATTAGGTTGAATCTTAGAAGTCCCCCAGCCCGGCGCGATGCGGGTCGGGCCTGTTATAACGACCGTTGTATAACCCGACGTGCTCTTTGAGTCACGGAGCAAATAGTTTTTAATTTAAGTTACGAACTCTGTTATTTTTCTAAATCTTTATTTATAAAATGATACGTGTAGTTAGGTCCGCCGTTGTATGTGCATCACGCAGAGCTACTGGATGAATTACGATGACTATTTCATTTTTGGCATTTTGTCCTTATCTACATTCGAAAAATATATTATTAACCACAGCACCAGACAACAGACCTTGACCGCCCCCCGACCCGCGATGGGGGTACTTGGAGGGCCACAAGCTTTTCAATTAGAGGTAAAAAGATTTTGAGAGAGTGTACCGTATTCAGGATGGTTAGCAGTGGGGTGATGAAAATCCGTCACAATAGTCGTCGTATTTAAAATCATTTCGCTTACGTCCTATTAATAGTATTACAAATGTAAAAGTGTGTATGTTTGGATGTTTGTTACTCAATCGCGCTTTAAAGGTTGAACAGAGTTGTCAGAAACTAGAGGAATGTAGTTTATACATCAGAATAATTTTTAGGATATACTTTATAAAGATACTTACGTGATCGTAGAACAAATTCTTTATTTATGCCGGTTATTGATGTCAACAATGTTTAAGAGAGAGATTCTATTTCAATATTGGTTCGGTATCGGAATCGGAATCCCAATCCTGATCGCAATTCCGCCAGAGCGTAAGTGAAATCGTGTCATAACAAAAATATTAGCGATATTACGTGTGTTTTCGGTGTAAGATGTGTTTTTCTGATATGGAATCGAGAACGGGACCGAGATCGGATCATAATTAATAACATGATCGATAAAAAAGATGAAATAATTCGATCGCTCGATTTAAAAGCCGCAGGTGAACTAGGTATATGTGAGGCGCACTTTAAATTTCTGCAACTAGACATTTGTATAAACAGTATTTAAAAAGTATTTACTACATTTGAAAATGGTACTCTTTGGCTGTAGAATACAGTTTGTTTCGTCTAATTGTCAATTTTCTTTTTATATTTTACATTTATGGCGTTATTTAAAGAATTGCATGTTTTCATCACTATGGATTTAAGTCGTGAAAATTTTCGTAGTATGATCTGCGATTTCAAGGGTAATTTGATAGCTCAGCAGAGCCTCGTTCGGCTTTGAACTGCTTTTGACGATGAAGCACCATGCAAGACGACTATGTATTTATAACTAGTTAGCAGAATTCAAGCGCTGTCCTGTCAATCTTAGTAACAAATTTCGTATTGGTAGCCCGTCTACTGCTGTGAACAACATAAAATGGATGCTGTGCGCCGTATGATCGAAACAGACGAGCATTTCACCTACCGTGAGATTCGGGCATCCTTAGGTATAAGTATCAGTCAAATACATTTAATCCTTTATAAATATTTGGGTACGAAAAAACTGCGCTCGCGGTACTTCCCACACAATTTGATCGAGGTTCAAAAAACGGACTGCGTCACATAGTGACGAAACATGTATTTATTGCTACGACCCCAAAACAAAGCAGCAATCGACCGTATGGGTCTATTGAGATGCATCGAAATCAAGCAAAGTGACGCGCGAGCGAAGTGCCTCTAAGCAGATGATAGCTTCTTTTTTAATAGAACTAACTCGTGGCTACTGTTGCTTTAGAGAATTGTCGTACCGTGAATAGTGATAGGTACACGAACATTTGTTTGCCAGAAGTTATTAACGAACTCCGAACACGACAATGTCAGGTCTCACACGGCCAAACAGATAAATAAATTGTTGAAGAAGAAAAACGTAGAACAATTCTACTTACAGTCCCGAACTGGTAACTTGTGATTATTTGGTTCGCAAAAATTAAGTACTAATTACGCGGTCAACGATTTTCATAACCAGAAGAGGCTGTCGAACAGTATTAAAAACATGTTTCTGAGCTCACCAGGGTGGAGTGGCATAAATGTTTTCAAAAGTGGTTTATTCGTATGAAAAAATGCATTTATGCTAACGGAGAATATTTTGAGAAACAATAATTTCAGTTTTGACCATTCATTATAATTTTTTCTTATTCGTACCAGAAAATTTTCAGTGCGCCCTACGTATATTTTAAAAAGAAACAAAATCTAGATTGGGACCAAAATTCTAATCAAAAGCGGAGCCAGGGCTCAATTGAAAGCAGGGACCATGGTTACCGGAGAGGTCAAAATAAAGGATATCAATTTGGTATCCACGCAGACGGAGCCGCAGGCATTACCTATTATATAATAATTTAGTCAAATTTACATATATTGCTTTAGATACTGAAAAATTAATTATTTGAAACTAACGGTTCTGGACTTAGGTTCTTATATTTCATTTACAATTTGTATCTCTTCATGTGTGTGCTCTACTTTCTTGCGCTAACAATACAAACAACTTAAGTTTGTCTTTACATTACATTAATACAATTTATTGTGTTGAAATTTTTCATATTTGTTAATCTAGTACAATAACATTTAGCTATTCATACTATTATACCTCTGATATAGATGTACACATTTATAATAATAAAGCCTATGGTATAATCTAGGCGGAAAAAACACTGTTCGACTTCCACATCTAAATATCCTAGCACGGTCGCGACTACGTTGTCTTGAAAATTAAGCAGTTTTTTCTTCAGTTCGGGGAAATATCGACAAAATTTTCCTTGTCATTGGCTATGTCACAAGAGCGCGCTCATAGGCCATCAGACAGTCATTCAATCAAACGACATTTTCATTTCATTATGAGTAATGTTTGAAAACATTTTAGATTGTATTACCAAAGAGCAACCCCGATTATGCATCATATATTTGTGATCCGTTAAAAGATATTTGTTATCCGTTAAAAGATATGTGTATCCTCAGGTTCACCTTTTTTTTTTTTAGAATTTCGTACACAAAGGGTGCGAAAGAGACCCTATTTGTCACTAAGACTATGCCTTCTGTTCTTCCCATCTTCGACCGCTCGGCGCTCTTGTCTTTCTGTTTTAATTATCCTACTTGATGTTTTACTTTTAAGGGGCTGTACCGTTTGCAACGTTAAATAGCCACCCATTAAAATTTTTCACAGACTATGTATTATTATGGCTGATAGCGTAAGAAGTATTCAAAACAAAAGCACTAAGTTTTTAATTGAAAGGGACTTATACTTGAAAACTTGTTTTTTTTTTATTTTTGCATTGCCGCATAAACAGTAATATACTCTTATAAAAGCATCAAAATTCGTATGATTGTAATGTAAACCCTAGAGTTAGTAAAATAATAAAAAGTGGCTAAGTATGAGTAGGACACGTGTTAAGAATCTCGAATAAATAAAAAAAAATACATTTTTTCTTTGTAAATACGTAACACAAACATATTGTGTGATGGTATGAAACCCTCGGTGCCCTAGTCCGACTCGCACGTGGATTTTTTTTGTCAAATAATGCGCGATCAGTTCAATCTCTTTATCGATATTTAATGTCGACTGCGGCACGGCGAGGGCGCTATCCGATCGCCGTCCGGTCCAGATAATACGTCACAAGGTCTCCAACGGAGTGTGTACGTTCGAAGTCGGAGGGGGCGCTGTCCATCCGGCCAATAATAATAATTGAGCTCTGTATAAATAAGAGATCCCTCACACTTGACCACGTTAAGTAAGTCAAGTGTAAGGGATACGCATAACGAGATTTTTGTATTTCGCAACTTTGTACTGAAAAGTTGTTCAGCTAACGACATTAGTATAACTAATTTAATTACAATCAAAGAAAACTTGTTGAACTTTTTTAACTATTTTTTGGAGATGATTGTTAAAAGTGTTCTATTGTTCAAGTGTAGTTATAAGGAACAATTATTTATCATTTAGAAGTTTCGGATTATTTGAAGTTACGTAATAAATATATATCTGCATCCTGTACACCTATGAGCCATTACTGTGATTGACTGATTTACCGATTTACGGCTGTCTGACTAACAACGCAAAACCTTAACCGGTAGACCTTAGCGTTTTGAAATTTGAAAGAAATGTTTCTTGAGTATACTAGGGATGCAACTAAGGAAGAATTATTTGAACTGTACTAAACTGTTTTGTATATACTAATCTTGGGGTTGATTTATCAAATCAAAACGATATCAATTTTTCACGGATTTATATGTTAAAATACAAAATACGCTTAGAAACCGAGTGAGTTTGTTTGACATTTACAGTAAGAGATATTATCATTTATCTTTTATACCCTAGCCGATGAGAGATAGGAGACGATTTGACATTGCAGATGCATAGAAATTGACATAATTTTAATCTTCAAAATTGTGAACAATTGTTTTTTAAACTCGAGGCGCTTAAAGTTTTGAAGGTCCTTTTGCAATTACTTAGTAGTAGTCATAGAATATATATTGTTTTTAAAGGATATTGTTTTTAAAGAATTTTTAAAGGATAAAATTACCTTTGTGACGTATCACCGGGTGCGGTATAAATAGACGCACTGTTTCCCTCAACGGAGTTGTCCCTTTTGCAAAAAAAAATAAAATAAAATAAAGCAAAAGGTTCCACTAAAGATCGCTATGTATTATCTCGGTATCAAGATTCATATAAGATGAAAGATAACCTATTTTCTAAATTAAACTTCTTATAACACACCTATGACAACCGCATTCAATTTCTGGTTTTTGTGTGATGCGCGCACAAATAAGCATACAAATATACAATAATTCTAAAAGTGATTGTTTTGGCTTCTATTGCACTTGTAAAGACATCCCGTATTAGTTTTTCATAATTATTTCCCAGGTACAAACGTTGGTCAATTATAGTTTATTAGTACTAGGTGACCCGTGCAAATAAAATACTTCGCATCGATTGTGGTCAATTGCGTAATATAATAAAGTAGAAATATTTTCTTCTAAAAAATAGTCACGAAATTAGTCTTATATTAATATTATATACAGTATTATAGATGCATTTTTAACTTTTTTATATATTCATATATTTTTTTATATTTGGATATTTCTTACCGACAAAGACACTTTACAGAAATAATATATAAAGATGCCAACAGACGACTGTAAATAAACATTTTAAAATGCTAATTTTATAAGGTAAATATTAAAATTTCATCTGTTTAACGGAAATTAACTAAAACTTATCTGAACTTTTTTTTTCGTCATTAGAGAGAAAAATAATTTTCAAAATGGTGTATGAAACATTAAGTTTGGTAATGTATCAAGCGAGATATTTAATAACAAAAAACACCTTAGATAATTAATATATAATGATATATCAGGAACTTGGCCCAAATCGGGTTGTAATTTTTTATTTTTACATGGTTTTTGAAGGCTAAACGAGCACGCGAGCCACAGAGAGTAAGTGGTCTCCACCGCCCATGAACACCGACAACCCCATGAAAGTTACTAGTCATCACTAATGCGTTGTCCGACTTTTAGAAAGAATAGGCTCCTTTCTTGAACGCCCCCTTGTCGTAGTTAGTTGCGAATGCTGCTGAAAATAAACCAGTCCAGAGTTTTATTCTACGCGGCAGAAAATTGCACTTGAAGCATACGGTCTTAGAATGCCAGTCATCAAGATGGTGACTATGATTTACCATTAGTCATCTAGAGGAAGGACAGCTTTGAGAGTGCGCGCGTTCGAAGAAAAAATAATACATTTTGACAAAAAAAAAACTTGCAGTGCGATAATAATAGCTTTGACGCTTTGACACCAAAAAACAAGTTTATAGTTGAAAAGGTGTTTTATTTTCGATATGCACTCGAGCGTATTTTTTTTTGTCGTTAATATGTATGTTTATAAATCATTATATTTACACTTTGCTATGTACGTTTGTGGCATCTCCCCTGTACTAATTCTCCTCTGTAATATTTTTTTGTGTAATTTTGTGGTTAATGCTTTCTTTTATGACGAATGACACCAGTCCTACCATTTTTAATTGTATGTTTAACTGTCTGCTGCATATATATATATATATATATATATATATATATATATATATATATATATATAGACAGGCAGCATAGACAAAAATTAAAAAATACTCAATTTTTGAATCCGCATTAAAACTATTAATGAACCGGTCCAACTCATTCATAATAACGTATTATATGGAACTCTCAATGTGCGATTTTGACCTACATTTTACCGTTTTTTTTTGTATCATTAACATTCTGTTCGTTTGCATTAAAAATTCAAATTAGAACACAAAACAGCCAAAATCATAAAATGATATCGAACTAACGAACATTAATGCATATATTAAATGATTGACATTATGATACATTACGTAGTAATTATTGATGGTGCCGTTCTATGGCTAATGTTCAATATCTAACTGTAACTACTTATTGTTTACAAAGTTTGCATTAGTTGTGTTCGTGAAAAATAAAAAGCAAATATGTTAAACATACACAGTCTTAAAATTAATTCATATATCCTTATATGCACCGCGTCTTGATCCCGATTATCATTACAATGCGACAGCAAAAGACGATAATTGATCATCTCGTCTATGCGTTACGTTTGGGTTGTGTGTACTCTATCCAAGTGTAGAAAACAGTTCGGCCGAGTCCATGAAGCGGCCATAGAAAGTGTTCAGGGAGACACCATCGTCATGTTACGTCATTCTTTTTTTTTTCTAATTGGCGAAAGCTGAATATATGCGATTGCATTTTTACTCAAGGCCGTCCGATGTCTCTCCCTTCCGCAGGCATCTTCACGGTGATGTGCTACAACGTGCTCTGCGACAAGTACGCGACGCGGCAGATGTATGGCTACTGTCCCAGCTGGGCGCTCGAGTGGGACTACAGGAAGAAGGGCATCCTCGACGAGATCAGGCATTACGCCGCCGACATCATCAGCTTGCAGGTATTGCCGTGCCGTACATTATTACTTCGAGTAGCGTTTTAACAGTAACGGTTGCAAGTAACGTCAGACTTCAAATCGGCTCGAGCTGCAGATGCTCTCACGCCAGTGAACGTCAACGATTCATATTATGTAAAGGAACGATAATTGTTTTTAATGTGGTATGTGTATATAAAATCATATGTATGTTTATTTCTTTATTTACATTTACAAATTAAAAACTGAATACACTAGTCGACAATATCTCCTATTAGAAAGATTATTTTGAGTTGTAACATGTAAGTAAATGTCTTATTTGGGTTTTTGTATTATGATAATTAATCTATAGCTATCGTAATATGTGAAAGATTTAACAGAAATTATCTCATAATTTGTGGAGTTTATTGATGTCATACACTTAAGTGTCCGGAAATTAGTAGATGTAATAAAACTACAAAATAAAACGATACATATGCGTCAAAAAAAAAAACATAACATGTTTTAAGGACTAATAATTTTTCAATTTTTTATATTTACAGAAAATTTTAATATCATTCTAAATTATCTGCATATTGAATTAAAGGGAATTAAAAAAATGTTTATTTATGAATTTAAAAAGAAATCTTTATTTACTGAATTTATCTTTAAAAATGTTATAGTATTTAGTCTAAACATAAAATTATATTTAAATTAGTTTTTACAGAAAGTCACTTAACGAATTTAATTCTTAAAGCAAAAATTTACAAAGTCCCATGTATGAAATTGTTTCGGCTAGGTACCTCAAATGTTTTTCAACAAAACCAAACAGAAACTTCAGTTTTAATATAAAAAAAAATATCAAATAAAAATATCATCTGTGTTCTTTCTCAAGCGGTAGATTTATTCGGGAATAAAAAAAATATAGGCGTTAGAGTTTTCAGGTAATTCAAAAGAATTATCAATGTAAATTCATGTTGATATTGACTATTTCTCGTTAGTTTACGAAATTTTAATTTTTAGGAACCCGTACACCTGATGCAAAGAGGAATCCTTATTCACTCTTGTCTATCTGTCCATCTGTCAGAGCTAGTGTTTACTGAAACTATTTGACGAAAATAGTTGTAAATAAACAGAATTAGTAAGCGTAAAATAACCGTGCAGAAAAAATGTACATATGGTGTGTTGCTTAACTTCACCGAAAACAAATGCGATTATTTATAGTACGGAATCCATATGAGTGCGACTCGCACTCGCCCGGGGTTTTTATAGCGGACTCAGCGGTAATTCCGTCAAGAATGTCGGGAATATATATAGAAAGACTTAGTTTTCTGGCTTTTTTCTCCTAATCAAAAAAAAAATATGATTTAGCTTGCAAAGTTATGTCAGTTAGACAATAAATTATATAATAATCTTTAAATAATGGATTTTACTAAAGTCCACACGCCAGCCTAAATGGCCTGGTGATTCGATTGTTATCATTGACAATTTAAAATCGTGAATATGTATCTTAATATTAAGTTAATAGATTTTGTTCAAAATAATTTTCTTTGAATAATATTTGTTTATTTATAAAACGCTGCTGCTTAAAAGTTACCGTTAAAAACTTTGGGATCTATAAACCATAAAAGACGCTCCTCAGAGGAAACATTACTTAAAAACCTTTATAACACATTTCCAAATACTTATTCAATGAGCATAGAAAATTTACCCATTTTTTTTTCCTACCATCTTTACATAATTATATGTTGGTTCAGATAACATACTTATCTATCCAATTTTACCGCAATTGATAAAGAAATGGCA
This sequence comes from Eumeta japonica, assembly GCA_005406025.1. NCBI lineage: Eukaryota > Metazoa > Arthropoda > Insecta > Lepidoptera > Psychidae > Eumeta > Eumeta japonica. The sequence continues at coordinate 550,761 of BGZK01000065.1, read as the reverse complement.
GAGTCATAAGGCTGCGATGTACCAAGTGAAAAATGGACGGATAAGACGAAACTATAAGGGTTTCTTTAGCCTTTGACTACAGATTTTTAAAAAGCATATGTGACGAATTCGCATATTTTTTTACAAAATTTTATATTATGTAATTTTATAACCATTTTCCGGTGTATCCAGTAAATAAAGAGACACTCGTAAAATTGATAGCGTCTTTTTTTTATTTCTTTTATTGTGTTTTTAAATTATTCTAAAATATGATATTGTTCATTTTTTTTTTGTTCATATCATCATATAATATATATATATATATATATATATATATATATATATATATATATATATATATATATATATATATATATCAGTTTGCTTCGGGATACCTATCCATTAATTTGTGTTATAGTTTTGTTATTGCCATACAATCAACAACAGCTGAAAGAGAATCAGTTATCATTGTGTTGTAACAGCAAATTAGGTAAAACTTCTAATATTAAATTCTTGTTATCGTTAAGCCCGTTGATCATTATACCATTATTGAGTTGGACCATTATGGAGCTGTTAAGTTGTGCCTATTAAATAAGTGTTCCTCAAATATAGTTAAATGAGTGTTCGAAATAAACGGCTGACGCATTACGCGTGTCTTTTTAATAGGCGCTAATCAGACGATGACCAGGCCGTGAAAGTACGTGAGCTCCGCCGGCACTCGTAGGGCTTATCACGGCAGCCGTCTGTCGGTGCGGGGAAGTCGATAAACCGTGAAATACCCGGCGATTTATGCAATTCGATCAGATGTTATAAAAATAGAGTATACCATCTGAACCAAAGTCGAGTTACAGAATAAAGTTTGCCTTCGTCACTTGAAAACTGCTACTTTAACGATTAGTTCGTTGCAATGAAACTTCAAAAATATTAACTTTAGTTATTTACACGTTGATTTTACAAATTGCAGGAGGTAGAGACGGATCAATTTTACAACTTTTTTCTTCCTGAGTTGAAACAGGAAGGTTACGATGGTATATTCTCGCCCAAGTCTCGCGCGAAAACCATGTCCGAATCGGAGCGGAAGTACGTTGACGGGTGCGCCATCTTTTTTAGATCTGCCAAGTGAGTGCCCATTTTTCTTTTTAAATCTGCCAAGTGAGTGCCCATTTTTTTTAGATCTGCAAAGTGAGTGCCCATTTTTTTTAGATTTATGAAATGAGTTCCGAATGTAATTTATTCTGTTACTTTGAAATTGATTTGCGATAACCTGTTTATAAAATATGTAATAAGTACGTAAAAAAATGGACAATTATTAAGTACCTATTTTGCCTTTTTCTTTTAATAGGTATAAGGTTTTGTCCGTCGAAACAGCCATGATGTCGGTAAAAAATATGATATTTTTACGCGACTTCTAACTTTCTTTTTCGTTAATCTTTTTCAAATCATATAACCTTATGAATCAAAATCTTATTTATCATCATTTTATCACATTGTAAGTTACTTTTATGTCTCGGCGCGCCTTTTATGACGGTGTCTTTGATTTTCTAGAACACACTTTAATGTAAATATTTCCACTTATTGAGACACCTTTATTATTCTTTTCAGATTCTCACTTGTGAAAGAGCACTTAATAGAGTTCAACCAACTGGCGATGGCGAACAGCGAGGGTTCCGACAATATGTTGAACCGCGTCATGCCCAAGGACAACATCGGACTGGCGGCACTACTTAAGACGAAGGAGGCTGCTTGGGAGAACGGTAAATAACATATGTTTACTATCACAATCTAAATTGTGAAAAGATTGAACTAAGTCAATTGTAAGGTCCAGTCCCGTTATGTTTCTACTATTTATTTACAATACATAATATGTTTTAGCTGTTAGTGTGTCTTAAAATTAAATTATGCAGTTATGCTTTCATAGTGACCTCTTTTAAAAAAGAATTGGATTGGTATGTTACACCGAACAGTTATACGTCAACGGGTGCACGGGTGGTGTTATTGATGTCGAAAATATGAATCACTAGCTTTCGCCCGCGGTTCGTTCCGCATATACATAAAATATGGTTAATATATATTTTGGATAGAATTTGCGTAAAATCCGTCTCCTGTGAGCGTCTACATCTCGAAAATAATAACTATTGCGAATTTAAAATCAGTCGAATCCATGGTTACAGAGATTTCGTGATGAGTCAGTCAAGTGGTATTTCGCTTATGTATGTATATAAGATAGATTGATTACTACTTTCTGTTATTTTATATACGGCTGTCCTTTCAGGTTTACCAACAGATGCATCGCAGATGGGTCAACCGATACTCGTCTGCACGGCACACATTCACTGGGACCCGGAATACTGCGACGTTAAGCTGATCCAGACAATGATGCTGAGCAATGAACTGAGGAGCATACTGGACGACTCGGCGAGGACGCTGCGCCTGGCCGGCCAGCGCGACAACGTGCAGCTGCTCTTGTGCGGCGATTTCAATTCGCTACCCGACAGTGGTAAGCCTGCCTGGATAGATTTTGGTATAAAACGAAAAGTTCATCGACAAATGAGAGTCTACGTTGAGATGGAAAAACGAACAAGTTTTCTATTTTTATTCGTTGTTAATTTCGTTCGAATCATTGCTTCCTGCCCTCAATGAATAATTTCTATATTGCTTTCGGTATTTACACAATAAAATTTCTCAAGGAACACATTAAAATGAATATGAAAAATCTTAAACTCTAACATCAAAAAATGCCAAGTTTTTTCCTAAATTTTTGTTGTTTGCGTTTAAACTTTTAAGATGATAGGAAACGTAAGTCGTTTTAAATTAACAATCCCTTCTACAATGGCACAAATTTCCAATTGATCTTATTTACTTCTTTGATTTCTATTTTATCAATAAGATGCCATCACATTTCTATAAGTGAAAATTTAGTTATGGATTTTAGTTTAGTTTAGCGGGTCGTCCTTTAAATTATTACTGATCCATGTATTCCTTTTGTTAAATATATATTTCTTGAACACAATGCTCTTCCTCTAATAGGCGTGGTGGAATTTCTATCGTCGGGGCGTGTTTCGGCCGACCACCGCGACTTCAAGGAACTGGGCTACGCGGCGTCGCTGCGACGAATGCCCGGCTCCGAGCACGAGTTCACGCACAACTTCAAGCTGGCCTCCGCCTACAGCGAAGATATCATGCCCTACACCAATTACACGTTAGTGCCGGATTCGTATTGTTTGTGCGGGCTTAAAAGAACCAAAACTATTTTGTTTGGAAATGTCCATTGAAATGTTACATGAACTTTACATTTTTTAGAAGACGCAATTTTATTTTTGGGACATGTGTCCCCCACACATGTCCCAAAAATAAAATAAAAATAAAATTAAAATTGTCAATAGAAGCTTAACCCTAAGTTTGTGGGGTTGCCACCCTTGTCCCTTGGCCGCCGTCTTGGAAAAAGGGGTGCAAACACCTTTTTCGCGATATCTCGGAAACTATGCGTCCTACAAAAAATTCTTCAAGACATAATTTGTAGCAAAAAGCTTTGCCTACAAATATGTTCATATAACTTTTTTCCGTAAATTTAAAATTAAAGAAGTTATAAGCAAAAAAGTGAGAAAATTTCTATAAAACTTTTTTTTTGCTCTATAACTTTTTTTATACATTTTACAAAAAAAAATGGGTGCGTGTACTTATGTACGCGCGTGAGAAGTTATACTTGTTCGGGAAGATATACAAACGAGCCCAAACTCGATGGGGTTGCGTTGTTTAATTACGGAGTTCCTATGGCCACCTTCCAACTCCATCATCAGACTCTGGTTACCATATAGTACCAAAGTACTCGTCAAGACGAATCAAACGTGCCCAAACTCGATGGGGTTGCGTCGTTTAATTACGGAGTTCCTAAGGCCACCTTCCAGCTCCATCATCAGACTCTGGTTACCACATAGTACCAAAGTACTCAGCAAGACGAATCAAACGAGCCCAAACTCGATGGGGTTGCGTCGTTTAATTACGGAGTTCCTATGGCCACCTTCCAGCTCCATCATCAGACTCTGGTTACCATATAGCACCAAAGTACTCGGCAAGACGAATCAAACGAGCCCAAACTCGATGGGGTTGCGTTGTTCAATTACGGAGTTCCTATGGCCACCTTCCAACTCCATTATCAAACCCTGGTTACCATATAGTATCAAAGTACTCGTCAAAACGATTTAAACGATACGAAACTCGATGGGGTTACGTCGTTTAATTACGGAGTTCCTATGGCCACCTTCCAGCTCCATCATCAGATCAGCTCTTTATCATAATAATATTGCATTGTCATCCAATTTATCCATGCATGCAAAATTTCAGCTCAATCGGAAACCGTGAAATGGATCAAATTTAACTTGCAAGATTTGATTGCAGATCGACAGGCCCAACGGGGCAAGTGAAATTAAATAAAAACTTGTAAAAAAATACTATGATAGGTCGAAAATGAATTTTTGTTTTTCTCAAAATATTCTCTGTTAGAATAAATGAACTTTTTGATACCAATAAACCAATTTTGGAAACATTTATCTCACTCCTCCCTGGTGACCTCGTAAACACGTTTTTCATATTGACCTCTTCTGGTGATGAAAATCACCATAAATGATTTTTGACCGCATAAATGGTTTTTAATTTTGCGAACAAAAATAAGTCACAAGGTGCTAAGTTGGGACTGTGTGCAAGATTACTCATAAATTCTACGTTTTTCTTTAAAAAAATATATTTGTCTGTTTGATCGTGTGAGAAATGGCATAGTTGTGGTGCAAGATGACGTTTACGGTTATTTTTAAAGAGTTCGTCAATAACTTCCGGCAAACAAATGGTTGTGTACCAAACACTATTCACGGTGCGACAATTATTCTAAGCAACAGTAGCCACGTATCCAGTTTTATTAAAAAAAGAAGCAATCATCCGCTTAGAGGCACTTTGCTCGCGCGCCACTTTGGTTGATTTCGGCTCATCTCGATAGACCCATAAGGTCGATTGCTGCTTTGTTTTGGGGTCGTAGCAATAAATACATGTTTCGTCATCTATTACTATCTAACGCGGTCCATTTTTTGAGCCTCAGTCAAATCGTGTGGGATCCACCGCGAGCGCAGGTTTTTCGTACCGAAAGATTTGTGCAGGATTGATTGTATTTGATTCGTCTATGCCAAAAGATGCCCGAATCTCATATTAGGTCACATACCTGTCTGTTTCGATCATACGGCGCATAGCGTCAATGTTTTTGTTGTCCACAGCGGTGGATGGGCTACCATCACGAAATTTATCACTAAGATTGACACGACCCTACTTTAATTCTTCAAAACCAGTTATAAATAGTCGTCTTGCATGGTGCTTCATCGTCAAAAGCAGTTCGAAGTTGAGCGAAGCTCTGCTGAACTGCCAAACTACACTTAAATTCGTAAAAAATCGTACTTAAAAAATTTTCATCCAATTTTTTAAAGAACGCCACATTGCAATAACAATTAACAGTTGAAAGAAACAAACTGTATTCTACAGCCAGAGTTCCATTTTCAAAGGTAGTAATTACTTTTTAAGTATTGTTTATGTAAGTGGCCAGTTCCAGTAAGTTATAGTGCGTACCAGATATAATAAAATTATAAAATATCAAAATGGCGGATTTTTTTGATACTAAATTAGCCATCTTGAAAAAATTTTTTTCTACCTAACATATCGAGTGGCGCATCTCAAAATGAAGGGTTTTAAGAGTCGATCACAAAAATATGTACAACTTCTTTGTTTAGAAATAATTTGAAATGGCAAATAGTAGTAAACTGAAATTAGTATTTCTCATTTTTCCTACAACAATTTCAGCGACTTGCATTATCTTAATTAATTTCTGAACGTCTTTTACCGCCCACAGTGTCTTATTACTGCGTGACAGTCAAGACAACTTTGTTTTTCACACTTATCTAAATATGTATATATCTAGGATTCTTTATACCCAGGAAAAAGCATCCCAATGCTTGGATTCATTTTGATTAATGAGCTGTCAATTCTTCTAAACCATGCAATAGCTATTGATTAGGTTTTGTTTTTATAAAATGAAAATGGTGGCTGTAAATACAAATGGCAATAAAATTGAAAAAAAATTACATATATTGAATGTCATATCATTAAACGAATCTTTCAAAATCACTATGACGTCTTCTAGATAATTTTGTGGAAATAAGCTCTGTTGTTGATTACCCATCCTGAATTTATAACTTAGTAATAATTTATTAAAAGCAATGTGTCAATAAAAGAAATTTATTATGATTATTACTAGATACGACATTAACACCACTAATTAATAGAAACTAATCCAAAGATAAAGTTAAAACAGAACTAAAAGTAAGAAGTAATAGAAAAAATACAGTATAAAGTCCGACTGCGTAAAAGTAAATTAAAAGAATTGAAGCAAGACGAGGCAAAAAATCATCAAATCAAATACAATCAATATTTGCAGTTGCATAAGATTCATGTTTCTTTTTTCACTGGGATTCTTGCTACATGTGTTAGAGGCACACATGTAGCAAGCAAATATTTTTCACGTGTGTTTGTGATTGAATGGTTTTTGCGTCATCATGAATTTTGAAAATGTGTAACTGTTTGTTTAAATATTTAAAAAATATACTGCGCTTTTTTATTCCTTATTTTAGCATTAGCTACTTATAGTCTGACCTTCTATGATGCATAAACTCTAAAAAAGCGGTGTAGTTATTTATGAAGGCATGCAAATCTTTTTTATACTATATGCAAATGAAAGTATAAAATTATTTTATAAAAAGTATTTGATATATTATCAAAAACTAGTGTACTTACATGCTTTTAATTAACAGCAATTATTTATTAGATTTAAAAAAATAAATTTGTCAGATTTCGAAGAAAACATTTGATTGTTCAGATTATGTATTTATCATTATTCTTACATTTAGGTATATCATTTGACAATTAACATTTTGCTAAAAATAAGCATTGTCTATTCAATGATGGGTTTTATATATTTTTTTTTTGTCTTGTAGTCATGAGTATGTAATGACCATTTCTTTTGTGATCAGAAATTTTAATAAAATGCATAAGGTTTATTATTATTTTTCAATTACTAGTATATATAATAGAAAGTTGTTTCATATAAAATTATTTTGTGGTTTTTCAGGTTTGATTTCAAAGGCATAATAGACTACATCTTCTATTCAAAACAATCGATGACACCACTGGGGCTCCTCGGTCCACTCTCTCAGGACTGGTTTAGGGAAAACAAAATTGTTGGTTGTCCTCATCCTCACATACCCTCTGGTAATTATAATAAATATGATTTTGGATTCTACAATTCTTTTCGTTTGCTACATTTTTCACAAATCAAAAATAGCTTATTTCGTAGGTAATACAAATTACACTTGAAATACGTCCCTTAAAATTGTTTTCGACATTAACATTTCCACTCATTGCAAATGGTGATTCGCCGAAAGAAGAATGGGCAAGAAACTCAAGGGTTACACTTTTTTTTACTCACCAATACAAAGTATTGAGTAATTATTAGTTAAGTGCAACACTTAGAAATAACGTGAAGCAACCCAATAGCCGAGCAGTTCAGTCCCATGGTTATTTTCATTAAGATATTCGGATACAATATAATAGCCCTTGTCATATAATTTCTATTCAACAAAAAAATTAATTCCTAAAATGGCGAGTTTTGAATTTCACCTGGGATATTATTATAAAAGTGCACACATTGCCCCTTAAATGGTTTATTAACTTTGGTTAGACGTGTTTTATAAGCAGCAAGATCGTTCTTATGTCCAGTGTTAATGTTATGGATGTCGCTCGTTTTTTTAAACCATTCTATATTTCTCTTGATACATACTAGATCTTTGTAATACATATGTATTGTGATGTTACATTTAATATTAATTTCTTTAAAAATTTCTGTGAGAATTGCTTTTGGTTTCAAATTATAAATGGCATGAACAGCCCGTTACTGCAGCACAAAAATTGTGTCAATATCTGCTGCATTGCCCCATAATAATATTCCATATGTTTTGAAACTCTGAAAGGAGCTGAAATAAACTGGTCTTGCGGTAGTTTCATCAGTAAGTTACCGAATTCTTTTAACTGTATATGCTGCAGAACTAAGCTTTTTTTAAGCCAATCTTGTAATATAAGAATTCCAACGCAATTTAGTATTTAAAATGAGACCAAGGAATAAAGTTATTTCCACAATATCCACATTGAGAAAAAAAGATGTATATAAACTTTAAACCTTTATAATAATACTACAATCTAAATCATATAACGAGGGCGAACCCTCTAAATTGAAGACACTTCAGTGAAGAGTTTAAAATGCGACAAATTATACTAACAATTGTTGACTTATCTATTGGTAAGACATTATTACTACTGAGATTGTAAAATCAGTTAGTAATTATATTGCAATGCATTGATTGATTTCTCTGGCGTTGCAAAAGTCCATGACTAGCAATGCCCGTTTACTCTGGTGGCCCACAAGCTCGTTCTAATCTCGAAAATTCGTCTACAATAGTAAAACAAAGACCCAGCCCGCAGGGTGAATCATGACACCTATGATCCCTTAGATGAGCCGCTGTTAATAATACAATATAAATACATATTTGGTTTTAAATTGTTGTTTACGCCACATAAATATTGTTTTCTTAGTATTTTTGAAATTTTATCTGAAATTGCACCATACTTAAACTAGCTAAATATTTTTTTAGTCTTCTGTTTGTGTTAGATAGATACTGTTCTTTCTGATGCTTTACAAGGTCTGTATTTAATATGATAAGCCGCTCTAGTTCTATGCAGTCCACTTCAATATTTTGCTCAGTAAATAGGCTCACAATATTGGAATGTCCATTGTATTTCATATTATTTTTAACTATTATTAAAAGCCGCCATGTTTAGCTTTTTCTCTGCTGAAGGACCTTGCTATCTGGTGTATACTGAAGTTAAACATGAACTGGTAACTTCGAAGCCAATGTTCTGTTATGCATTATACGTCAATATAATTTATGAATAATTCAATTTCTAATTCCTTACTTGACATTCCTTGTACATTTTAATGCACCAGATTAAGTGTACATTTTTTATTATTAGTATTTTTTCCCTCGGTTATTATTGGTTGACTCACATATAATAGTAAAATATTATTATTTTATTTTTTCCAGCTAAAGGCCAATTCGTAAAACGTTTACCTGGCGAAAAATTCTTTGACAAACATAATAACGATAAATTTAATATAAATAAAATAAATTATGTAAAGTATAATCATATTTTTAAATAAAGAATACTTGATAGTAAAAGATTGTATGAAATGAGCACTTTTTAATAAGGACAACACTAAATGTGCCCAACATTTCACTGAGTTTTGTTTTCAATTTTATTTTTGCATAAATGTATAGGCCTTGTATTTGCAATTTAGACTATTGTAAAGAGAATAATCGAATTTATATCTAAGTATTCAACACATGAAAGTCTCCAACACATAAAAGTCTCCTGTTTTTTGTGTTCACCTTTAATGTCATTCTATGTAGATGTTGTGCACAATACTCGTTACAGCACAGATAAAAAAAACAACTCGTACTTTAAGTGAGTGTGCGTCCCGCGACCGATACTAGGCCATGCTTTCCATTAATTGAAATACGTTTTAACCCTTGTCTTAATAAATATGGAATTTCCGATCTTTATGTTACATGTAACATACCTACAGATAATTTGGATTTAACATTAAAATGAATAAATACATCAAAGGAAGGAAAGGCTTAAATCAATAAACCATAATATCCATATTTACTTTTTTTTAAGATAGCCTCCATTTTCATGGTATCATCGAAGGCTAGCTTGTAGTTTGTACAAATTTTTGTTATCATAAGAAATCAAAAAAGAACAGGAGCTATTTTTATATTTTTTCTACATTTTTCTTCAAGAACCAAAACTACAAAGAATAAAAAAAAGTTTACAAAAAATTTTTATTGCTTTGCTATTATATTATTCTTTTTATTGATTCCAATTGGTATTTTGATTTAAATTCAATGTATTTGTCGACAAAAAGCGTTCTACAGACCAAAATCTTAATATTTAACTAAGGTTTAAGTGATGGTAGCCTTAGTTTAGGAATGGAAATTGAGAGTCGGATCGAGATCGAGATCTATAGTGAATTAGAGTTCGGAAATGAGTGGGATGGGGTTCGCAATCTAGAGGGTAAGCGGCGTTGGATTTGAGAACGGGATTGGGATCGGAATCTAAAACAGGGCTAACCTTGAAATTGAGAGCTAGACCGTAGTCTGAATGGACAGTAAAAGTGCAATTGAAATCAAAAATAGAACGTGGATTGGAATCATGATTGACAGATACACTCAATGCAAAATATGGTGGAATTCATTGTATACCAACGTGGGAGTAGTCACAAGCAAAAGCTAGTTATATACACCTAAGTAGACAATTATTTCTTGCAACAGAAAAGGGAAAGTTTTAGTAATGTCATATCCTAGACCAATAGAATAACGGGTATATTAAATTATCACTGGTGCTATTCTTTCAGATCACTTTCCGTTGTTGGTGGAACTAGAAATGTGTCCGAGCACAAGCAGCAACTCGAACGGTCTCATAGGGCGAAGGTAGCAGGGCGGGCGGCCACGCCCACCCTCCCACGCGCCCTGAGAGCTCCGCTCCCCGCGTCACGTCCTCTGCTCCTAGTTATATTGGACTGATATAACACATAGTCTTAAGGTGCCCCCTATGTGCTCTGATAGCGTTAAATGAAGCAGCCTTATCATACCCTGCTAGATTTAGAATACCTGACTTAGAGTAAATAGCCTCAGCCACTTCACGGTAGCCTGATGATATATGACCAACGGAACTCCAATGTACGATGTACAAAATAATTGTAACGAAGCTGATCTTGCAAATTGTCTAGTTGTAATGGAGATATTTTTTAAATATTTTACTATTGTGTCTGCTGTGTGTTTGAAAATTGTGGATTCCATTGTATCTGTGTTCTGTGGATCCAAACATGTGTTAATTGTACCTTTTTATGCAAAAAAATCTGTATGATGAATGCATGTGATGTAACTACTACTATCTTGTTTTTCTTCAATTTATATTGATACACATATGCGGTGAATTATTTCAAAATTATATAATTTTAATATAAAGTTATTTCTTTATTTAGATATATATATGTACATATATAATTTTTAATTACAATAGAAAAAATAGAAATTTTATATGTCAATTATAACATACATTTTATCTCAAAGTCAGTTCCTTTTCATTTTCTGTATTATGAAATTAATTACGGTTTTCACTTTTTATCATACATTAAATATATTATAAGTACGTAAATAAACTGAATATAGGTTAATAATAGTCCAGATATTTTATCTGTGATTAAAAAGTTACACTGGAGTATTTTCTGTTATTTCTTTTTTCTATTCTAATTGACTTACAGTACTAAATTTTTGGCAAGTAGCTCTATTTAATTTTACAGTACTTACTAGTTTTTTTTGTGTTCATTGCCATAAATATCTATTATTATTAACCTATGTTTTAAATATTCTAGATCAGTCACTTAAAATTCAGCGATTAGTTGTATTTCAAGAGTTAGCAACAACTATACTGTGATGTAATTACGTCATTGCACTGCATATGAAATTTTAAGCTTATTTTTATTTTCATGTTGTTTTAGTGTAATGCTATTTTTTGACAATAGTATACAGTCGAGGAATGCTTTTTTTTGACATTGTAAAGATTATTGTGAAATTAATTATTACGTTAGTGTCACACATAATTTGTGACTAAAGTATAAGTAACGAATCAAACGTCCATTTACCAACTTTAGTAATAATGAAATTCCTCCACTGTATATTTTAACTTGTAGTTATTTTGATTAGCGCCGAAAATCATGAAATTATATTAATGGAAGCATTCATTTACAAACTCGACTTACGGTTTTTATAATATCTAGGAGATCAGTGAGACGGCTCAGTATACATTATTTTTATTGTAATGACGTGTTTTCTTTTGATATTTGTATATTCCGTATTATTGTATTATACTATCGTTTTACATCACGATCATGTACCTACATCGTCGATACTTAAAATATACTCTTATACATAGATATATATTATGTTACGTTAGTCGCAACATTTGTGAGCAGTAGTTGTAGATTTCAGATGGAAACAAAATTGTCACCGAGTGTTGACGACGCTCGGGTAGTAGTTTTTTGTAAAGAATTGTAAACGTAAATCAAAGATGGTGACAATTTTTCACAAACAAATGTGCAATATGATTTGCTTTTAACAGAAGAATGTTAGATTCGTATTTTTACTAAATTGAAAAATGGATAATATGAATTATATCATAAACCTAGTTGAAAGTGAAGCATATAAATATTTATTTAAATCGTACATATGTGATTTATATTCATTTGTATATATGTAATTATAGTATTGAATGTTTTCTGACGGAAGTCATTCTCGGCCACCAAGTGTGTTGTACGATTTTGGTATAAAACCATGTGTGATCATGTATTTGTTTTTTTATATTTTTAGTGTTCATATATTTCTTATGAGATGAGATTCACTAAAAAACCTGATATGTTACCATAAATATTATAATGAAGACTATTTGATACCTCTATTATACATATTTTTTAACCACACATTCAATATGTCAGCAGTTAATACTATTATTTTTAAAAATGCGTTATTTGTTATTGTACCTTTTTTCTATTATTTTGCTAGTGATTGGTGTTTTTTTAGTCGCTCGAATACTAAACTATTAATTAGTCTTATGTGGAATACAACTTAATTGTTAATGTGTGGTTAATAAAATGGTATATTTAAAATAATGAAAGTTAATTTTAGTATTATTTGCTCAATACAACAATTTCTACAGGAAAGAAAACATTATTTTTCTCTCATCATCATTTTGCGATAAAAATAAAGTTTAGGCGTTTATTGCATGCATACATATTTTTTTCTTTTGTAGTAGACAATATTAATTTCTTCTATAAATAACAGTCTCACTGATCATCACAATTTTTTAAGTTTTTTTTTTATATAATATCTGGTTAGAAGCTGCGTGGGATGCAGTAGTGGCTATGAATTAGTAAGATATATATAACATGCATTGATTTGTTGATTTAAACGATTTCGCACGTAATTCAGTCCCGCCGACTGCTGCATTTGACGCGATGTGGATGCCTGTCCAGTCTGTGCCGGATATACATTTACGAAGGTTAACAGCTTCAATATTAATTGTAAAAATAGTCATTTTGGAACATTAATGCTGGATATGTCCTGTCTTTTGGTTTTCAAGTTTAAAATTTTTAATTACAAAATAGCCGGTAATTAAGAATTTTAACTGTTCATTTATTAAAGAAATATGTCCACGACTCGCAATGAAAAATATTGGTATGCGGGTAAATACAACTTTAACGGTGAACTTGAAATTTTGTAAACTATGATGTTGGAATATTTTTGTGCCGAGAAAAGCTAAAAGCTTTTATAAGTACAATTATTAATATAATTTGGTGCGATCGAAACGCAGTTTCTTATTATTATTCGTATTAATAAATTGTAGAGTACCACCAGATAACACCATTAAAATGACATATGTTAACATAATGTTATTGAAACATAATTATAGCTAAAAATAAAAATCAGTCAATGGAAATCGAACTCGTGCGTAGAATTTCACGCTTAGATTTTTTTGCACAAAATTCCTCTTCAGCATTTACTTTCATTAAGTAGCCAACATATGTACTTTTCACAGAAACTGAATACAAAACATGATTTCCTCGAAATTACTTCATAATTGAGAAAACTATAAATTCAACACATTTTTCGATATTAATTCTTAAATATGCATTTCCAATAAATTTTATTATACTTCATGAGTAGTCTTCTAATTTATTGATGATTTGCTAATATATCAATCAAAAAAATTGAGTATTTATGTTGAAAATATTGGTATGATTTATGGCTAACCAATCTTTGACCCTCCACTTTTCAACAGAAAATGGTCCTTCAGACAGATGAATACAGCTTTGTTTTTCTTTTTTGAAATAGAAACTTTTAAGAATAACTTCTAATTTCTTTAACTATCTAATTTTAATACACTTGTTGGTTTACATGCAATTTATAAAAGTTTGAGACTTCCGTGGACATTGTTCTTTTATTTCTCTTAAAATTGTAGTGAGCAATATAAATAATAATCCGTATTAATATTCAGGACAGACCCATTCTTGAATGTGATATCCGGGTTTAGAAATTCGTCAACGGGCAATTTAGCGTTTGTCAGGCTTTAGGGTGGCATAGCGTGTAGCTAGAGGGCGCAGGGCGCGGGCAATCTTAGGTTAATGTCGCATTCTGTGTACTAACAAACGGTTCAGCGAGACACTTCCATTCCCAGTTCTAATTCCTTCAGATTTATATTCTCAATCCTTCCCACAACACCCCATACCACATCCTTGGGAACGTGAGCCGGTATACGTAAGTGGACAGTGTGTAGCTGTTAGTTAAAGCCTTGAGTTTTTTTTATATGGTCGTGTATAGATGGCGTCGAGTTCACGTTGGACACCTCTGCTCGGTGTTTAGGTTAAGTAGGATATTATAATTTTTTTAAATTGTCTATCATTAGCATATTTTTTTTTATCTATTTTCTTTCTTCTTATTTCCTTTTCTGTGTTCACAGTTTGGGTGCGGTCTAATTGTACTTGAACTATAAATACAAACTAGTTGTACTCGTGTCCCTTTGGTACATCAAACTGTCTACGAACGCCATATGGCAATGACCGTGCGGAGGTGATTAATGAAGGATAATCACAATTTAATTAAGCGTCGCAACGACGTTAGTCGCGCACCGGCCGCGGGAGTGTCCCACGCGACGTTGTGCCTCGTAGTCTAGCGGTAGCTTACTGACGTAGTACAAATTTTAGTCCGAGAGTCTCTAGTATAGCGAAGTGTGAATTTTAGACTGTTTGCGCGTTTCTTGGGCCTTTTTCTATTCCTGTTGCAGCATTGTTTCGCAGAATACGACGAAAAAGATGTTTTAGCTGTTTGACTTGCATTTTCAAGATTATAGAGGAATTATTTGAACCGTACCCACTCGCTTTGTCAGTACTCAATTTATTATTATTTTAAAATTCCTATACTTTTTTCATTTCGATTATTGATCTATTATGTCTTTAATGTTTCGCACTGTTCTGTTCTTTGTAACTAAATGTCGTGAAGTAGATCAAAGTCGACAGCTCGTCTTAGTCTTATTTTTCGTTCTTTTGATAGGAAAGGTCTCGTCCTCCGGCGGCGTCTCGGAAAGCGCGAAACGTCACTTGTAGGTACCAGCGGATTCATTCGGACTACTAAATAACCGTATACTACGCTTATTTTGTCTCAACAAAAAAATATGTATATGATTTCGACTATGCTTTTTTTCATATATATAATATTGTGAATATCGAACGATAGGTGCTGTTGTTGTATTTAATTTTAATATTACTGACGCGATTGTGATAGCTATATCTCTCTTTCCACTCATGTGCTTGATGATTTAAAAGGAATAGATCGTGTATATTTGAAGCCAAAACACAAAAAGGGTATATTGAATTATTACTTTTAGGATAAATGCGGTTAAATGAAGTTTTATATCATATCACGGTTTCGATCTAACAATTGTAATTAAACTAGACTTTTAAGGAATGCGCGCTTCGCATGCCCACCATCGGGCCTGTAGAATATCTTTTGGTAGAAAATAAGAACGCAAAATGTTTCTACAGGGTCAGGAGCGGCATGTGAAGCGCCGCGACTTGCCTTCGTGTACTCCTTTAAGATTCGAAGTAAAACTGACCAGGCGCAGTCCGCTGACATTATTTAGGAGGGCTCATAACACAAAAATCATTTTGATGCATTATACTTTTATGTGAATTTATATATTTGTCAATTACCATAATGTTTCTTTTAATGTGATTTCTACATTTTTTTTTTATTTGTAAGTAATTTGATAATTCACAATTTTAATCAAGAAATAGAATTTGTTTGAATATAATTTTGACAATAGCAATTAGGTGTAATTGGGCATAATGTGAGCCCCCATGTAGTGTTAATTTTGTAAATTATATAATAATATCTTCCATATGAACTCTACACTTTATATGATTTTACTGTTTCATATGTAATGCTTACGCAATGATTCGATGACAGTTTGTATCTATATATTTAGTAATAAATTTTAAAACTTCGATATAATTATTAATAAATTTTGAATTATTAAAAATTATTGGTAGCATGTTTTTAGTGTATACAGTGTTAGTAAATCCCCGTTAAAATCGCGTTAGTATTACATATGGGAAAGCTTTATTATAATGAATTTGTCTTGTTATAAAGATTCATATTATGATCTCTTATTTTAATAGAATTTTGACGAACATTTACTTAATAGTTGATAGAATCGTGATTAGATAATATTGGTTAGCTGTCGCACATCGCTTTATGACACAGTTTCTGATTCACCAAAACTCAGAGAATCTTTTAAACAGACTGCATGACCTCCTGGACGACTTCCGAAATAGAGGCATAATATATTTTTGATATAATATTAAATACATAATTCCATTTAATTTGTATATATATATATATATATGTATCTACCTGATTTTCATTCATTGTAAATACTCTTTCTAACAATCTTTGTATGTATATTTTGTAATTTTATCACATTAATTAGGTCATTAAGAGAAGTCGCCATGTCGTCGTGCACTTCACGGGTCTGTGCGTCTATTTTATGTTGATTTGAAAGATTGAATTTATCCGCTCGGCCTAGCGGTGTACGTGTTTATTTCGTATATGAATACGTAATAGCGAGGATACAAATGATGCTTAACAAGGAACGAGCCGCCGCATCACGTCATCGTTTGGACTTCTGCGCACACGAGCGCCTCGTGCCGGAAGGCTCCGCCGCCGCGCCGCGTATGTCTCGGCACACATTCCACGCAGCCTATCGAATTAGCTCAATGCAAAAAAGACTGTTTTGAGGACTCTTTGTAATGAGATCGATTATAAAAAGTGATTAAAAGAAAAATAAAATATTTTCTGAGGCAATTATCCGATGTGTATTATGGTGATTTAATATAAGATCGCAATGTTTAACTCACTAGCATGTAAGGACAAATGCTTTATGTCACTGTGATAGACAATACAAATTAAATAACCGAGAGAGGCACCGTCATTGGCAAGGAGCGATCACCGTGTGACGCAGACGCGCGCCATCCCCGCAAGGACCTGCTCAATGTTCATGACGTTTACTCTATGTTACGCAGTATTTAATATGTCACTTTGTATGTAAAGAAAAGTTTTGAATATATGGATAAATAAGAATAATACTAGTAGTATCAGATCACAATATTTGTGTAATAATTAAAAATGAGTAGATAAATTAATTTATCTTCTGCAAAATTGTTGTCACAATAATACTGACATTCATTCCTTCAATACTAATAGAAACGATATACTTAAATTCACGTTAAGCACCATTTTCCAACCTTTATAGGTCGTCAGAATTTCATTGAAACAACAGCCAGAGATAAGATTTTGATACATAGGATTTCTGAGGTGGACATCTTCCATCTCTACCTCAAGTATATTGTAACAGTTTTCACGACTTGCACGTAGCGTCGAGGTCTTGTATGTAAACAAATCACATTAATATTTATTGGATAGAATCAAGTCTTTGCGAGGATGCGGCGCGTCGGCAGTGTATCTTGTGGGTTCATATGATGTGCGAGGTATCCTAGAGTACAAAGGGTCGTCGTAGCGTATGTGCAGAAGTTCGGGCGGGGCTTGGTACTTAGCGGCCCGTCCGGCCGTCTCGCTGTGCGGTTTGTTGACACATTGTGTATATTTGAATGAATCAAATTATAAGAGATATGAATTTTAAATGTTTTGGCCTTTCATTTGTTTATAATTCAACCTTTGTCCATTTAAAACTATATGAATTTACGGTAAAACTTAATTCTTTTTATTCCTATGAAAAATAGATTTTGGAATTCATTATTTACAACTTTTTTTGCTTGCAAAATTACTTTCAATATACTTAATGGAATTCATACCGAAAAAAAAATTGGAAAGTAGGATTCAAATGTAATTAAGAATAGGTAATATTCAAGGGCTTTATTTTATGAGTACAAATAGGTTTCTTAAAATAAAACAACAAAAATACATCTTAAGGATTCTATTTACATCTACTATCTAAGCAGTTAAATTTAAATATACTTGAAAACAACGTCTTTGAAACTATCAACCGTTTGTAATTCTAAAGTAACAGGACACTGAAGCCAATTCGCTAGCAACTCTTCAGTGTAGCCTAGCAGAAAATACATTTTAGTTGGCGACACCGCCCGACGAACGATCGCAGCTACGCGAATGTGGTTGAATTGGCGTTTTATTATAACCTGTAAAATTAAAGTTATAATGTATTATTGCTCATGAAGACAAGATTGAATTTTCCCTTTCATGAAAAACGTTAATAATAAAGATTACCATCAACACTTAAATATACAATGTTAATACAAAGCTTATAAGACATAATTAAAGGATGAAATTAGAGTTCCTACACTATTGTGTGAAACTATTATGTAACTTAATTTTGTGTAAAAAAATATAATAATAAAAAAGTAGTGTCATCAATTCAGCAACAAGTACAATCTCAAATGCACAGTAACAAATTAATAATTATTTTATATATGAAATAAATACAATTTACTGTCTAGTTAAAAATACAATACTCTGTAAATAGTTTCAAGTAAAACATATATTTGTTCACATTAACTACTTTAATATCTAAGTAATAATCACATTAAATATGCTTGAACATGTCTGAATGTTCATGAGAATTTCTGTCTATAATTGTTAGTTATTTGTTTAAATAAATCATGTAAAAGAACATAAAAAAAAAACTAGTACTGATCACTTTTATACACTAGATTACAAATTGCAATAATGTTAGTTTTGGACATTGTGGAAGTATCATTTCCAATATAGTGGAGGTTATATTAAATTCCAACTCATTTTCAGCCAATTTAGCATTAGATAGAACTTATTTCCTAACATTGTCTATTGCTGGCTAATCAGATAAATGACGCGTTATATGGACACTGATTAAAATTTCAGACATAACATAAATGAGGTATGTATGCTCATGCCTATTCCCCAGAGATGTCAGCACCGTAAATCTCAGCTTGATGTGATGATTATTGACAATTCTATGCAAACTCATTAGTTTCAAGTGCTTAAAATTACTCCTTATTTTAAACATAGATTTTTTTCATCAATCTATTTTAATATACAGGTCGAAACATGTCTTGACCACCTGTAAAAGATGGTCAAGGCATTTTACACATACCATTGTGCTTGAACTACTACATCTATTTCATAAATATAGTCCTCTAACATCACATTTTCTGTATATCTCTCTAAAACTGTCTACAGCATTTCTTTTACTTTCTTCTACTATACTTGACTTCGACTGCCATAGATAACAGTAATAATCAAAACTCCATTATGTCAATGCATTGCTTTGAAAAACTCTTATTATCCATAACGGCATACAAAGCCCGATCCACTACTTATCATACCTTCCTTCCAATATTGCTTGATAGAAATATTGAGAATTTTTATTATTTTCTTGTTTTTGATAAAAACTCTCACTTGCTCAATTTTACTACCACCTATCAATATAATTATCTCATTAATGCATTCTTTTGTCTTTTTAGACTTAGTGATTAAAATTGAGGGGTAGTCCTTGAAAATATTAGGAGTACAAATAAGTTTCTGCTGTTTTGAGAGAGATGACATGGCACGAGGCTTACGTTAGAATTTGCAGATATAACTGGCTTGAAAATTAAGTTTTTCATTCAAGAACAACATAACCCTATCATATTATTAACTTCATATTAGCATCATATTTTTTTTTTATCCAAAAATGTAAATTTGAGCCAAAGCGTCATTTGTGGGAACTTTTAATTTACTTCTTTAATTAAAAAAAATCTGCAGCTGAGGCACATCGATTGCTCGTAGAAGTGTATAATAAGACTGCCTTGACTGAGAACATGTCATGAATGGTTTCAAAAGTTTAAAAGTGGTGATTTTGACATAGAAGACATAGATTGTAGTGGAAGGCCAAAAATTTATGAGGGTGCAGAATTGGAGGAAGATACGTCTCAAACACAAAAGGAACTTGCACTTATTTTAGAAGTCCTTCAACAAGCAGTCTTGAATCATTTAAAATCGTTAGGAATGATTCATAAACAAGGTAATTGGGTTCCATACGAATTAAATCCGAGTGATGTTGAACGCCGATTATGCATGTGTGAAATGCTGCTAACTAGGCACAAAAAAACGTTTTTTACATCAAATAGTTACTGGTGAGAAGAGTGGATACATTATGATAATCCAAAAAGAAAAAAATCATGGGGACTACCTGGCCACGCATCAACATTCACAGCAAAACTGAATATTCATGGAAAAAACTCATGCTGTGTATTTGGTGGGATCATCTGGGTGTGGTGTATTACGAGTTGCTTAATCCAAACAAAACAATCACTGGAACTCTATACCGAACACAAATGATGAGATTAAGCTCTGAAGGAAAAACGCTCTCAGACACTACAAAATT
Organism: Eumeta japonica; assembly: GCA_005406025.1. Classification (NCBI taxonomy): domain Eukaryota; kingdom Metazoa; phylum Arthropoda; class Insecta; order Lepidoptera; family Psychidae; genus Eumeta; species Eumeta japonica. The sequence continues at coordinate 530,091 of BGZK01000065.1, read as the reverse complement.
ATTCCTCTACATGATAATGCTCGTCCGTATGTAGCGGTTCCAGTGAAAAACTATTTGAAAACACTTGATTGGGAAGTACTATCACACCCGCCGTATTTACCAGACACTGCGCTGTCTGACTATCATCTCTTCCAGTCAATGGCACGTTCTGTCAGAGCAGTGCTTCACATCATATGAATAAACCAAAAATTGGGTTGATTCATGGATAGCCTTAAAAGATAAGGAGTTCTTCAGACTTGGAATCCGAATGCTGCCTGAAAGATGGAAAAAAGTGGTTGCTAGAGATGGACAATACTTCGATTAAAATTAAATTACTGTTCTTTCACAATAAATATTATTTTATTGAAACTTATTTGTACTCCTAATAATTTTGATTTTCACAACTACCATGCATTAGCTATAGGTAGTGTTATTTAAAATATTAGCTCGGGGAAAAGATTTTTTGATATTGCATGGATGAACATTTGCAGTAAAATCTTCTTGGTTATGCTGTTTGTATATGGCTAGTTTTGATACAATTAAATAAATAATATTTTAGAAAAAGATAAAATAAAAATGTTGTCCTACCATTTTTTTATTGTTTCTCTGTCCACCAAAATGAGTGAATCTAACATATAAATTTAATACATAACATTTATTATTAAAATATGATTTGATACAAAAAAATTGTGACATTCATGGACCTAATGCAGCGTCAGTAAGAGTAGCATAAAACTGGTTGAAGCAATTTTCAGTTTGACAACTTCGATGTTAAAGTTGAACCTCACTCTGGTTAACCTGTTACAGATAAAGTCGATGCCAGTCCTAAAATTTCTACAGCAATAAATATTAACTACAAAATCAATTAAATGTTTTGTTCACTTGATTGGGTTAGTTAATTTGGTCATGTATGTCCACCTATCTGTCTGTCTGTCTATGTGTGGTTTAGCTTAAAAACTTACTAGAAAACTGTAATTTGACATAGGTATACATAAAATGAAATTAGTAAAATAAAATCTTGAAGAGAAAAATGTATGATACCTCCTATATGTATAGTGTGGTTGAATATATCACGCGGTGTGGATTATTAAATGTTACACAGCTCATTTAAACATAATGGGGGTGTGTGAAAACCCCCCCTGAAAATACATCCCTGAAAAAATTTTCAGGGATGTGTTTGTGAAATATTAAGCTTTAAAGTGCTAATTTTCATTAGTCAAGTGTCTCTCCTCACTGTCAGCTAAATGGTTGTTTTGAGTATGTGGAAAAATACATGACAGTAGTATATATAATGAAATCAAAAGGAAAATTAACACAACCAAGTAGGCTTTACGAGAATAATAAGTAGTCGATTAACTTAGAAAACTTACTTTGAGACATAAAAAACCAAAATTTCATAAAAATTTCAATGAAAATTACTTATCATTAAAATATAATTATAATTATCTAACTTGTTAGTTGTATAAAACAGTTTGGAACTAAAAGTTTATGAACCCTATAAAAAAATAATTATAACATTCTAACATCTGTCCTGTGTAGACCTATTTTTAGACAATACTAGCTATTAATATGTTCATAGATCAAAAAAAAAGCTCTGTTCAAGTTCGTATATTACGATAGGTAACTACAGAACCTTACATCGTATGCTGCCCGACTTGCACTTGGATCTCATTAGATTCCAAATGTACTGCCGCAACAAATGCATTATTTTACAGCAATGTTTTTTTCAAATATTTACTACTCATTTATAGATAAAAAAACCAATACAAAAAAACACAAATATTAATTATTCTGTTTACCTAGAAAATATTTAATTCTGTAACAATGACCACAAGTATATAGAAATTTGTATAAACACCATTATTTCAGAAAGGAAGGTACCATCCTGAATCTCTTATAAACATTCTATTGTATATGGTGATATTTTGCAGTAATTTATTATTCAATGTTTATGTGCAACATGCAGTAACATATAGCATGCAACCCACAGCTGATGCTCAAATCTGCCCCTCGAGCTCCTCCACCAACAGCTACCTGCTGATGGAGGAATTCCTGTCATTATTGGCGTAGTACTCGCTGCACAAAGTGTATTAAGCGAGGTGGCTGAGAATTCATTTATTGGTAGTCTTAACACTTGACATTCTGGTGGAAGTGACCGTCTGCATGGTCCTGAAGATGTGTCTAATTGGCATGTAATATATGTAGAAAGGTTACTAATTAATTGCTGGTTAAGATAAATATAAAACACTTGATTAGGTGTTTGATATCTGTCAATTTTCTCGAATCAATATTCAATTCATTGGACAAGGATCTGTATTTTTTATTTTAGGTTTGTCATTCAAGGGTCAGCAGTGGGTTGCATGCTGCATGTTACTACATGTGGCAGGCAAGAATATTATCAAATAGTTACTTCTATGCAGTGTTAAAAAATTTTCACTATAACATTCTCTCAAGTAAAAAAGTTCTTTTAAGTAACATTCTTTACCTCACTACAAACAAGACCATGCCAAGTACCAGTCATGAATCTGCGAATGAATTCATCTTCCACAGCGGTTTCTGATCGTCGTAATCCATCTTTTAAACTAGCTGTAATCATGAGACAATGTAAATTCCTAGATAATAAATGTTGAAGCAAAAACTGAAAAAACAAAATATAAATATAATCGGGATGTAATTGAATCAAAGTGGAATCAAAATTTTGAACAAGTAGGTAACTACACGAAAAGAGAAAATCCATAGCTAATTAAAAAAATCCTACATGTATTCCAGGAGTTCCATGATTTTCTATGAGCTATGTAGTGTGGTGGATTTGCCATTTCATATGTAAGAGGTCGGTCTCGTTTCTTTGTAATTCTATATTTTCCAGACACTACACGAAGTAAAGGTGTTGTGGTATGTAATTGAGATGACATAATTGCACTCCATTGTGAAAATAGTAGATTGCATACCTAAAATTTTAAAAGAAAACTTCTGAAGAAATAAAATTTTTGAGGTTATATTTTTTATAAACATTACATACTGGTGTCGTTTTCGCTATTGATATATTCATTTTGCGTGCCTTCCGAATATATATGTACTAGTGAATACTAATAATTTTTAATTACATATAACATTACTAATATGTCATAAACACAGTACTCTATGATCACAGACTATCTTATCATATTATTATATTATTATACTATCCTACCCTGATACTACGAAAAAGTCGATGTCAGTTTGATGCATTAAATCAAAGAATAGACTAAAACCTAATTTCATCAACCAATGCTTATAATTTAAATTCAGATTTTTCTTTTATGCAGAACACTTAATGCAATTTTGTTTTAATGACGTTTATTTTTAACATTTGGTGGTGAAATAAAATCTAACATTGACACTGAAATTTCTTAAAGCGATTAACTATGTATTAATAAAAAGAATGTAGGCTTTTTAAACAAAAAACGAACCGACTTTTGTGAAAATCGAAAGGTGAGGAGCTGAATTCCAAAAGGGTGAATTTCAATAAATTTTCAAAACATTTTTTTTTTTATGAATCTGGTAGAAAATCTTATTGATATTTTTCATCAAATTTTATGAATTAATTTTTTTTTCAGTTTAAATAAATAATTTAATTTACGCTTCGGATCAACAGATTTTTTTTATAAAATTAAATAAATAATTCAGTATTTATCGTTATTATTAAATTATATAGATATTGTTAATATATTTTTTTATTATTATAATGTTATTTATGTCTTGATATAAATTTAAAATTAAAAATTAATATTAAAATTAATTTTAGTCGTTTTACTGTTAATATTTATTTATTTTTTTATTAATATTATAAAAAAAAATAAACGTCTAGTAAGCGTTAGCAAAAAATTCTTTCAAGCAGTTTTGTCTGTAAGTGCAAAAAGAATAACAACTGTAAGTAAAACAATTTTCTTGGAAAAGTTATCACTTTAAATCAAAAGGGTACTTCTTTATCACTTTGGTTCAAAAAGACACTTTTGGTAATTTTAAATATTATTTACACAAATAATTATAATTTTTTTTCAATAAACATTAAATCTCGGCTTAATCACTGTAAGCACTATGCATATAAATAAATTAAAAAAATATGGCTTAAAGTATACAGTTTTTTATTTACATTGAAAAAAAAATAAAAAACAAAAATATACTCTTTTGAAATTTTGCTCCTCAGGTATCAAAATAGACCTTTTATCTCCTTTTTCTGTAAAACTATAGATGATAATTATAAATTCTGGAATTTAAAAACTGGTAAAAAATTATTAGGTACACATTATTCTATAATTGTTATTTTCGATGACACGAATTCCTTGATGATACTTAAATATATTTGTTGGAGATCAAATACCCATTATTCAAGATTCTTGGCACTATTTCATTCTATCGTTTATTTTCATTAAAGATATTTTTCCGAAGTGTTTAAGGTTTACACCGTAGTTAAATTGCATAAATGTGATTGATATGAAGTACGTATTAGGTTATATATTTAGAAAAGTTATATTTCAACTTAAAGAACTCTTCGATATGGCATAAGATTTTACACATAAAAAAACTATTTCTCAAAATAGTATTTTGTATGTATTAAAAATGTAACCAATAGCAACAAATAACGTAGTTCAATTCACTATCGAAAAACGTAGATACGGAAATCAATTTAAAGTAAAATTATTATTAAATACTATGTTAAAATTTATAAAAATAGGTTTATAAAGGATTTAAATTTATGTCAAATGTTATATTTAACAGAAATACTTAATCCTCATACGAGGGCTGCTATTTATGTGTCCGGAATATCAAAAAGAAAGAGACATCTATCGTTTAATATGATTTTGATGCTTTTCAAAATATTCACCATGATGATAGATATGCTTTTGCATAAGTTTTTTATAGCAATTTTCTCATTCTGATTGAGATATCACCAAATAGATATTATTAACAGCTTTTGATGCACCACAATTGTATTTTTTTATTTTTGCACCAATTAACACAAGCCTGTTTTTGATCAATACTCAAGTTGTGCGGAATCCGACACGAACAAATTTTTTTAAAGCCAAATTTTAGTGTAATATGTTATGTCTACTCGTCATTCTTATGTCTAGGGACACTTTTATCTTTCAATATATAATATGACGATCTTGCATTATTAGTTCCCGCACAACATCGATATTTCATAGTACAACAACCGATCTAAGGCGTCCTTTTTTAATTCGTCCATGAGCATAAACTGCTCACGATTAAACTCAATAACTCGCGATACACAGTGGTTTTCGATGGTGCTCTATCTCCAAAAGTCGAAATGAGCTAATCTATGCACTGTTTTTGAGTTAGCCCAAGCCGAATATCGCAATAAATCCTCACGAAAAAATTTTCATGAGGTAAATCGATGGTGATAAAGACACGCAATTTTTAAACTGACGCCACAATGGCAAAAAAATTGATAGTTATATGAAACAAACCTTAGTCTACAGCCAAGGTCTACAGCCATTTTTAAATGTTGTAATTACTTTTTAAATATTATTGTGTGTGGCCAGTTCCGGATACATAAATAGCAGCCCTCGTTCCTGTTTCAGCAATTGGACGTCCACATAACAAGTAGGTCTTCCCTTAGGATGCCATAACGTTTGATCTTGAGCCAATTGCACCCAACCACAGAACAACTATCGGTCCCGCGCCTGCGCCTGAGCGACGCGGATAGACTTTATAGTTCTGTGCAACCAACGGTGGTTGGCGACCTGTAGGTCGTCAGTTCACGTACTAGGGGGCCGTTTCACGCTGCGACGTCCACAAATCCTTTATTTTTTTAATTTCGTCTGCTTTTGATTATAAGTAATTATTTATTTTGCTGAGTTTGAAAATAATATTAGGTGTATTTATTTCTTTTTAACTAAATGAATTTTTTTCATTGAATATATTTTTTGTCATTTAAGTAGAAGCTTAAATGTTGTTTATCAGTGTCATGTTTAATTTGCATAATGCAATAGTTATTTCAAGTATCAGTTTTTTTCAAGGTATATACCACTAATAGTCTTCATTAATATATTTTAAAAAATAATAAAATCTTTAGATGTTTATTAATGTAGATATACATTTCATAAATATGCCTATTATGTACATTTATATGCGTTTAATGTTTTTCTTCTTTTCCTTTGTCCAAGGCTATTTTATGTTAAACGTAGTAATCTCGATATCTTCTATTTCAATAGATATACTTGAAACCGATCATTTGACGGCATATCATGGTTATTTTTGTGTTTTTTGTTTATTTAGATAAGTGTTGAGGTTTGTTAATTATTTACCAACCGTAAAATATTGTAAAATCATTTCGAGATCCTTTTTAAATATACTGTTGTATCAGTTACGTACGAATTGAAGGAGTCTAAATTCTCTTATTTAATAATTTTGACTTTGATTAATCATTTAAGATATGTGACTGATGCAATACTTTCCTTAAATATAAGTAATTACAGAAATTATTATTTCATTTACAATCCCTTTAAAGTTATGACCTTTTGACTTTTTTATGTTAAAAAATTTTGTAAGTAAACAAACAATTCTATTAATTTTATTTTTGTATTATTTTTAATTGCAGCAATCTATTTTTTTTTCAATACAAGGAACCGAGAAAAATCTTTTTAGGAAACGTAAAACAATGTCATAAAATTAGATTGAAATTTATAAAAATCAAATAACATAGATAAAATTGTTTTCACGTTTGCAATATGTTGGAAACAAAATCTAATAGTACAAAAATAAGTAATTGATAACATTATATTAAACGTGTTTCGTTTTACATTACATTGGTTGGAAACTAAAATATACTATTACATATTGTTTTATCTAACTAAATACTAATAATGTGAAAACACTTCGTTTGAACATAATTTGAAATAGACTCATGTGTGAAAAGGAGTTCCTTTTATATGACATTCTGGGCCGCTCATAAAGCTGAAAATACAACAATTTGTTATTTTTAATGTTGTAAACTTTCTGTACGTGATAAAATAACTTTATAAGACCAATAACCAGAACAAGCACTACAAGGATGTCAAAGTAAATGGTTGACAATTCTTTGTTTGGCCAACACTCACATAGCGAAAGAAAAGAAAAATCAGTATGTGGGGAGGTACCATATGCAAAGTTATTCTAATGCGAAACATATTAGCTCTTGTTATTTCGCACGATTTCATCATTCAAATTGAGCTCCTTATAAATTATCCTTATTTTGATCTGTTTTCACTAAATGTGACAGTTAACCTGAAAGCTAAAGAAGAGTTTAGATCTGCAAATAAACAATAAATTGTGATGTCTAAAAAGTTGTAACTAATTTAATAAAAAACATAAGCTGAATACTAACAATTTTAATGTAATTTATGGAAAATTTGAACCTTTGAGTCATAGGGCCATGTTCCATGCTGTTGTAAATTTGATTGCAGATCTATAAAATAGAGATACACAATCCCGCGCTGGAAAATGGCCACGGTAAAATGTTTTAACAGGCTGTTTTAAAAGCGTTGATAAAAAATCGATTACATCATTCATTTGCATAGTCTCGGTCGCTCCGGCCGCAGGTGTAATGGCGCCGTCGTTGATCTGTTCGGGCGCCTTTATTCTTTTACGTCCCTGGCAGTCATATAGTGTTCTATGGGCATCAGAGACGCCCTTTCCAACCGTATACGATCTCTATATTCTGATTTAGCTTTTTGATGGTCAACCCCACTTCTCCTCCATCAATCACTCCATAAAATATTTTATTCGTATCCAAGGGGCTGACAACGCACTGGTGATTCTTTTGGGCGTATCCATAGGCGTCGATAACTGCCTAGTCTTTAATATATCGCAAGCCCGTTCATCCCTCGAAAATGATAAATAAAAAAAAAACTAAATGTGCGGTCGGGGAACTCTGTAAAAAACAAAGTTTTTTAATATTTATAATGCAAAATAAGGAATAAAATCAAAGAGTTCTATTTATTTTAGGAAAAATGTTCATTTATTATAAAATATAAAACGGTAAATAGTAAATAAAATAATAAAACTAAGTTATAATACTGCCACAAATTTCAAGAGCGAGACAGACAGGGGGAGAGAGAGAAAAAAATTGCATGAAGAGTGTGTAAGACTTTTTCGTTGTGTAACGCTTTTTCCTTATGTGACAATTTACACCAGTCAACTCGTACCGCAAGTCGCGTTAAGATATTTCATTCCAGTACCTTCATAAGTAATTGATTATCCAGGTTTATTTTATATGCCAAGCCAAAGATATTATACAGTACATTATAAACTCAAACTTTGCTTGGTGTTACAATATCGAAAAAATTATCTGTTTATATCAATTTCTTAGCAAAGTAAAAATTTATAAACAAAGTTAAAAAAATACTTAAAATACAGATATAATTTTGAATTGAATGGATTGCTATTGTATAAAATTATTTATATTTTTTAACAATATTTAAGGCTAGGTTAACGTATGAAGATAACAATAACCAGTATGCTTACTGTTTTCTTACATGTAAGTTAAAATCACAATTGAATACATTGCTTGTTTTGCCAAAGTACTCCGTCAATCATGTTATGATAACCAGAAATGTACAAAGTATCCACGTATCTCTCATATGAGTGACTAATACGTGTACTCGTGAGTGATAGATAATGTAGGTATAAATTTTGAGAACTAGTGACACGTTTACTAGTCAGATTTAAGATTCAGCGAGAATATGGCAGGTATGTACGTTTTCAAACATTTTAAAAATTTGTGGTTAAATTGTAGCACTTATGTCAATTTTATATGCTAATATTCAGTCAATTACTATTAAACAGAATGCATATAAATATAATTTAAAGCTAATTGTTATTAAAATTACGAAAATATTCTCTAAATAATTTACAATATTAAGTAGAAATTAATTTCCTGCATCACTATAAACAAATTTAATGTACCTAGACAAAATATAAAATTAGTTGACAATTATTTAAAAGTTATTCGTGCTGTTAATTTTTTCCTAGCCTGCTCAAGGGGATCGTCTTACGATAATGTTTATTCAAAACGCAAATATATTTCAATTAAATACTAAATACTTTTAATAAATTTAAATAATGTCAGAAATTTCGAGAAGATAACAATATTCTTCACAATCTAACATACTTCACTGAAACAACTCATTATCTTGCAAATCGGCACACCGACTACTCACGCGCTTTTCTTTCAGACAAGACGAACAATTCTGCAATCAGTGTCAGTCTGAATGGATATATATTATGAGTAGTAAGCGATTGAAAATGCTTTGTGAAATGCAATTGAATTCATTTTTGATTAAAAAAACATTTTTTTTAAACGTTTAGAAATGAATGTTTTTTACATGTCGTGCTAAGCTAGCTATTCCATGACGAAATTTATAAAAAGGTTTTTTATCATTATATATGGATGAAACTTTAAAAAAATCAGATATTCTTGAAAAAGTGTTTTACTTTAAATTATTCAACACGTTTATTAACTTCTACAGCGCTCCAAGACTTTAGCGTCAATTGTGTGCAGAATTACGCGCCGTGTTATCTTACAATTAACACATGCCTTGTTGACACAAGTGCAGTTTTCGCAATGTTTCAGTGTGTACCATCACACAGTGTTTTTCATGTATTATATTAATTAAATTGACAAAAAAATTGTGCAATTGCATCTCTTCTTTGTATTTTCTTTGTACTATCACAGGGCTGTATTTATGGAGCTGAAATAAGTAGTCGAACATTTCAGTAGACGCAAACAGCTCGTAATCTGACGTTATCACTCATCGATAGATTACTCCTTGTGACTTTATCGTGAATTCTAGATTGGTCATACTCGAATGTTGGGTAGGAGTGATTCGATTCCGAGAAAATGCCCATTTATTTTGATATGTGACGATTAATAACAATTTTCTACAGACGCCAATCACTAACATTCATCGATAAAATGTTTAATGTTGTACTCACTTCTTGACATTCCAATATGAGGCGTTCGTTAAAAACGGCGCTCCCATCGGTCTGAATGAATTTTATAAAATACAACATTTATAATTTTCAGTGCAATTAGTTTTTTTAATATAGGATAAGTAAATTTCTTGCATTTTGAAAGAAATTATTCAAACGGTTTTGCACAATTATTAGGTATTGCACAATTCGGATTTTTTTTTCGACATCTGGATACATTCATATTTTCTGTATGTAGTATTTCAAATGGACTTTAATTATTTAACAACAATAATTATTGGTCATTTGAAAAAATCCACAATACTACAATTACATAACCATGGCATTTACTTATAAGCCTACATTTTAAATTATATTTATTTGATAGTATGACAAACACGTGCTAAACTTTTAAAAATCATCTGAGTGAATAACATATATACTTACGTTAAAACTGAATCCAATCCGATCACTTTTTTGATGAATAAAAGCGACCTCGAGCAATCTAGCTATAGTAGTAATATAACAAATTTGCAGGCTGTTTGTATTTACAATATTTTGTTAGATTCCTGACGCTTTTTTTTTTACAAGAGAAAAGAAAATAGTAGAACTACTTTAAAATTTGCTGAAATATTCAAGGGAGAGCAGGATCGGGTTCAAAATCGCAAGAGGAATCGAAATCGAAAACAATTTTCCTTAAATTTTGACTCAAGTAAAGTGAAGTGGACAGAAACGGCTATTTTTATATACTTCCATAGGTGTTTTTATATCCGATTTATTTGAAAGAAGCAGAAAGATGCTAAAATTTCTATTGTTTTGAACCTTCTTTCCCACATCAATTTAGGATACATTTATCTGGCCACCTGTCCTGCGTAGGAGTATGTCTAGAATTTCCACTATAGTGAGCCGGGAGAGAATATAGTCCGACATGGGGGACGGAAAGCGAACTTTCCATCAAGCTGTGAAGAAATAGTACATTTCATATAGTCGCTGTAAAGGCGCTTAATTTACAATTAAGAGAAGAGAACGAAAGATTAATTAAGCACTTGTGTATCTTTAGCAAGCCATTTATTTGAAAAAAAAATTGTACTTTATTAAAAGAAAAAACCGACAACAACAATATTATATGTTAAATAAAATAAAAACCAATTATTGGTTCCCCATCGTAAACATGTTCGCATTTGCCAAATATTGTATCATTTCAGACACGGTTCCATAAGAATACTCAAATATAGACAGTATACCTAAATTGTCGTATTTGACAGTCAACACAAAGTTCGCATTTAGTATCTTCTCATAAATCAGTAACAAAAACAGCGATGCAAATTGATTTGCGCCTTTTCAACGAGTAAGGAATGGACAAGGAAATTAAAGATATACACAAGAGTATAGTAACAGCTGTATTTTTATAAATATGTCATTCACAGGGATTTTAGTTCCAATTAATGTAACTTGAATATTAGCATGAGCGCTACGACATTCATAAACATATATTGTAGGACTAATTCATACACGAAAACTCGGAAAACAAATTCAAAAGCTGTCCATATTTAGGGATACAAAAATTCATATTATTTATTTTCTTTAAAATTTTCAGTTTTTAGTAAAACATGCTGAAAACGAATATATTGTTAAGTACATTTGTATTTATAATTTGAATATTAAATATAGAATTATCAAAGTATGATTACATTTTTTTTAGAGCGTTTCATAAATGAATATACATACAGTTTGTTAAACTTTTTTCGTTATATAATTGCGTTGGCTATTTGAATATATTTTTTAGACTCCCCACTTTAATTAAAGTTTTTTTTTTAACATGAGAAAAAATAAAGTGTACGCTCTTTTGTGATAAAGAGGTAGTAACGAATTCTCTCTATTTCATTCTATCGGCTTCATACTAATCTTTTTCACTTTTTACTATCAATTCGTTTTAAAATCGGAAACAGGAAATCAATATATGAGCAAGTTTTAGACTTTCGTTTAGTTTTAAACTTGTGACGATATTATATGACATTATATCGGGTCGATTTACAAGGAAAACAGGCAGAGACTTTTAGGAAGCTCTTCCTAAAAGTAGCAAAGTAAAGGTCAATAACTAAAAACTAGAAAGAAATTTCATGAAATGGGTATAAAATTAAACTATTGATAAGCTTGTTTTTCCTTTTTTTATCAGTCATTAAATTATAATAAATTAAAAATAATAAAATGATTAAAGGTAAGTAGTTATAGCTCAAAATATTGAGTTTTTGGTAACATAAATTTTACCGTCTATGACGTCTCGTGTAACACAAATTTCAAGCAGAATAAAAAGGCGTGAAATTAGTGCTACGGATTCCGTCTAAATTTTGGTTGTACACGATCATCAAAGTAACCAACAAAAAAATTAATTTGTGGGAACTTTACGTACAGTTGTTTGAATAAAAATATGATTTGAACTTAGTTAATAGTTAAATTGTTTCATAATTTAAAGTTCAAACTTAGTACTGATATAACTTTGTATTCTAAATGTACGTTAAAATCTTATAAAAACCACAAACTAATATCTTACAAAAAAATAGGAATTAATGACACTCGCAGCGAATCATCCAAACAAAACAAAATTTCGTGTTTTTATTTTAAAATCATATTAAAATGGCTTTATTTCGTACGTAATAGAATTAGATTTGAAATACGTCCAATTGACCAATACCAAACATTGACCAATAGCCTTAAGCAAACTCAATATTTTATGACAACACATTAAAAATAAAATAAATATTTTTTTTTATTTTTATTGCGGTCTTGTTAAATATTTATAACTATTTACGAATTTCAAATAGCAGAGCGGCTGTTAATATTTGGCCCTTTACGCTGGATCGGACCTTCAGCGTTAATAGAAACCGACAGTGTATAATAATTCGGTCATCGGAGAATATAAAAATTGGTTCATTTGAAGAAAACACGCGACCCTAGGAGGACGTGATCTATTCAGTCATGTTCTAGAATAAAAAAAACTCGGATGTATTTTATAGGCACTTGTTTTAGTGTCAAAATTAAAGTTGATTATGTTGTCCAGGGCGTCCCTATTACGGTTTCGGCGCGCCGCCGCCGCCCCCGGGGCCGCCGGGGCCCGGCCACCCGGGACCCTACCCGCCCCACTTCCCCCCGCCCGCGGGGGTCGTGTTCTACCCCATGCACCCGGCATACTTCTACCCCTACCCCACCCCACCTGAAACCGGGCCCACGATCGTCGAAAATCCACCGGAAGAAATCGTACCGGAACTACCGGGCGAAATTGTCGAGTTGCCCTATAGTAAGTCTTCATTTTGGTACATGAAAACGACCCTACGGGATAACACATCTTTCTGTACGAGTAGTCGGGAACCGAAAGCAGTCTTAAGCCGTGAAAATGACGACCTTCTAGCTTAGGATGTACGTAAATAAATAGGCGTTATAAATATCGCAACAATTTGGTATTATCTCGGCGGATGTCGGCGATCAGTCGATACGGACACGTGGCCTCGATAAAGATAGAATGTCAGGCACGTAAAGGCGATAAAACTATAGAAAATATTATACCTTGTGCCGTAACCAACGAGGAAAATTAATATATCAATAATGACAGTTTAACATGCAACCCCCGTAAAGATGTGTTATTTTGTCGGGTCGTCAGTTCGTTTCGCTTAGTGTCTTCGTCTGCGATTGCTGGGCCATCCCTCTATATTCCCTCACAATAAATCCCAAACCTAATATAATTTGATCGACCTATAATTGTTATAATATCAAACATTTGATATCAATAGTATTCTCTCTGATCCCTTATTTTATAAAGAGGGACAAGTTCGATACAAAATTACTTAACGGTCTCTTCATTCCTTATATAGAGAGTTGGCCAATGCTTTGTGCTTATTCGCTGAATTTATCATGACATTCATTTTCGGTTTTGGCCTTTCATACTGTCATTGAATATGATTCATTTCGAATTACTGTACTGATAATTATAAGAATAGTTCTTAGTATTTCTTATCATAAAATACCACACCTTGTTTTTATTTCATGAAACGTAGCGAGCAACTAAAAAATGTGTTAATAACAATTGGAAACCATCAATAATTATAGATTAGATTACATTTTCTATGATAAATTGTTTGGACTGCTAAAAGTTTTTCAGCCATACAATGATTAGCGTTGTCAGCTATTTAAGCTTTCGACACTTTTGTGTTTGCTTAATACAAGTAAAAAAATTCATTTTATGATATTCTTGTACTTATAATAGTATTTGACGATTTCATCGCCGCGGCTTCCACTGAGAAAAATCTGACGTTCGTGATCACAATTTTTTTCAGGGACATACCGTTGGGTGCCTGGATGCACGAGCCAGAACAGCATCCCACCAGGCGCGCTGCGCGTAGGCACAGACGCCGACGGCGCTGAAATCTACGCGGCACGAGCCCACCACGAGGGCGACATCTTGCCCGCCAAACTTATTCCCTCCAAAAACGAATGCTACGTGGCCTTCAGAGGGGAGGAGCTTCCTAAAGATCAGTTTGAGGTGACGACCCTACTTTGTAATCGAGGAACCATAAATAATGTCGACGGAATGTCATTGGCCCTATAGATTTGTTTTGTTAGTCTACTTTAATTCATTCTTTCCAGATTGCCAAATCGCCGCAACATACCATTTTCTACTCTAGGCTTCTAAATCGTCTTTCAAACTACACCGCTCTCTGACATCACTTTTCCTATATCTATCTTTCAAAAACACTCCACACGTATGTGTGATGGAAAGGTCGACAGGGATCGCCCTAGGAAATCCTATGTAAACCAAAGTTGGTAGTATATTAAAAAAGGACCAAGTTTTTAACACTTACAACCGACGAACTTCCATGAAAAAGCAAAAGAGATATGAAAAAAATCGTAGCCTGTGGAAATTTACAGTCTCTGCCTACCCTTCTGGGAAATAGGCGTGAACTCATATTAATATTATTGTTGTGTTCTTAAAAATCATTTCTATTTATTATTTTATTATAAACTCTCGCCTATTTCTCACAAGGGTAAGCAGAGACTACAAACAGACAGATTTTCAAATGGTGCGATCTTCGCGCGCTGAGAGGTTTTGGGTGCTTAAAATTTGGCCCTTTTTTAATATGCCACCAATTTGGTATGCATAAGATTTTCTAAGGTAACCCATTCTCCCATCGTATACATTTGTTCTGGATTACATTTATCAAAAATTGTCTGTCCCTAAAATATTTTATATTGGATATCTACTCTGATATTATTATTTTATGCGAGGAAAGATCAGATTATGATTACGTTTTGTGTTGAAAAAAACAAAGTAAGCATTATGTCTCTTTTTGAAGTGAAACTTCTTTATCGGGGTTGGAAAAAAATTTAGTGTAACATTTTTTCGTTACGCGTCACATTTTTCCGTTACGCGCCATCTTTTTCTTATCCCTACCACGCGTGATTCGAAGTATACTTTCTCCAGCGGAGTAGGGATTGGTAAATGTCTCCAATGTATTTTGCGGCCCGTTTTGAGTAGTTACATTTTTTTAAGGTTATTTCAGGTTAACCTTAGTTTTTGATTGTAAATATCAGTGAGTTAAGCCATTAATTACAAAAATATATAATAACGATAACAATAATAGTAATAATTCTATTATAATTAATGAAATGCTATAATCTTAGTAGCAGAAAGGTGAAATAATTGTATTATTTTTGTATCCATGTCTATGATAATAAAAGCCTTTTGCATAAACTTTATCTAATTTAGCTTTATTCAACCAATTTCTGTGAAGTTGTAAATAGTAAATCATTTATCGAAAAATGATGTCATAAAGAAGTTTCACTTCTTACGTGTGTACACTAATACACACACACTTTTTTTTTTCCTGGAATATTAATCCTAATATTATTATAAAATAATCTGGGCCTAATCCTAGTACTTTCTTAATGTTTTGGAGTTAAAAATACAGTTTCCTGTTGAACTCATTGAAGAATATACCTTTATTTGAGATCAATTAGATTAGTTTCTGTTTACGCTAATTGAATGTTTTTGTTATTACACGTATATAATTTCCACGTGTTTAATTAAATAGGCATGTCATATTTTATTTGCGCAGGAGGTTACACATTTGTGATATACAGAATCATTAATTCGATCTTTATTATTATTGCTAGTAATTTTATTTACAGTCATTAAAACAGGCTATTGCTAGGTTTTTTAATTTATTGGACTCGTTCACCCTCTACGTCTGAGACGAGGGTGAAAGTAACGTGATCGGTGAAAGTGATACTAGTACGTGATCACGTCGCAGGTGCTGGTGCCGGCGATGTTCTCGTGGCAGTTCTCCACGAACGGCGAGGTGCCGCCCGGCGCGGTCGAGGCGGGCGTCACCGCCGACGGCGAGAAACTGTACTTCGGCAGGGTCACGCACGACGGATGCACCACGCCCGGCAAGGTACACTGGCGTAATCTTCTAGATCTTCGATGGTATTAAGCCCGAGAAGATTAGAGGGAAATTAATACACAACCCGTAGATTTCAGAAAAAGCGCTTTCACACGTTATGTGGATTGTAAACGCTTGAGACTAAAAAAAACAAAGTTTGATCATTAGGACTTAATTTTTTTAATTCAGAAATCGTAAAAGAAACATTTCTAGTAATTCAGAAGAGTGGTCGTATAAAATGTGTAAACTATTTCAAAATAAAAAGCTGATAGTCCTATTAAAATTTTTGAAAAGTTCATAAGATGTTAAAGACCTGTGTGTGTATTAGAAAGAATATGGATTCAAAAATCAAAAATATCTTTATTTCGTAGGTAATGTAATTACACTTGAAATACGCCATTAAAAAAATTCTTTTCGACATTACCACCCATTCCAAATGCTGTTTTACCTAGATAAGAATCGGCAAGAAACTCGAGGCTTCCTCTTTTTACTCATTAATACAAAGGATTGAGTAATTAATAATTTAGTCGAAATTCAAAAATAATATGAAATAACCTGATAGCCGAGCAGTTCAATCTCAGGGCCTTTTTTCATTATGATATTCCGACACGGTATAATAGCCTTTGCCATATAACTTTTAACGAAACGTTTAAACTCAGCAAATGGCAAATTTTTAATTTCACCTGGGATCTTATTAAAAAAGCGCAGAGAGCCCATTAAATTATTTATTAACTTTACATAGACGGGTCTTATGAGCAGCAAGATCGTTCTTATGTCTAGTGTTAATGTTATGGATGTCGCTCTTTTTTTGAAACGATTCTATATGTCTCTTGACATATATCAGGTTTTCGTATATGTATTGTGATGCTAAAGTTAGGATATTAATTTCCTTAAATTTTTCTCTAAGAGATGTCATTATAAACAAATTATAAACAAGATTGATATTATAAAAATAGGTCTTCAAAAGACTAGTAATTCAGTAGCTAAACGTCGTCTTATTGCGGCATATAATATAATACTTATGATTTAAATAACTTACGTTTATTCATTTTCAATTTTTTGAGACAGCTACTGATGACATTGATAAAAAAAAACATATTTTTCTAAAGCCAGAAAGAGTAAAATATTTTCATTATGGTGTTATAAAAAATGAATCTATGATAATGATACAGACAAGAGATAAAAACATGAATTAACATTCATTTATAGGTACGATGTAGACAAGCGACACTTTTAAAGCAGGCGCACTAAAAAGAGTCGTTTGTTGGTGGTGCTAAGTCTATCCATACACAGTTCAAGTACCACACAGACACATGAAGACATCGACAATAGTAGTGTTATTTATACATGTATTAAATAATTTCTTACCGCGAAGTTAAATTATATACTCAACAAAGCCTATTTTATTTGATATAGTGCCTAATTTTTATTTAGTTTTTTTCTCATCTGTGGACACGTCATAATGTAACAAAAACGTTAACTTGAGACATTTGGTATGATTGATTACATGCAAGATGAGACAAAAGGTCTTGATCACATAGATATCTGATGAATATAAAGTCTTTTGTCTTTACCTATCATGTGCCATATCAATTTTCATGACTTGTGCCATGCGTTTAACCATATTATGTATCCACTACAAAATTATAAGTAACTCATTTTATAGTTTTTTAAACACTTTAAAATTAGATATAGTAAATATATAAAGGTCACTTATGAAAGTGACCTTTATATATTTACAAAAGTTTTTTATAATTATACATATGTAAATATAAAAAAAAATAATTATTGTATTTAATTTAATATTATTGTCAGGATGAAGTTTTTTTTCAGTATAAATAATGTAAAATGAGAAATAAAGTCAAAACACTTCATTTAATATTCTAGGAAAATATTCGTTTATTGAAAATTGGATATAAAATAGTGAATTATAAATTATATAATAAATAATATAGAGAAAGTCGCACGTGGGGGGCGTAACGCTTTTCGTTATGTTATTTATCATTTCCATCAATCAACTTCTGTCGCAAGCGGCGCTAAGGAACTTAGTTCTAATAATGTATCAATCTAAACACAAAACTGTTTCGTCATCATTTAAATTATTGCTGATAAAAATAATCAATCAGTGTTGCCACTTAGAAATTTTATAATGAATATGTAGTACAGTAATTGAGCCACCATTTGCTATTATTTCTGGGACCAATTAATCGAGTATGTACTTTAAGAATTATATAGAGCAATTAGTCGGACGGCCCCACGTGAATGCTTATTATTGATTTCGTATAATATAATGTATCTAAATTAAAATAAGCCATCATTAATTGCAGATTCATCCGAGTCACGGCTGTTGCTACTATCCATTCGACGGCGAAGAGAGGAACTCCACAGAGTACGAATGTCTGGTTCTGTTCTGAAACCTTATAGTTATAATACGTAAGAAAAACAAAACAAATAAAATATTGCATACATCAACTGTGTAACTTAAAACTTATATTCAGAAATTAGTGCATTATACGAATGAGAAAAAAAAACTACGAAATTTATTGTATGGTGGTAACATGAATAGATGTGATATTTTGTATTAAACTGTTGACAGGAAGCTGTTGTTTAATTCTCCTTAATTTTTCTCTAAATATTGAACTAATTGCTTAGGATTTTAGTTGGCATCGATATTATGTTAAGAGTATTGGATGAATTGTTTTATTACGATTATAATTCTGTAAATAAGATTTTTAAATGATTTTAAAACATTTTTTGGAGGAAGCTATTCTGTTTTTCGTTATAATAAGTAAGCTATTTTACACGTATCAAGAGAATATTGATTCTTAATTATTTTTTTTTCAATTACAGACATTCTTACTTTATTAATAATTTAATAAGTAACTAACATTCTTCTGCCGTCTGTAAAATAATTAACTCAAGTAATCAAGATTTTAAACCCGTTGGAGCCGATTTTTTTTTGAACTTTGGTAACCCTGTTTGTAATAAAAGAATATTCATATCGATTCCTTAAAACGACTACTATTTCATAAGGTGACGTAGGGATAATTTAATAATTTGTTGTGGAGCACGGCCCCCCCGCGACCCGCGCACATTGTATTAATGTAAAACAGTTTTTTTTGTTTAAAATTTAAAACTAAGAATGTAAATCTTTGTTTCAAAAGATGTATATATGATATTTTTTTCTTTGTCATAAAAGATAATAATTAATATAACGGCAACTAACAAATTAAAGGACACGAAGAATCGGGTCATCAAAGATCATTTTCATATGTTTGCATTTTGTGAGAAAAATCGAGATCCCCACCTCCGAAATTTTCAATTCGTTTCCTTAAGAATACGTAACAACTATAAATCTTGTTCATGGAACGATACCCATTTTTGACAGATATACGAACATGGCTGCAGGCTGCAGAGCTTTAGTTTAAAAAATTCGTTGTTTTTAGGGTTCCATACCATAAAGGAAAAGCAAAACCCTTATGGGATTGCTTTGTTGTCGTCCGTTTGTCCGTTCGTCTGTCTGTCAAGACACTTTATCTCGGGAACGCGTCGAGGTATCCAGTTGAAATTAAAACCATTAACTCAAGTCTCAATCCCTCGAAGTTGTGAAATTATCAAACTTATATTTTGCCAATGTCAAGGGAATCAAAATTTATAGGGTATTTTCCCTTGACCTAGAACTATAAAATTTGGCAAATCATACCGTCTTATACAAGTATAGGAAAAAATCTGAAAATCATACATTTGAAATTAAATCATAAACAATATAGTCTTTATTTTTTAAAGTACTTAATCAATCGTCGAAATAAAACAACAGTATGCGTGGTCATAATTGTATGGGTAACCAAATCTTTTTGTAGAATTTTTTCATCTCTTTGTAATAATGGCTTCGGAACCCTATAATGAGCATGGTCCGGCATGTTCTTGGCCAGTTTTTTGTATAAATTAGAGTCGACGTTATTTCAGCCCACATATGCTTACAACCACATCCAAATTAACTCTATAGCATCGACATTTAAAATGACAATGATATTCGATTGTAATGATATTCACTTGTAAACGATAGTGATAATGATATTCGCTTGTAAACGTGTGCATATTAATTTTTTATTTTACCAATTACATTTCGCGGTCGCCTTTTTGTGTTACTTATAACAAATAAATTTCTACAGATTGTTCGCGACGGTGTCTGTTCCAAGTCCAGTAAGGAGTTCCACTTTCTTGTTTGTTTTCGTTGACACTTTTTTTATTTGTATTGAAAAGCAAGATGTAGTATCGATAAAATAAATCAACTATCCAATAAAATAATAATATGGATTAATACTTATAAGGTAGTAAGTGCCGTCACCACCGTTTGACTTACACGCTAAATAAGGTTCTGTTGATTTTATATTTGGGTACTTTATTTTTTGTTTACCGATAGGGTCTCCAACTATGTGCGCCTACGGATCTCTGCGTGCCGTAGTAAGACGATCAGGATGTTAACAAAAACACTTTTTAATTTCTGCTTTTGCTCGGAAGACTATAGAAGGACAAATGGTTGTCTTTTGCATCTGTTCTCACATAATTTTCGATAACCAATTAAAGTAAATCAGGAAATTATTGGGGCGTTAGATAGTGTTTTATATATGAAACCAGTGCTGCCCTTGTTAAATAATATAATAATGATTTTGTAATTAATGAAATAATATAAAAGTAATTCCTTCTATGAGATGGGATTTCGTTTTCATACCATAACTCTCCTTGTCCTAATGGCCAGGCCTCGGTAGGCTCAGACCGGCGAATTCGTTAAAAAGAACTATTGTACTTGCATTTGAATATTATTCTTACCAGGTTGATAATACTGATGAAAAAATATCTACGGGGACAATGACCTTTCTAGACAGTTATTGTTTTGTAATAACAGGTTTTTATTTTATGCATAGAAATATATTGAGAATCACAAAATCGAGCACTTTTTTATGAAAGTATTTTTATTTTAAGGTTTAAATTTGTTTCGTACCCAGTAAATTCAATGCAATGTCACAGTTATCATTGACCCTATTTTGTCATTGATATCTTTTTTTTTTATTATGACTTATATTATTATTAACGTTTTTATCCTACCCTATCCTACAGATCCTATTCAAGACTAGTTAAAAAAATAATAATTTTTAAACGACATACTATACTGCCGTATACAGATATATTTTTAAGTTTATAAATCATGGTATTTGGAAAAAAACTCCTAATATTCATTATGAGTTGTTTGCAAAGAATTTTGAGTTTTTATCCATGTTAGTATTCATCTTCCGTGGCATCAGTAGTTTTTGATTAGTATTAAGTGCTCTTTTACGGGCTTTATTTGCTACGAAATGAAATTAAATTAAGTAAATCATTTCATTTCATTAATTTCTTAATATAAAAAAGCTGTGCACTGTATTTACGAATTAATTTCTTAAAATTAACGCTTTTATTCTGACGACTTTTATTTATATGTACACACTTCCTAATTTTTATAAATAGCTATTAAAGACATTGTTACCGTATATATTTTTTAATATCTCTACACCTTTGCAAATATTATTATGTACCTTTTTAGTTTTAACAAAACCTGTTAGTATTCAGTGACCGTGGAACAATACACCCGCATACCGAGCAAGGTTAAAGCCTAGTGCCATTAATTTTACCCAAGTTGACAATGACCTCATGTTTATCATACGTTTCTTACTTTATTACCTTTTTAATGAGGTCCTACCTCGAATATTAACTTTTTATTAAGATGAAAAATAGATCAAGTGAACATGATCCTCAGTCTCACAAAATTTTCCCTCTCCTTTTACATAAAACATATAAATTGTCATTGTCCTTTGCAAGATATTCAAAAGAAAAGGTATTTACAACATACAAAAGTGATAAAGTTTTGTTCGCTTACGGGAAATATCCTTTATCGCATCCTTGTAAAAGAATAGGGTTTTTTTTACGTCCTGCCTTTTTTTTGCAATCCTGAGATACAGTAAGATTATGAATGTGATCAAGAGACTATTTTAATAATCTTTTATTTAAGAAACATTTCCAATATATCAAAAATAGCGCAGAACTGCGGACGTAATTTTAAAAATATTACAAACATTAGTGGATGTAAGATTATTTTTTTGTATTAATTCACATTAACAGATCGATTTAATGTTTTCATGGAGTTTCAGCTGTACTATACAGTTGTATTTTCGTCAAAAATTTGAAAATCAAAAGCAGATTAACGCTTAACGTTGCACTGCAATGAGATAAGTTTTTTATTGTAATTGAAAATAAACCATTTTACGATGAACAATGAAACTCGACACGAGTCAGTCGTCAAGCTATAAAACAAGTTTGCCTTTATCGCGATGGAACCTAAAAACAAGAAAGGCGATTGTGACAAACATACAGCGGAGCTGACATTTCGCAACCGTTTACACAATACGAGATGTTATGCGACGCGGCCGTGGGCACGGGCGACACCTGTCGAGTTATCTGCAAACGTTTCGATATCCAAGCGCGCATGCGCGAGGTTAAAAAGTTATATCTAAACGTTATTCATTTACGTATTATTTTATATACTTAAGGAATTGTTGGTACAGTTTATTGTGAACTGACCTTTTACTTTTTTTTTTTTATAAATAGTCGCCCCCGTGGCATGACGACCACGGCCCTTGTTTACCTTTGTCAGGTTCATGCTATCGCGCTTGTTTCCATCTCTTTCATTTTTATAGGGGTGATAGGGTAGGGTTAAATAACATTTTCTGTGTCTTTTCTGTTTTTTTTACCGTTGTAGATACATATCTGTCTTACATGTATTACTTAATTAACTTCTTTTCTAATTTTATTCGTTTTACTATATCTACCTTATATTATTTATAGTGTCTACCTATTTACAATATTTTTCCCTACCATCCCTCTTTTAATGCTTTATTTTAACTATTTTCATTTTTGTTCCCTTGCATAAATCCACGTAGACCTTTACTTTCAGTTGTTATTTAATTTCGGGGTTCTTTTGATAACCGTTTTGCAAAACCCGAAAAACTTATCTCTTTTTACGTCGTCATCAATTATTACTGGAACTTCCCGCCTCCCGACAATGACGTCAATTTCCGTTTCCAGTGCCACACGTTCCCGCAGGAACATTGGACATTCTTCGAGAACGTGCAGCACGTCCTGGATTTTTGCGTGATCACAGGCGCAGTATGGCGAGTCCTTCAGCTTAAACCTGTGTAGGTACTGTGCGAACCCGCCATGTCCCATAAGGGTTTGCGCCATTTGGGACGTCATTTCTATTTTTCGGAGGACCCGGTACGCCTGTTTCACTCGGGGAAAGAAGCATTTGGTGATCTCACCCGCGCTTCCCTCGGCGTATCGCTCTTGCCACTCTTCCAGGCTCGCCGCTCTAATCACCTTTTTTGCGTACGACAGCGGAAACTTATCATAGTCCGCTGCCTTCTTTTTGGTGAGAGCGGCGCGCCTGGCGAGCTCGTCCGCACGTTCGTTAACCGTGATTTCGGCATGCGCTCTAACCCAGAATAGACGCACAGCCCTGCCTTCTGCAGCGATTTCGGAGATGTCGCGCCTAGCTTCGTGAGCCAGAGGGTGATAGGTTTTCGGGCCGGTCAACAGCTACAGAGAAGACCTGGAGTCACTGAAAATGTTGACCAGCCCGTTCTTATCTTTTTTCACCCTCCGTATCGCTCTTTGCAGCGCGACCATCTCCTCCTGGAAAATCGTGCATCAGGGATCGAGCCGGAGCGTCGAGTACCAGGTCTCCTCACAGTCCCGCCATTCCGTCAGGGCCGCACCGACTTTGCCCTTTATTCAGCTTCCGTCGGTGTAAATCTGAGGCCGACCACTGCGAGACGGTCCATTGTCGACGTGGACTACGCGCTCGCGGGTACGTGCGCAGGGTGAGGCAAATCGCCGAAATACACGGGCTTCTCGAGCTCCCGGTCGACAAAAGTGTCCCCTAGATCTTTACCGCGCTTCACCTCGTATAACCAGGCCGCTTCCTTTACTCTTATGTCGAGAGGGAGCAGCCTCGAGAGGATAAGCGTGGAATGCAAAGACACTGTGCGGTGAGCCCGGCATGCCTTAAGAGCGACGCTGCGCTGGACAGCATCAAGCATCTTTCGCATGCCGAGTTTTCTCGTCGCCGGTACCCAAGCGCACGATGCGTACAGAACGATAGGCTCTATCACGGTAATGTATATAGTCCTTACGACCTCCGGACTCAGACCCCATGTCGCCTTGGCCGCTCGGGCTAAGCCCTTATAAATATTTGCTGTCTTTTTACAAGCCTTGGCGACATGAGGAATGAACGTCAGCTTCCTATCTATGGTCAGACCAAGGAGGCGTATTTCGCCGACCAGGCTGATTTGCTCGCCATTAATGTGTACCACTGGATCGTCATATTTCAGCTTTTTGGTTAGCACCATCGAATTTGTTTTCAATGGCGCGAACCTCAGCTTATTTCTGACTCCCCAGCAGTGCACGCGAGCTAGAGCACGGTTGGCTTCCTCTTCGATCAACGAAGCCGACTGTCGAAAGAACATGAGGACCATATCGTCCGTGAACGCCTGCACGTATACGCCGAGTTCCCCGAGTTCTCGGAGTAAGGAATTCAGAATCAGGTTCCGAAAGGTTGGACCGGCTATAGAGCCCTTCGAAGTCCTTTTCCTGCATTCCCCTCCAGCGTATCTAACGACTACCTCCCAGTCCCGAAGGTAGCCTCGAACCATGCCATGGAAGTTTACTCCAAACGTGACCGCGTTATGGTCCGAGGATGTTACATCTCGAACCACCTGCCATCCCTCCGCTCTATCCGCTCTATCCAGTAGCTTCACGCACATCCGCCACGCTCTTGAGGAGACGATCCCCCCTATACACCTCAAACGTGGGCGTATTGCCCTCGTTCAGGATGTGCAGCCCCTCCGAATCGAGGAAATCGCAAAGATCGACACCGCGCGCATCATTGCGTTCGCTGCCTCACCATACGCTCCACGCGTTAACATCGTCCCCAGGATGATTTTGTGGGTCCCGAGTTTCGAGCAAACGTATCGCACGCGATCGAGATACGGGCCGATGGGCATGTCTCCCTCGAAATACACCGACATGACGCCAATTCTGCAGTTCCCGGCTTTAATTACGGCAGCTGCGACGTTTCCGCTGTTGAGGATTTGATCCTCTTCAACGTCCACGTCACTATTCAGGATTATAATGGCGGCTTTGACGGGCCCCCTTCGCGGAGTCGTCTTTGAACGACTCTGCACCCCGGTACCGTCTCAGCTCGCCAATGTTCCCAATGTAGGGTTCCTGAACAAGAGCTACCGCAATTTTTTGCCTTTCAGCCTCAACGAGCAGCTCAGTCGTAACAAGTTTACTTCGCTGCAAGTTGGACTGCATGAACCGCAGAGGTACGCGGTCAGTGCACCCTTCGGTCGACGATCCCTCGGCCGTGTATATGCAGTTTTCGGCAGCCAGGGCGCCTGCTGCTAGCTATACGCCACCTTCGACCGAGCCATACCATACCATTTTACTCGGACTCCGCATTCGGAGCTAAATGCCCCATGTGCGGTGTCCTCGCAGCCGGTCTTTATGCAGTTTATACACTTTGAGGGCTCTCCTTCCTTTCGGGCTCGGCATGTTACGCCAGGGTGCTCCCCGCCGCAGTACACGCACCTCTCGGACATTTCTTTGCAAAAGTGCTTTCCTTGTTCGTAGCCGAGGCAGCGCGAACACTGCACTAACGGGGACTGGTCCCATACTCGGCGCCTTTAGAGCCCCAAATACACAAAACCGGCTTTGATCAGGCGTTGGTATAGCTCAGCGCTGACCTCGAGCACCGGGTGGCACTCAAGGTCATTGGCGCCCGTCTCTGGTAGCATATTCTAGCCCTGACTTTGTTCCAAACGAGACCCTCTGTCGGGTGTCGGTTTTGGGTCCTCAACGAAGTTACGAAGTTCCTTTTACTTGTTATTGCTTATTTGAAATAGTACAAAAAAGGCCCAATCGTGAAAAAACCTAGTATTTCACAGTCGGTTCACAGAAGCTAGGCTGATATTTCCCTTTTTTTTTTCTCATTTTGCTATTAAATACAGATGAGCGACAATGTTTTTCTGCCATCTCAGAGACGTAATGACTACTAATTTGCAGCCTTCCGTTAAACTGCCGACCAAAAATAATAATAATTTTTACTGTGTGTATTGTTAAAACGACAAATTGTGCAGTTTCGGACTGGTATCGGATATATAATAGCTCCCTGCCTCATACCTCTGTGTAATTGTATCGATTCGTGTTTCATTCTATATTAGAATTGTGGAGGCATTGTTGCAGAAACATTACAGCGCTTCCATAGATCAACGATCGATGCGACATCGTCGAAGAAAGCATAGCATCGTCCAGACTTCGATATAATCAAAGGCTTTTTTGTAGTCCATCTAAGCCAAACAAAGCGACCAATTGTACTTCTCGGTCTTTTGTATAACACTCCAGTGTTGATGTTGACTATGATGTCGCAGCTATTCAAAAACCGTATTATTCGGATGGTTGAAAAGCATCAAATCTAGGCTTAAAACGGTTCGTAATGAGCCCCGAAAACAACTCATATATGTTTGTGTTAGGGGCGAGACGAGTTTGCTATTCTTCAGTGAGTACGTGTTGCCTAACTTTTTAGGGCAGCATTACCACACTCTTGCTTCACGTTTCAAGCGTTATACCTCCTCGTTTGACGGGATTAAATAATGTCTGCTTAAGAACTTTTCCAACAGCTTTATAAGTTCCGCACTAGTGTCATCCTTATCTGGTGCCTTATTATTTTTGGATTGTACAAGCTGACATCCAGGATCTCTGCTTTGTTTCAGCTCGACGTAATTATATGATTACACCCAAGAGCGCATGTAGCATTTGGCCTAAGATGCTGCGGTGGGTCAAATCAGAACCTTCAACCGCGACCCTCGCGCTTGTTACCCTGCACCACACACTACATGAAGACCTTAGAGATATCTAGTATAGGAGAAATATCTACGTGAACCCAGGTACCGGGCGTATTGAGAGGGGGCAGCTGCCTGTTCCTGTTCTCTTGACTACACACATTTGGTGCTAAACGTAAAAATCGAGGTTATGAGCAAGATTAACGAATGATTATATAGCGATATTAAGAAAAATAAAAAAAATATGATTTTATTACAGTTTGGCAGTTTGGAGTAAATCGGTTAAAATAATTATAACAAATCGTGCTCCTTCATAATTATTTAAAAACGAATGTAACCTATTGTAAGTACAATTAAAATGTAATTACATATAGCATAAATAATTTCTTAGTTTGAACGAAAAATATGAAAACGACGATTCATGAAGCTCGTCGCAAAATGATTGTCGATAAAAGTTAGTAGGTATAACAGAGTTATGGTGTTATGAGTAACTGTGGCGTCGAATGACTAGTTCTAGTAACACACGGTACTACTGCTTTTTAGCCTGCGCTTTTAGAAAAGGTCCAAAAATATATGGATGCTGAATGATCCCCTTTGAGTATAAACGGTGTGCATCTCTTGCCTTCAAAAATGTTGCGTGAACAAATAGACATAGTGCCACTCGTTTTTCTCGAACTTGATGAACACCCTGCCATATTCAAAGATAGGAAATGCATCAAAATAAACTAATCACGAACATCGGAAAATTGAAAAATTTAAATAAGTTAGATATCATTCTAAATTTATTACAAAATCAATATATTGCCTGTTGATTAACTAAGAAAATATTTTTATTCCGATAAATACTTTGTTAGCTAAAGTATTTATCTATAATAAGTAAAAATATTTTTTCAGTTAATCAATGGTTCGAAATCAGGAAATGTCGACTCAGAGTTAGAGAAAGTGTAAAGTGTTGAAGGTCACATTGACTGAACACTTGAGCAAAACTACTGCACTTTCAGTAAAATTGGGGGGAAACTGGACCAGTGGGTTGTATAACGTAAACGCATAGACTGACCCGAAAGTAGGAAATTATGTATATTTAATTTAGTAAGGCCAATTATCTATAAGGGGATTTCAAGTGGAAAACTAAATAATATCAACTATTCGTCACACCTGTAACTTATCATGGCGATTTTAAAACAGAACACGCATGTTCCTAAAGTTGACATGATAATTATAGAAACATTACACGATTTTATGATTTTCAGATAATTACTGTTTTTTCCGTAGTAATTTATATTTTCAAATTCACTTTCGCTCAATCGATTATAAAAAACACTTGGCCTTGTTTTGTACTTCCCGAAATGTTATTAAATTAATTATATAAACGGACCTACCAATTCATAAATAATTACTTTTTAATAAACATAAACATAATAATTATTTTTTACCAATGGTAGCCCAATGGTAAGGGGGCGAATAGCAAAACGAAGGTTTTAGATTCGAGCACGTTATGATTTTATTAAATAAATAGCTGTTTATTGAACAATAATAAAAGCTGACGGTGATAGACCACAACAAAAAATTTATACCTGTGATGGGTGAAACTTATAAGCAATCTCTGGCTATTCCATATTAAAAACGATGTCATGATGTTATAAAAAAAAACTTATTACAATAAATTAGAATAGACTTCAAATAGCGACTGACCATACTCATTCCTGGAAACTACAGAGGATTACTAAATTCATTGACAGCGTAGAAATAATAGCGTAATAATACATTTAATAGTTAAGTAATACCATAAATATATTTTTTAAATAAATTTCATCTATTGATGACACATACAAACCGACTAAATGTAAGAACAAAAACAGACAAGTGCGAGTTTAACTCGCGTTGAGAGCGTTCTATACAATGATTATGTTATCTTAATACCATAGACTTCTTATAGGTTTTCTTGTAATCCATTAGTAAAAAACTATTTTTTGTATTTTCTTTCAAAATTTTAAGCTCAGTAGTCTCAAAGAGAAACGGAAGGATGGTCGAAGTGTTAAAAACTACTTCTTTTAAAATTGTAATACTCTTATGTTTGAGATCCTCATAACAAGTCCTTTTATTTGACATGTTATATGTTACAGTTCGAAAAACCTTATTTTTAATTTTGTGATTTCGTCGGATATCGGAAAATGAAAAAATACATTCATATTAACAAATTCATATATTTCTTTACACGTTCGTGTTTGGGCCACAGGAATTCATATATGTTATAGTTTTCGATTTAATTGGTCCAGTAGATTTGGAGTGAAGTGGTTGTGATAAACAAACTCACGAGTGATCCTCTATGGGTTACATTAAAATTCTTTGTCAATTTAAGACTTTTACAATAATATTTGGTTAAGTGTGTAGTTATTGAAAAAATAATATCATAAAACTATTACATACTAATAAAATAGTCAACTAGCACATTTTCGAAGAAATATATATGATACTTTTAATTAGCTTATCTAAATTTAAAAATGCGTTTCGATTCTACTGGTCGTTTGTTCTTTATTTTCATACTATTTTTGTTGCCTTGTATAAATAATTATATATTATTTTCATTTGTCAGACAGTTTAGATTGTTTTCTAATCGGTTTTAATGGAAAATCAGAAAAATCTTATTACTATTTCAATAGCTTATGACTTCACATTACAGAAAATGATTTTTTTAAAGTAATAATTTTCAGAATAATTATTATTAAGTTATAAAATATTGCAATATTATGTTTCGTTATCGATTTCAGAAAAATTGCAAGGAGTTCGTATACACCTCTGCAATATTAGATTTATCACGTATCACGAGAATATTGCCCCGCCGTAACTCAACTCTTCAGATACAACACGTCTCGAATCACTCCGGCGCCGGCCGTCGGGCGCTCCGTACGTCCTCATTAGATCGCAAAGTTTTTTTTCACCGAGAAGTACATTAACATTGTTTTTGTGACAACTCCTTCACGAGGCGCCAGACCATGAAGGTTGTAATCCATCTGTTGGTGGTCGGTGAGTGGTCCAGTTCAGTCAAGTACGACTAATTCCTTTTTTATGGGGCGTCTGGCTCTGACTTCGTACGAGTGGATGAAAAATGTTCAACTCGAGATCCGGAAATTTAAAAAACTGTGGGTAACTTTTAGATAACTATGTATCGGACTGCTGCCCGGATTTTAGATTTGACAGATGAATCATCATTTTAACAATTTTCGTGATTTCTACGACGATGATAAAATTTTATCTCACTCGAGACTTACTCTGGTTACAGACGGAATCGTATTTCAATCTTGGTATTTATTCTATTTAAAAACTATGGATATGCGGAATATTATCTGTCAGATCAGTTGTTTCAATCGTAACTCCATAAACTTTCATGCATATGAATGCTACATAACTTACAATGTAACAATGTTATGTTAATCCATCTAAACGTTATTATAACTATGTCCATTAAATTAATAACTTAAAATATTTTTTTAAGAAATAACTAGATATAAATAGTCAAAACTACTTCGGACAATTTGTTAAAATGAAGCAGTAACCGCAAAGCACCCAGGCAACGTACATCTAGATGGTGTGGGATTCTATAAATATTCAAGCGTTGTAGTGGGAGTGTTGTTGAGAGCGTTTTATGATAAAGCCATAAACCAACTAAACGCACTGCACAACGGGATGCGAGTACATTCACCCGAAAGCACGCGCACTGCTTTGGTGACTGGCAGGAGACACGAAGTCAGCTGATATACGATTGCTGCTGGTACGTACCAGCAGCTGGTACATAAGCTGACGCGCTGGTAACGTTACCAGCGCGGTAGGTTCCAACGGTTGTGGAGCCTGTTGGGTGTGTAAGTATAATAACAATATTTATTTTTCTCAATAATTAACTTTGACCAGTTATAATTGCGGGTGAGACTGTACCCTGTATTACAGGTCTCCAGGACCCATTCCGCTTTTTGACTATGTATTTTAATTTTGAAGTTATAAACAATGGTTAAAATGAAAACACGCGTGTTTGTCTTTGTACATCGATGTACGTTTGTGAGTGTGTGTGTGTATGTGTGTGTGTGTGTGTGTGTATGTAGATTATTAGTTAATATGTACGTTTATGCGTTCTAAGATACTATTTAAAAAGAAATCAGTTTCATCTTAGTTGAAGTTTTGTAAGAAACGGGTGACTTAATTCTTGCATTGAAATCTTGTGGATAAATAGATGTACACTTTTTTCCAATCTTATTGTATAAATAAGGACTCAGGAATATATAAAATCTCTGTGTAAAATGTGAATAGACAGGTTGTGAGGGAAGAACTTTTTTTATTTTTGGACTAGATTATTGTCAAATTCGAGGTGTCGAAAGTGATGTTATAATAAAATGGTGTTTGAGATAAACAGTTGTCTCACCGTTAGCACATTACTCCCAAGGTAAGGGTCAGGAGTACGGAATTTAAAAGGCAGAAACAGCATAACTTTAAAGATAGCCCTTTGAGGTCGTTCATTATCACTCATTTTATCAAATGAGATCTTTCAGCTCCAACCCAGGATTTATATACAATAAAACATCGTAGATTGGAACATAGAGAAATATATGGATCTTAATCCGAGAGATTGAAACACATAAATTATTATTTTTATTCTTCCACTGATCGTTTCAATGTTCTGTTTGAAATTAAATTTGTGGTCAGTAAGTGCTTCAAAGTCTTTGCAACGGTCTGTTTTTGTAGGTTTGTATAGGAACATTATGTGTGGGATACAATGTACGTATGATCCTGCGATAGGGCGATAAAACAGATTGTTTTGTTTTGTTTGATAAGTACTCTAATTCCATTAATTTATGATATAACATTTGATACGGGTGCAGTTTCCTTGTAGATCTTTCACTATTTTCATTATATTCTCCATCCGCAGTGTCAGCGGTGTACAGCGATCCAGCTGGCGAATGCGACATGTTCGGTTTCTACCGGGAGCTGGGCTGCACCGCCCTGAGCGGTGCTAATGGGACCTGCCCTGCCGCGTTCCAGTGCCCAGATTTGCATCCTGATCCCAAGTTTTGCTATTACAAGTAAAACATTGATATTATTTATACTCACACCTAAAAACTAAAACTAAATTCTTATTCTCACATAGTGATATAAGTACGAAAAAAAATGGGTTACAAGAAACGTATTTTATTGTTATCCTTACTATATTCTCATGCGAATGCACTTTTCATTGCCGTTCAGAATTGTTTAACTATATGGTACCTTAGCCACTCGGAATACGTCTATGGTTCTGTTTAGGTCTATTCTTGCAATACCTAGGCAGACATAGAGGGGTTTTTATCTATCGTTGTAAATGCCAAAGGGAACCTATACTAACAATGTTTGGAATTAATAGTGCGTATGGTACAAAACGTGCGGAGTAGATAGATAGTGATGATGTGAAGTTAAAGTGGTTGAAAATGTCGAGAATGAAGAAACGTAGTTTAGATTCAATGCCTACCTCGTAACATTATGGGCACTTGAAGTATCGCTGGACTCCTGACGAATAATTCTATTATTTATTTAATTTTCGGTTAAATAAAATATTTATGGTATTTTACAAGGCCTAAGCATAAACCAACGTCAGCGCCGATTTGAGATTTTACGTTTCTTTCAGGTAACGTACACATTATTGTAGTGTTAAGTGATGAAGTATTATTTAACAAAGTAGAGCGGCAACCAAATGGTATCGACGACCAAGCGGCATAATTGTGAACAAATTTAATGGAAAACGTATAAATACGTTTCTTTTGGCTCGACAGAACGTATTTCTTTACTCTAAAGTTGACCCAATAAAAAAGTTTGTTTAGTGCTCCGACCTCGACCTTGAGGCAGACGTTTCCCGGTCTCAGCCTTACTTTCCAAGTTAAGGATATAATAAAGTTTAAATTTAAGGAAGTCCATTTTCAAGGATTTTACCTCATTATATTTCCAGTTAATATTTGCGTTGGTGTACTCCTAGTAAGATTTTCTGTTAAGATTTTTGAAATAAAAACTTTATCATGCATCTGTTGAATTTCTCTTAGTGTTCTCTATATGAAAAAGAAATCTTAGCGCACTTAATAATAAATTTGTGATAATAATTTCATTTCCGGAGTACGTATAATATTTATTTACAAATCTTTTTAACGTTGCTATAAATTTGATAATGTCACATATTTTATGCCCTTGTGCAGGTTTCAAATTATTTCTAGCCCCGTGTCATTAAAATATTTAGCCGTAAAACCCTTTTTACAATTTTAAAAACAGTAAGATCGATCTTCAAGCTTATCGAGTGACCGCTGTGCCGTTTATGACGTTTTTATAAAGAGTTTTGATTTAAGTAATTTAATTGCATTAGAAATCTAGGCGGATTACTTAACAATATTACAGGTGTTTAAAACTTAGTTCGTATAAATATAGACGATAGAGAAGAATGCAAAAAAAAAATTCTTATGGATGTGGAGATATAATTACAATAATTTAGGTAATAATTAAATACAATTGATGGATCTAATAAGTTTCTTCGTCTTTGTTATTAATAAACAGATAAATGTTTTACGATTTGATTTTGTAATCGAATAATTTGTAACGAGCTTAACCTCATCTATTCACGAATTCACCATTTTTCAGAGGCGTGTCATACGAAGACCGAGATACGATCCCACAAAGCCAAATCGATAATTCTTGTTCCCAAGCGTGCATCTGCAGCGCCGGCAACCCACCCCGGTTCCAGTGCGCTGTGGTGGACTGCGTGGAAACCTTCGATAGCGACATGGACCAGTGCATCTACACGTCGGAACTCGATTCTTGCTGCTCGACCGGCACCGTTTGTGGTGAGCTTAGCGGACCAACTTGAAACCAAAAATGTTTTTAGTGTTTGTTTATGCCGTATTCTGAAAATTAAATACGGTAGCCAACAGTCCCTCTTTTTTGTCCCGCAACCCGTTTCGTTTCCTCCCGCACTCGTTCATTTTCGTTCGAACGCTAACGCATCCGCACAAATCGCTTATTATTATGATGTACGTAAAATATGCGATGTTTGTAAAGCAAGGGTTGTAAAGTAATTCTGTGTAAAGCGAACATCACAGATTCGCGGTGTGTCCAAAACCACGGACGAGAGCGAGAATAAGTTAATACAGAAGAGTGAGTTCTTTTGTGTTTCATCCATTTTGGTTTGCCTCTGTATGAAATTACGGGGATAGAGTAAATAAGATAACTTCGACCAGCAATGGGATACCGTATTGATTAAATCATTGTTTAGGTTCTTTTGCAAGTCTTGGACATTTTCAAACTATCCCATTTAATATTTTATAGAAAACTCAACTCAAGTAAGTGTTTGAATTTTTACAAAAATTAAAATCTGTTAATATCGTTCATTTACATACGCAATAATAGTAAGTACTTTGTGCATTAGTTAATCCATTCGGAAGTAGCTGGGCTATTATTCACTCACCGAAGATTTCAATCAAGTGTCTTTGGATTTGGCGCGTTCTGTGAACGTCTTTGTACGTGTCACTACCTGATCCTATTACAATTAATTAATAATAACAAAACATCACACAATAGGTCATGCACACCGAGAAGGCCATCTAGCATTATAATGACACCATTGTGTTTTATCGGTAGGACACCCACTGACAATTCCTACTATTGAACCTCTTTGGCACTCTTATTCCGATAAGAACATCGATACACAAGAAAGTACTTTAAGGTCGTTATAGTTCAATGTGTCCATTTGTTTCAGTCTGTCACAGTGTAAAGAGGCTACAAATTAAATATAAAGGCTTTTTAAACAGACAAAATTTAAATGTAAATTTCAGTATGACAAGAAAACAGTAAACCTCACACGAAACCATAAATTCGACTCTTTAGAGGTAACTTCCGCATACGTTTAAAAGAGTTATGTAGACATAAGAAGTATTTTATTAAAAAAAAAATTACTTGTACGTTAATATAACATGTGTTTTATATAATTAAGTACGTGTCTTGTAAAACGACACATATTACGAAAAATCTGTTACATCGCTCGCATTTCCGATGAAAATACATTATTATTTTTCACCTCAACAGGCAAAGACGACCTGGCAAAGCTGAAGACGTGCGAAGTGGACGGGCAAATATATCGTGAAGGACAAATCTTCTACCCTCAGAACACGAGGAAGAAGTGCCTCTGCACGGCGCAGTGGAGCGGCGCCCTCGAGGACGTGCCCTACTGTCGGGACTACGACTGTGGGGTGGAGATCCACTACCAGGATAAGATCTTCGAGAAATGCGCGCCCATGTTCATCAGCAACGCGCAGGGCTGTCCGATCGGCTTTCAATGCCGTAAGTGTCATAACAAGTCATTCGTCTCGAGCACAAAGGATAATTATAATACAAATGTCTCTCTAATCTGCATTACGTTCCAATTGCGACTTGAAACATGTGTGGTCAGATAAGATATTTATATATATATATATATATATATTTATACATATAGAGTATCGTTTAATTAATTGAGCTTTAGATCAGCTATTGGGCATTCAATAGCTTAAATCATTGATCTGACTAAAACGAACAAAAAATATCACCATAAATTTTAATTTCTCAATTTGTAAGCTATAAACTTTTCGGCGAAAGGCGAAAGACGTTGAACGAAGCTCATTTGCCCAGATGTAGTTGTTAAGCTCACTATGTCCAATTGAATGTTTTTATTAAGGTGAGGTAGTGATAAGTTATTAAGCTGATGTGGACTGAGCGTAGCGCCTCGCAGCCCGCGCTCGTCGCGGTACCGCATACTAAAACACGCGGCGTGTTTTAGTATGCGGTATGTTTGTTTTTAAAAAGGTTGTATTCGACCAAACAGTTATTGCTTAAAATAACTATTAGGATTGATTTCAAAAAATCCAACCGACATCTTGAATCTTAGATAAATCTGCATAGAAAATTTGAAGGCTTCAATCGATCTCATTTATATTTAAAATGTGAATCTCCATTTCGAAAAGGTATTTTGGAAAAAATCATTTTAAAAATTAAATTTGCGTTTTACATCCTCCTTCTAAAGCTCGTCGGGGCTGAGACCCGTTAAAAGGAGGACGTGGTACGGGTAAGATTCATTTATCGTTTTTCAGCTTCCGAAGCCACAAAACTCGTCCGAGGCATCAACATAGCGGGGGTGAAGGGCGAATGCGCGTTCGGAAACCTCACCCTGTCAGTGGGCGACGAAGCGACGGTCGACGAAGCCTGCGTCACCTGTGAGTGCAAGGTGCCACCTTTCCTCACCTGCATGAAGAATAGTTGCAGCGTATAATAGATGAATCGAATTATGTGCGGATTAGACATTTATCAAATGTTAATAATAATTATTAATAAATTTAATTTTCTCTTCTTTCCATAAAGATGAACACCAAAATTATGTTTATGGACTTATTTAATTATAATTAACGGCTAATCAAATATAGGAAGGTTAAGTAACACAGAAATATATGACTGTTTTTTTTTTCGTGTTTTGAGCTAATGTTATGAAATTAAAGTTTACAAATTTTTCGAAGAGGAAAGCCCTTCGAAAAATTTGTAAACTTTAAAAGAATCAGAAAGGTAGAAAAGACTTAAAAAAAATATATTTAGTGTATAAAATAAAAATTATATTTGTGCTATAAGAGTTGAGAAATGAAACGTCTTATACTTTCCTTAGACGATAGAAAATCATTATACCACTTGAATTATGATAATATTTTTTTTACGTTCAAATTATAAAATATTTATTGGTTTTTTTTAAATAGCCAAATCTTAAAAGGAATCCAGAAAAAAATCACTGATCCAAATACTTCCATCGTAGAATCTTGATATACAAAACGGATACAATCATGGCCCTTTTTACAAATGACATTTCATGATTTCCTATTCTTTTTATACCAGTTATATCTGAGCGATACAATAATTAAATTAGAATAAAAGTTAGAACTAACATTAATAATACCGTCGAATGTAATAATTAAATAAAGTAGGGTATTAAATAGTCTACAGAGATAAAATTGTGTTGCCCATACGAGTTGCGAGCGTTTCAAACTCAAACAGATGTGGCGATCAAATTAGCGCGGTTGTGCCTGTATAGCAGTTACCTCAGCGATATATTAGTACGGTCAAAGATTATAGATTGTTTTATTGTCAATGTCTTCTATTAGTAAATGAAAAAAAATTACTTTCAACATTGAAAATAGAAATTTTGGTTAGTTTTTGGTCAAAACAAAAATATTGGTTAGTTTTTGTTCTGGAAATTCCTTCACAAGAATAAATTTTTCATTACATTTTTTACTTCTTTATGTACACAAAGAATTAACTAAAAAAATATCATTTTACAATTATTTTAATGAATTTGTATAATATTCGTCTAAAAAGCCTATAATCACATTTTAATCTCTATAAAATGTGTTAAAATATTTTAGAAACTGTACTGAACTCCATACGAAATTATATATTTATTACAAATTTATAAGAAGTAAGGTAAACATATATAAAAGTCATTGATTGATCTGTATTATTCTTGCGTTGCTATCACATACCGTATCGCTACCTGTTCTCTCCTATCACAGAAAACAAGTCATTCTCTTGTTCACGCTTCGACTACAACTTTAATATCGATCGAGGGATGTATTTATGTGACTTACTTAAGGATTTTCAGGCCCAAACTCAGAGTTAGTATCCATACTGCAACGATATCTAAAAACATCTCGTCAAGTAATAAAAATGGTAAATGTGAGTATTTGTGTAAAATGTATATAAAAAATAGTGGCCAATGAATCTATATTGCTATCGGGATTAGAAATACGCAAGTAGAAAGCGAGACAGATGGACAAGTACTGAATAATTATTTTACGTATTTACAATATATACGGTATTATACAGTATGTATTTAAAATTGCCATCAACATTGTCATGTAAATTTAGGGCTTAACGAGAATCTGTTATTAAGCTAGGCCCGTTGATATTTTTCTGTCTTTGGAAAGGAAAGCAATATATTGGTACTTAAATATTGCGTTAATTAAATATTATTTTGTAAATGGTTTGGTTTAAAATAGAAAATAGTCCTTATTTACTTTTAGAGTGCTTGGATTCGGAAAATTAAAACTATTTAAAAATTTAAGGCCATGTTATTTCTTTTAGAGAAACATTTTTGTTAATGTGAGTTGAGCCGAGCGACAGTATCTTCTATGGCAAACGTATATTACGTGATTTCTGAGCTTAACCATGCACTTTTCTGATTTGTATTGATGAATCAAAAATGAAATGTATAATCTAAAAATGTAAATTCGCTTTGTTATAATTATTATTGTGACTAATTTCGCTTAGTTTGCAGAATGGTACGGACAGGTAACAAATATGATATTTGTGATAAAATAAAATAAATTGATAGACTTAATTATTTATTAGGTAATTCAAGCATACATATGTATACAATAGTGTACAATATTAGGACCTTTAACTTTACAATTTTATTAAACATGTTGCGATGACCTTAGAATCATAAACTAAAATAAAATTATATATGAGATATGAAGTATCATTTAATAAATTGTATTATTAAATCCCATAATCTAAAAATTTGTCAATTCAATAAAAAAAAGTTGTTGCTGGGTCTATAAAGCTCAGAAATGAACTAGAGAGTACATCTTTGAGCTCCCAGGAACAAATTGTCGAGCATATTTTCAAGTAACCAAAAAATACTTATTGATTCATAAGTTGCAAAGTTCGTATCTTTCAGAATTTTTTCTATTACCATTTAACTATGAATTAGCAACAAATTCTGCCTTCTTTTTCGATTATATTAGTGCAATTCTTATATGAAAAATTTAAGTTACTGCTGTCTTACTAGTAAAGATAATAATAACTCATAATTTTCGAACAAAAAAGTCGAAAACGTAGCAACTAATTAGTAACAAAATAGTTACAAAATACGCCGTTTGTTGCATTATTAATTTCTAGCAGTGTAAAGCTTCCTTTCTCTGACTTATTAAACTCTTCTATCTAATAAAGGATATATTTGAATGCATGAGAATATATTTG
The DNA here is from genome assembly GCA_005406025.1 of Eumeta japonica. Taxonomy (NCBI): domain Eukaryota; kingdom Metazoa; phylum Arthropoda; class Insecta; order Lepidoptera; family Psychidae; genus Eumeta; species Eumeta japonica. Next base: position 490,742 of record BGZK01000065.1, on the reverse strand, counting down.
AATGCATGTGGACGACATACAATTATATAGTAAAGCCCTTTGCATCACCTAGCTGACATCTCATAAGCATTTTCACTAGTCATAGATAAGAAATTTTGAAATTATGAATGAAAAATGTTCACAATTAAAAACGTAAATATAATTAAAAATAACCAAACGTTAGCTAAAGGAAGTCAAATTCATTCACTTGGTTAGAACAGTTCATACAAATACTATGGGTTTAAGCAAATCGTACAGCTTAACCAGAATCATATCAAAATCAATCTTAAAATAAAGTTCAAGCAGCGAGTCAATGCAATATTCCGATCCCAACAAAACCACTGCAAAATCATTAAAATTGTAAATACATACGCAATCCCTATTGTAATTTACTCTTTTGGCATAATATTCAATCGCAGACAAAATTGATTGTTTTCGGAGAACAATCAACACCTCGCTAACTGCTTTTAACGCAGCCACAAGATGTCAGAGGATTATAGACATAAATAAATTATATAAAAACCATATAACGTCTCTTACAAAACACATTCAAAGCTGCGTTGAACATTCTATATGGAAACATCGTAAGTACAGGCAAACGAATGCCCTCACTCCATTTTCAGAACAGTGTCAACCAGCGTAATGAACGGGAACGAGGACGAGAAAGAAAACATCGTCACGTATGATAACAAAACCATAGAGAGAAGAAATAGCCGTGAACTCCAGGAGCTACATCTCGATAAGAAAGCGTCCAATGCTTGGCCCTGACAAGGCGAACCAGGGACGGAGGGACTTATGATCGCGATTCAAGACCATGTTATCGAAACACGTGGTTATTAAAAGTTTATCCGTCGTACATCACACGTCCCTGCTGACGTCGCTGTGCTTCCGAAACAATCCACCACATAACCGACGCTTGCAAGTTCTTTGCCTAAATAGACTACAAAAATCGCCATGGCCAGTTAAATGGATTCTTAGTTTTTGCGTCTTCAAAAAGATGTAAAGTTCTTATTTAAGTTCTGTTACTGGCGGCAACACTGATCTTAGCGTCCCAAATTGTTATGATTTTCGAAAATTTAAAAATGAATAATTTTTATTATAACGTTTATGAAATTTGTCGTCGTCTTCTGTCATATATTCTTTGTGGCGGCGGTGCAACAAAAGAATCTTTCTATGACTGCGCAGGTTTGCTTTAAAATAATCTTAAAAATTAATACGACAAAATTTAATTCGTTAACATAGAATAACTTTCGGCATTAGTTCGGCATACATCGTATACTGTATGTGACTATGTGAGTCAATATGAAAGTCCTTAGAAAATCATAAACTGAGCGAAGTAGCGAATCATTTTATTATTATTGTTTTTCCAAATAGTGTTCGTTGAGATCAACAATCGCTGCATTTGATGGAACCACTGAGAGCAACACTTTACGCACTCAAACTAAAGGGTCGCTTCGATGACCTTTTCGTATGCAGCCACTGCTTCCTCGGCATTCGTAAACCACTTTACTCGAAGTTTTTCTTTTATTTCAGGAAATAAATAAAAATTGCACAGTGTGAGATCAGGGCTATAAGGGGGGTGAGCCAGTATTAGAAATACTTCGTTAAGTATGGAGACGTTTCTCCAAATAGTTAGTTGTGTGACTACCGGTATGTCGCAAGGTGTTATGATGAAGGAGAATCCTACTGCAAGGTCATTTTTTTTATCCAAGACGTTGTCCAAAACAAGAGGCAAAGAATGTTAGTGTACTAGTCTGCAGTGACTGTTTTTTCATCTTCTAAAATAATTGTTACATAGAGACATATCATCCCGAAGAAAGAGACCATCATCTTTTTTTTCGACGCTTGAACCTCGTTTTACTTTAGTAGACAACTCCTTAAAAGGAAACACCTACTAAGCTGACTCTTACTACTAAGAAGTTACGAAATCGTAACAGTGAATCGGATTTCGTCACGTGCAACTATATGGTATACAGCATTTGAGTCACCACCGGCAAATCTTTGCATCATTTCGCGGCACCAATGAACACGATGCTGTTTTTGAGCTTCGATTAAATTATGAAGTATCCAGCGAGTACAAAGCTTCTTGACCGTTAGACGTTAATAAACAATTTTGTGCACTTGACTTATACCGATGCTCAAGTTTATCAGAATCTGCAGGTAGATCACATTTTCGTCAGTCTCTATCATGAACCAGACAACACTGATGTTATTTTCGGTCGTCGCCGTATAAGGACGTCTCTCACGCAGATCGTCCGTCAGATTAGTGCGACCTTTGATTTGGCTGTAAAAAAATTTGTTCGCGTTGGATTCAACACAACTTGAGCATTGATCAAAAAGAGGCTCGTGTTGATTGGTGAAAAAAATGCATGGTGCATCAAAAGCTGTTTATAATATTTATAGAGGTGATGAATCTTGGATTTATGCGTATGAATCCGAAACTAAACAACAGTCAACGGTGTGAGTATTCCAAGATGAGCCAAACCTAACAAAAGTCATTCGTGTCAAAAGCACTTTGAATCAAATGGTTGCCTGTTTTTTTGGTATAAATGAACATGTGGTTTCAGTGCCACTGGAGAATCGTAAAACGGTAATTCGGAGCGGTACACGACCATTTGTTAGCCAGAAGTCTTTGAAGAAATAAGAAAGAACAATTGACAACGCAGAATCATTCTTTATCATGACGATGTTAGCTGCCACACGTAGGCCGAAATAACTCGGTTTTTGGAAGGTGTAAAGATCGAATTGACGGGTGATCTGCCGTACAGCCCCGATTTGGCACCCAACAATTTCTATTTATTCTCAAACGTGAAGAATAAATTACGTAACTATCGTTTTTCGAGCCGTTAAGAGGCCGTTGATGCATTCAAAATGCACGTTGTGGAGATACCTTAACCAGAATGGAAAAAGTGCTATAAAAATTGGTTTCAGCGTAGGCAAAAGTGCATCGATCATCATGGCGAATATTTTGAAAAGTATGAAACCATATTAAATGATAGACGTTTGTTTCTATTTGATATTCCGGACACATAAATAGCAGCCCTTATATTTTGTTTTAAGAACGGTTTACATTTAGGTTCTTTCGGTACGAAGCTTTCTACTAGTGAAAGCAAAAATTCTTGAATTAATAGAAAGATGCACTATTCCTGAATAAAATTGACTATTAACGTTTATTTCGGCTTCATCCGCACATTTGTAATTCTGTAATTAATTTTGTAAATAATAAATAAATACTGTAAATAATAAATAAATACTGTAAATAATAAAAAATAAACCATTTCCAAAATTTCTTTCACTTTTAGAATGCATTGTACCCGAGTAATATAGTCAATATTTTGGTAGCGAAATGTAAACGAAAAGCAGGACTGAGTTCCAAAAAAATCAATAAAGATCGGAATCGAATATTGGACTATAATTATGAAGAGCGGATCTAGAGCCGGACTGCTATCGGAATTAACGGCATGATCGATCAATATAAAAATATGAGGAAATATAATTCCATGACAACGGGGGGTGAAGCTCCGGGGGCGCAAAAAAGAGTTTGTGATAAAATAAAATAGAGACTGAGACTTAATTATTTATTAGGTACGTTAAGTGATTATTACACGATAATATAGAACACATCATAACAGTCGTATACACTTATTTAATAAATATAAGGATGTATGTACAATAGTGGACAGTCTTAGGACCTTTATACATTACAATAATCATTAATTGTTCATGTTGCGACGACCTTATGCTACAATCTTAAAATAAAATTACGTATTCAATATGGCAGTATCGTTTAAAAATAATCTCTACATTTATTTATTTATTTCATTAATAAAATATATTTCTAATTAACGCTGGCAGTAAAATGCAGATCATTTGGATATAAGTACGATTTTATAAGTATTTACGTTAGTCTGAAATTCTCGTCTAATTAGTTTTATCAAAATAAATGCGAATCTTTGCATATATTTCACCCTTTGTTTTATTTTAAGTTTAAAATATAAAAGAGCGACAAAATCTCCACAATCAAAGGAATGTTACTATAACAATATACTGTAACATATTACACTATTTATTTTTCGATGACCCTCTTCATAATAGATGAACAATCTACGACCATCTATATAATTTACGAATGGTGTATATCATATATTTGTGTGTTAAATCAAAACAACGAGTTGAAAAAAACCTTAGTTGGAATGGATAAGGCAAAATATAGTTGAATGCTATTTTGCTATAAGTTAGCTGAAGCAAGCTAAGCCGAGCTCGATCCTGAAGGCCTGGTGGTCACGGCCCACGTCGCGCACCGCCACGTCCACCAAAGGGGAGTCTGCCGGCTTTGTCCGTCGCGTACTCGACGATTGTCTTCGACCAGTCGGAGGTGTTGTGCTGTCAGAGATATCGACCACGTTAGAAGCTAAAGTATACAAGTTCATCGATAACGTTCATAATTTCAATATTTGGGTAAAGGGTTCTTTTTTAAAATAATTTGTTTTTTTAATTTCCACGATGGCTGAACCAATTTAGTGCGTATTCAATTTCAATTGATTCATAAAAATGTAGTTTACATTACCTTTCCTGGACGCTCGACGCGACGCGCACATAAATAGCAAGGAAAAATGCTGCTCGATTGTTTTGTCGGATATGCTGACCAAACCATTGTGATAGCTTTTTTCCCGTGTTTTTTTAAAGGGTTTTTTACGAGTTTTGGGATGTGGGTATAAGTTTTCAAAATTCGATATATAAAAGCAAAACGTTTTGTCTGTTCGTATTTCGCATGAAAACTATTAATAATATAGGTGGGGCGGAGTGAAAACGGGAGCTCAAGCGAGAGCTCGGAGACGGAAGCGAAAACTAGTATTAAATATGTTCAGCGATAACGATTTTTTTTTTTTTTACAAACGGAATATTAGAAATATGTATTATAATTTATATACAAATCTACAGTAATGTACATTTTGCTGGTTACAAACACCAATCTTATAATATTTGAAATTTCGTTAGGAATGCTAATGGCTTTTGTATGATTGTATTGTATATATTTTTTGTCAAAAAAATCTCTAGTGTAACTCACCTGACATCCGTCCAGCAAAGCCGTGTATCTCAGTCTGTTATTGGCCTTGGGCAAGATCTCTGCGTCGTTGAAAGCTAGAAGCTTCAATCCCTTGCGGTGGTTATTGGCCTGGGGGTCGAAATAGCCAATTGTGTTGCGGCAATGGAAGGTCACGTTTTGCACCGCGCGGGTCGACATCAATTGAAGGTAACTCAGCTGCTTGTTGTCGGCTTTGTATGTTATCTGGTGAGAAGATATGACTTATTAATGTAGTGCTTTTCGCTGGCAGATCTTTTTTGGAATCCTACATTTATAATAGGAAGATTTTAAAGTATTTCTCAAGCTGAGTTAGTACAATACTTTATATAATATTTATCTGTACACGTATTTTCTATATAAATAGTTATAAGACTCTTATTTTTTTTAAATATGTAAATAGTAATTTCGAACCTGATAATAAAAGCTGAGGAATTGCTTCTTAATTTTAAATAAAACTATAGTCATTATTCATTAAAGCAGTAGTTTGATCCCGACCATAAACTAATAAGTTCATTTTAATTAAAAAATCCAATTGCTAATGGTGAAAGTAAAACGTTGGAAGAAACCGATAGGAACGTCGGTAAAAACTGCTTCAAACTATTTTTTTTATTATTTTGCGATGTACTAAGCATTTCGCCATTCATCAAATAGTTTTTACTCTTATTAACCGAATATCAAAAATTGAACAGCGCATTCATAGTTAAATATTCGACTGTCGACTGTTCACTGATGAATTTCTTTTTTATAATTTTTTTATACATAATACTCTCAACAATAGCATGAACAAACTACGTTTTTACCGCGAAACCGTCCTCCATTTCGCTGAGCCACACTTCCTTCTCTTGCCCCTTGTACGTCATTTCCGGCGTGCTCATCGGCTTGGGGAATATGCAGCTGGCGCGCGTGTCCATGTCGCAATGCACCAGGATCGCATCGTTTATGTCACCACCGTTAGGGTCGATCCAGTATTGGCCTGAACGACATTAAAAAAATGTGATTATGGAAACTTTAGTATTTCGAACATGGTTCCGTACAATGAATTCTGTCCACTGAGACCAACGATAGCCCATAAACAATGCGTATATGGTCATCGAATCGATGTGCATAAATATGGTGCTCTATACAAAAAAACTTGGCATATAGACAATGTTAATGTTCATATTGCACATAATAAAGATATGGCACAAAATATTAAGCGATATTCTTATGCATAATATATCTGTATTCTTAAATAAGATTCCATAATTTTTGTATTACTTTGACAAGTGCCTTGGCATTTTTATAAGATTCTTCTGTGCGTAAATCCTTATATTAATTGTCAATCGACGCTCGCAGTGGATGGTTAACTCATTTGAACTGTGATGTTATAAGAATATGTAGAGCACATTTTTTTCGTTGAAAACTGAGTTTATCGTTATGCGTAAACATAATGGGAACGTCTGTACAACGAACGCTTAATTTGTCCGCGCCAAAAATATCTGTCCCTGATGCAACAATGGAAGCTTACTGGACGCGGCGTACTAAATGAGTACTGGCAACAAAAAACTAGAAAATTAAAAGTATAAATAAATGTAAAAACAAACCGCTTTCGAATTCAGGATGATGATACAAAATATCTGCGCATGTTTTGGCCGGTGCATCCTTCTGGCCGTCTGGCTTGAGGAATTTATCGAGAGAGTTCTGCAACTGTTCATAAGCCTTCATGACGATTTCTTTGCGTTCTGCCGGCGTCATGTCGTCCTTGAAGAAACGTGGCGGCGTCGCCGACGGGTCGTCACCTAACGGGTCTGGACCTTTCACTGATCCTTTTCCAAACAAAAATAAGGACGTGATCAAATACATTTATGACTATCTATACATGTAACGAAACAATAGGACTGGGTGTATCTGTATATTGGAGGTATCTATAAAAGATAAGAAAAGAAGACGACAAGGGAAAGTTCATTAAGAGAAAATAACATTTTTTTTAATTTGTCTGACTGTCTATTCGCGCACATCTCTGAAATTACTAAACGAATTTTAATGCAATTTTCACAGGTAAATAGAGATTGGCTTAGAAATGATTATAGGCTTTATTTCATTTAAATCGGATATGGGATGGATGGATAAGTAAAATGTTATCTTCAGGGGGGAATGTGGAGTTGTATAAAGTATTCTTTCACATAAGTACAGAAAGTAACACTATACCAAAGCTATATAGTCTATATTTTATTTAAATACTAGATCTGTCCTGACTTCGTACAAATTAGAACCGTGAGTGGTATAGAAATTGAAAGCACGACTGGGAGCAGAATCGAGAGCTAGGGCCAAGACCGACATTGAGAACAAGACCGAGGTGAAAATCAAATATTGGATTAGGATTAGGATCAAGAGCATGATAGCGATGGAAATCAAGAACAATAATACCTACCGGAACCAGAATTGAAAATAGGAGCGAGATTAAGATTGACAACAAGGTGCCTCCATATAAAAAAATAAAGAATATATTCTACGTGAACGTGAGCGAAGACGCGGGCACAAAGCTAGTTTACTATAAAAAATATATAAAATTACTTTATGCGTACTAAATCACAGCTCAAACAAGCACTTGAAATGGTACAATTTTTGTATTATTGAATACATCGAACAAATACCTTGCTGTAACATAGCTGCAATGGCGGCGGTGTCATAAGCGAGGCCTTCACCTGGAGGGCCGGGGGGTCCTGGAGGACCAGGTGGACCCGGCGGCCCATGGCGACCTTCATCACCGGAGGGTCCACGGCTACCAGCTGGTCCGGGTGGGCCTTGAGGCCCAACAGCACCATCCCTTCCAGGAGAACCTGGATGTTTTTAGTTTTTAAAAGTAGTTTTTATAAGTACCGAATACAAATAAACTATTGCAATATACATATATTTATTGATAGTTGTTTTACCTCTTGGACCTGCGTCACCATCTTTGCCAGGTATACCACTTGGACCAGGCAAACCTCGTTCACCTGGTCTACCAGGTGCTCCCGCAATTCCCGGTAAACCTGGTAAACCAGCATGGCCTTTAGCACCATCTGCCCCGGATTCACCACGTTCGCCTTTAACTCCATCGAGTCCAGGTAGTCCTTGCTTGCCAATTGGCCCAATAGGACCATCTGCACCTGGAGGACCAGTTTCTCCTCTAGGTCCCCTCTCTCCAGCTTGTCCTGGAGCTCCCGCTGAACCAGGTGCTCCCTAATCATTCATTATTTATCAGTGTTGAAAAACTTTTTTTGAAGTTTACAACCATTAATGGTCATTCATATATCTTAAGTTTACACATTTTTACTCACTTGTAAGCCTGGTGGTCCTGGTGGACCTGTTGCACCTGCTTGCCCTATAGGACCTTTATCACCTTGTCGCCCAGGAATTCCTGGAAGACCTTGTTTTCCGGGACGGCCTTCAGGGCCAGATTCTCCCATAGGGCCTGGAGGTCCTTGTATACCTGGACTACCTATTGGTCCAGGAGCACCGTCAACTCCAGACTTACCCGGGACACCAATTTCTCCCTAAAACGTAGTCGTTGTTTTTATCTATTCATGAAATATCTTATCAAATCATTGTATCTTTATGTATTTTACCTGTGGACCTCTTAATCCTTGAGGTCCTGGAGCACCAATCATTCCCGGTAAACCACTAGGTCCTCGTTCTCCAGCAGGACCTGCTGGACCAGGAGATCCTTGAGGTCCAGTATCACCTTCACTTCCTCTTTCTCCTTTTGGACCTTCTGGTCCTGGAGGACCCGTTAAACCTTGAGGACCACTGGGGCCTGATCTACCTACATCGCCAGTAGCTCCTTTCGGTCCAGGTAAGCCAGGTGTTCCAGCTGTTCCAGGACTTCCTTGAGGACCCTGTTGACATACAGAAAAAACCATAATAATAATACAATATCCCGTAAATATATAAATGTATACATATTTTAACAAATAACAGCGCTATCTTGTTTAAAAAAATAATATTAAATTCTTTAATAATAAATCATAATAAACAATTAAAAGGTATAAAAACAAAGTTGATGTTTCTTGGAGAAGTAAAAGTTATTGAACCGAATTGTAAAGATATAGTGCTGTACATTTGTGAGGCGTCAGACTTTTATTTACTTACTATCCTTATATTTATATTTGAAAATTTAACACCATCTACAGCTTCACAATTCAGTAAGCATTTCCTCCGGACGAAACACCTGGATTGTATTTACGCTTTTTAGTTATTCATACAATAGCCGGATTCTAATTTTTAACTTTTGTTTTGTTGTTGTTATTTGACACTTTCGGATGACCTATATAATCATATAATCATATGTTTTCAAACACATGGAAATTAGCATTCCAATAATAAATTGAAATCTTCCAATACATACATACATATTGAGTGATCGATAATGCAAAGCATTTGAGAGTGCTCTTAGTACGAAAAATGTTTTTCGCCTCTTGTTAGCAACCATTTCTATTGTTGTTTTCTTGTTAGTAGAAGAAAATGAGAAAATTTACATACCATTTTACGAACAATTTAATAGAGATTAATTCTGTGACTTTCAAAAAAATATTTGTTGTAATAGAAAAGAAAAAAAAAACAATATAGTTTTAAAGAGCTTTTGCATCCATCAAGAGGATTGATGTGTGAAAATTGCCAATATATGATCACTTGTGAAAAAATCCATTAATTTAGCTCTTTTTTAGCTTTAGGTTTACAGCAAGTAATGTCGTATTGAAAATGGCTGTCTAATTTTGTGTCGTGAAACTATGGTTAACAAAAATATAATTTTAGAAATATGAATCCGTTCCATAAATGGGGTTTGTTATTTTTAATACCGACCTGTACCTAGTAGTAACTTAATCTATTTTTCGGTACTCATCTGTTTTGAAGTGGTTGCATTGTAATAGTTACTATAATATATTGTAGATGTTATTTTTTATTTATTTTTTATTTCTTATCAAAAATTAAATAGATATTGCGAGGCGTGCACTTTTGGATTCTCCAACTTATTTTTTATTTGTGACTAATTAAAGTAATACTTCTTAATATTATAGATTTTCGGAATCTATAAAAATGTTCTAATCTGAAAAATCTGAAATATCTCTGACAATTTCACGTAGATTATTGAAATTTAGCATTTCCACCAGCAGTGTGAGGTTCAAAATTTGACTTACAGAGAATATTTTTGGGAACTTAAAGAATTTAAAAAATAGGAAACCACATTTAAACACAGTCTCAAAAAAAATGTTATGATGCTTAACATCGCACTACAATTCTATAAGTATTGCTTGGAGGAATTTTAATAAGTAAAGAACATGGATACGTAATAAGGAGTAAATCGAAGGAAAATTATCAAAATTTCTTAGCTCCTTTTCTATAGTAAATTTAAATTTGTATCAAAATATAAGCATGCTTCTTTTGATTGTAGAGTTACTATTTAAACGACATAGTTTTTATGGGCATACTTTGTTGAAATTACACTAAAAAGTATCAAAATAATAATAATAATATGGAACAAACAACGCGAGTTTGATTCGTATTTCACCAATTTTTAATACTAGTTTCATACGTATTTCACATTATATTGTCTAAAATAAATAAGTTAATTTATTTTAGACAATATAATGCTATAGTTATAATTAGTGTCGATTGTTTCGTCAGTTTAATTTCCAAAGAGCATACTCAGAATAAGTCTCATTATAAAGTTACCGGCGGTCCTAAGTCTCCTGGTCTTCCAGGTAAACCAACATGTCCGCTTTCCCCTTTATGACCAGGTTCACCACGTGCGCCTTTTGCACCAGATATACCAGGTAGACCCCGTACTCCCATTTCACCCATAAGACCTGTGATATAATATAACCCTTAATATGATTATATCAAAAAATATAAATTACGAGACTATAATAGAATTACTGTTCCGCTTACCCGGTGTTCCAGGAGATCCCTGTTGTCCCTTAGCTCCTGTATAACCTCTATCTCCTTTTAAACCTGGCATGCCAGGGAGTCCTTGTGGTCCTTGAAAACCAGGAGCACCTTGTGGTCCCGGTGAACCCCTTTCGCCTGGTGAACCCGGTGCTCCTGCTTCTCCTGGAACACCTGCTACACCAGGTTCGCCACGTTCTGCAGGTTCACCAGGAGGGCCCGGTGGTCCAATAGGTCCTTGAGGTCCTTGTTCACCTTGACGGCCTAAAATACGTGTCAAACATTAACCCACACTGATAACGTTATTCCTTTCTTATAATTAACCATGAAATACAAAACCGTTACACACCTGGAGGACCATCAGGACCGGACGGGCCAACAGAACCTCTTTCACCTTTGTCCCCTTGAGATCCTGTAGGGCCTCGCATGCCTGGAATGCCAGCTATTCCAGGATGTCCTTGGAGTCCTTTTTCTCCTCGCATTCCTTCAGGACCCTAAATAATATTAAATGCGGTTTACCAATCATAACATCAACTTTATTTACTATCATTTAGAAGTTTTAGTAAATACCGGTGGTCCATCTGGTCCTTGGGCACCGGTTTCTCCTTTTTCGCCTGGAACTCCTGCTTGGCCTGGTACTCCGCGTTCGCCTGTAAAGCCGCGTTCGCCTCGCGGTCCCGATGTCCCTTGTGGTCCTTGAGGTCCGGGTGGTCCGGGTTCTCCTTCTTTACCAGGAGATCCGGGTAACCCGGCAGTACCTGGCATACCCTACAATTCAAGGTAATTGAATAAAGTGAAAACTAAAAACATAATCAAATTATCTTATTGTATTTCGATGATCGATTCTTAGCCTGGTTCCAGTTCCATTAAATTGTATCGAATTCATTTAAGAACATTCCAAATCTAATTTTGATAGGTCCAGTAAACATTTTCCATCTTTACATTACTTAAAATGGGGTATTACCTCTAACAAATATTAACATTTCGAAGCCGGATTCATAAACCTTAAAATGATTATAGGTTCGAAATGTTTCTGAATGAGTTATCCAAAGATATCCCAGATCATGAAAATTAGCGTGATACCCTACAAAAATTTTTTTTTTTTTTACGATTTTATTCTACCACTTTATCGGCGTGAGTATTATTTATACTCACACTAAATTACAGCTTTCTAGTATTAAATGTCCTAAATCTAGTACTAAGTCGCTATCTAAGTCCAGTATTATTATATGTCTATATAAGTCTATTATACACTACATAAGTCTAGTAATACTATTAAATGTTTAGTACTAATCCGCGGACAAACAGACGGACGGATGTAGCGAAACTGTAAGTATACAGATTTATTGAGTACATTTTTCACAGACAAAGAAATACCTCATTATAATTTGTAGCAGTTACCATCATTATAAAGATAACAGTTTTAGTTTATTTAATAATCGCTTATTGTAAAATAATTATAATAGTTTCTTATAATTATTTTACAATAATTCTAAAAATAACAGTGGCACTCCGGGACTGCCGACAGAAGTGAAAACTTAAAACAATTACGTGTGTATTTTTTGAATCGTAAGGAAATATTTTATTGTGCAGGAAACACATTTAAATGGAGGGTTTTATTATTCATTATTTTAAACTACTACTACAAAATTTATATTACAATTTTCATTCAATGCACTATTGTATATGAAAAATAATGCATATAATTTTACATACAAAAAATTGCAATCTATTGCTTAAAACGTAAATTTACAAATACATTACGTATAGTTCCGATATGAATATATATCTATGTTGTACGTATATACACGATATATGTTTTTGTTCAATGTAGTTAGTACCTGGATGACCGAGCTTTACTCGGTATTTTTCTTTTTTTGGTAAATTTTGTTTTTTGTGAAAAATATATTTAGATGCGAATTACATACTAATGAAATATGAATAATATTTTCCAATTTTCTCGCATTTTCTTCAAAGATCTTATAAGCATTTTTAAGGAAAGACATTAGTTAAAAAGACAAATTTTTTATCAATAAGATAAGTAAACAATTGATTTTTTGTCTAACCTCAAACCAAACACTCTTGACTTAGTGTTGGTTAACAACGCCATCTATAGTCAAGTAGCTTTAATGTGTCGGTAAAGCAGTGAATTGCTCCCAATAATAGTTTTTCTCACAAAAAAAGAAACTTTTTCTCACAAAAGAAGAGACGACGTTTCCTCATAAAAAAAGAAACTTAAAAAAACCTTAAAAAACTAATCGTATGGAATACGAACCGGGATCTTTTCGATTCGAGACTGACCGATCTCTCAATTGTGCTATTATGATCTAATCGATAATGGCTAAATTTACTTTTATATTCTAATTTATTGTCTGAAAACACGAATAAATTGAGGTTTTCTCAAAATGAATCATAGATAACTCGATTTATTGACCCCGAAATCCCCTGCATACTAAATCATATGGAAATCATTGGAACCATTTCCGAGATTCTGATAATATATATTAATATAGTATTTATATTATACGATTATATAGATTATATATATAAAAGGAGTGCTCGTTTAAAGGTATTATTATCAATGTATTTCAACCCAAATTCAACTCTTGTGTAAACGAGGCCAATACATGTACATATTTATATACAGAGGTGTCGGTTACGTATCGGTAACAATGTCGCGCGTTCAATGGTTTTTTCTCATCTCACAAAATGCCCAAGGCGCCTAAAGAAGTTTTCACTTCAATAATACTAAAGTTTGAATTTTGTAACTGTAAGTCTATATGTAATTTATAGAAAACGATAAAGTGGAGTGAATGAGATGGGTGTTTCTAGTTGAAAGTAAAATATGTACACAAAAGAAAGCTCGGTTTGAGGTAAGGGTGATGTGACTTAAAAGATGTATAAGCTAAGCCGCGTGCGTAAGCTAGAGTGAAAATATACTCTTTTTAAATGCTGAAAAGTATATTCACGGCAAATTCTACTTGGATTCAAAGTCCGATCTATCCTTCCACTACAAGTTCCAGGCGAAACGAAACCAAAAATTTGTCCAAAACAAATAAAGCCATGTCTAAAATGGTAGAATTTTAAAATCTTTGCTTATATTGGGGTTGCTTATATATGAATGAGTACCCTTTAATATTACACTAAACACTTTAATAATATTTTACTTCCCTCTATAAATCACTGCATTGCGATGTTAAATTTATCTTTTTACGTGACGATAAATACGTAATTTTTTTAAAAATTGTAGTAAAAAACATATGTTTAAATATAAAGTTGCGAATGTTTTAGAACGTCAAGAAATTTGTATTGTATTTGCATTGCATTGGCACATAATATTAAAATATTATTGTATGTATATATATATTATTGTTTTATCAGTATTTGTCAATGATATTCAATGGAATCGTTGAATTTAATATCGTAAGTAAATACGTATATTCAATGACTGTTATGCCGAAAAACAATAAATCATTTTTTGCTTGATAGAAAAAAAAAGTGAAAATGCCTCTAAATTTTGACATTGTACAATATTTTCATGATCAAACATAAGAGTTTAATATATTTTAGAGGATAATAAATACCAAAACTTACAGGAAAACCGGTTGGCCCTGCAGAACCTGTCGGTCCCCTTTCGCCCGCAGGGCCGGGCGGTCCTTGTGCTCCTTGCGGGCCTGTGTTTCCGTCTCTGCCAGCGTCTCCTTTTGGTCCTTGGGGTCCAACTTGACCCTGTTCACCGTCTTTCCCAGGCTCACCCTAATGGCAAATTTAAGAGATATCAATATATTTATAAATAGGCGCATTTGACTCATACTTATAAAATAAGCCTTAATTAATCTCAATGGTGCAATACTCACTTGTAAACCTCTTTCACCGATAAGTCCCGGCGGTCCTGGTGGGCCTTGTAAGCCTTGAGAGCCTTGTTCTCCTGGTCTTCCATCTGCTCCCGGTACGCCACGTTCTCCTGGAGATCCCTGTTTGCCGGTGACACCAGGACGTCCAACTGTGCCACGTATACCCTGTACTCCTGGAGGTCCAGGTCGCCCCGTATCGCCAGAACCGCCTTTTGGCCCAGGTAATCCTACTCCACCACGTTCACCAACTTGGCCTTTCGCTCCCATTGGTCCATCAGCTCCAGGTAGTCCTCTTAATCCTTGTGGTCCTCTTTCCCCTTGAGGACCACTATTACCTGCAGGACCTCTGAGACCACGTTTTCCACGCTTCCCTTCTGCACCTACACTGCCAGGAAGACCACGTGGACCTGGAGCTCCTGCTTCACCTTTAGCGCCAGTATCTCCTTTTAAGCCTCGTTCGCCTGGTTGACCCTAAAATTAAATATAGAGATAGTAAATCTAAAATCATCTTTCTAAACAAATTAAATGTAAAATGGTTAAAATAATACTCACTGGCACACCTTTTGAGCCCGGTAACCCAGATTCTCCAGCCACACCTGTCATTCCTCTAGGTCCAGGAAAACCTTGAGGACCAGGTAAGCCTTGCTGACCTTGAACTCCTTTTTCACCGGGGATACCGTCTCTTCCAGGTATACCGGGAGCACCAGCTTCACCTGGTTGTCCAGGACGTCCAGATTCTCCTCTTATTCCTTGCATCCCTTGACTACCCTTAGGTCCAGAAGGTCCCTGCTCTCCTTTGAGTCCAGGTGAACCAGGGAAACCGGGTGGTCCAGATTTACCAATATTTCCCTAAATAAACTGAAGTGATTAGTAAACGGATATTTCATATTACCACAAAGAAGTAGCATTGAATAGTTCATACATACAATTGGACCCGGTGGTCCTTGCGTGCCATCAACGCCCCGCATGCCGGGAGGACCAGGAGGGCCTTCACGACCTCGTTCACCACGTCCTCCCACCGGTCCCTGTAATATTATTAATTTGTTTTCACAGCAACCAACAGAATAAAACTATGATTCTAATAAAAATAATAATAACAATACCATTGGTCCCGTAGGTCCAATGGGTCCGGGCAAACCCGTCGGTCCTTTTTCTCCAGATACACCCTGTTCTCCTTTAGAACCGTCTTTACCATCAAATCCACGGTGTCCTTTGAGTCCTGGTAAGCCCGGTGATCCAGGAGGACCTCTTGGCCCGACTTGGCCAGCCGCGCCCGCAGGACCAGGTTCTCCGTCTTCGCCAGGCGAACCCTGAGGAGAGTGTATTCATAAATATATATTCAATTTGGCTCACGATATTTTTATTGTGCATTAGAATATTGAAATTGTTTATTACATATAATGATTAATGAACTCATGCAAAGATTGTTCGTGTTGATGTAGAAAAAAAAGAGTGGACTACTACCTGAAGAAAAACAGATTTTAAATTTTATTAAACGATTTTATTTAGTTTATTGTTTTTGAACATTAATTGTGTGCGTCAAATCCAGTAATTGCAATTTCACACCCTTCCTGTTGACGGTTGATCTAAAATTCCGTACACAACTTTTGCTTTAATGGAAATAAAATTATGTATGTTCATTATCATTGCAAATTAAAGATGGCCGCCGCCACAAAATGGCGCATTACATATTTTTTACAACACCCTCATGATGAATATCAAATGAAAGGACTTGACTAGTAAAATACAACACATCACGAAAAAATTCCTAGCCCAAAATGACCTCCACCACAAAATGGCGAATTACATATTTTTTTTTAAATTGTCTATATAGATATGTGTATCAAATGAAAGGCTGGACAAGTAGAGTACAAGGCACTTTAAAAAAATGTATATACAAAATGGCGTCTGAAACAAAATAACGAATTATGGAGTAAATAGAATGAGAAATATTAATTAACTAAATATAAACCTAAGAACTTGAAAATGAAATAATTAAAAAAAAATAAGTTAAACAGTTAATTATAAACAAACAATATTAATGCAGATATTTAAACATAATTAAACATATTTAGGCAGGTACTAGGTATCAGAATCACTGATATCTGTAATCAAGACTAGTGTAATCAACACTACCACTCATCAATCTTGGAGATTGATCTGACTAAAATGAAATCATGGGTGCGTCTAATTTATGTTATCTATGTAATCAACCGCTCATATCATTTTCAATGCATGTACTTAATACAAAGTGTTTGTAAAAGTCAATCCGTCATTTTGCGACATCAGCGAACGATGATTTACACGTTAATGCAATAGTTCGGTTATGTAGGTTACATCATCTAATCACCTTTTGGTGGAGTTTTAGCAATAGGGAACAACGAGCTATAAGATTAATTTCTTTAAATATTCATCATTTTCAGTTCTCGGTCCTAAAATGGACTACGTTTCCTACATTTAGAGGATTTAGGAAAGAATTTTATAAATAATTTTACTTCATTTTCAAATATATACATTTCAAACTTTAATTTTCCACAAAAATAATTAACGGCAACTCTATTTACTATATACTATTGCAACTTTGCTAAATAACATATTTCGACGAAAATCGCCGTGACAAGCGAAAAAGCCAGCAAAACCCGGACTCGGGGATCAAGGTTTCCCTACAACCATATTATATTTATACTTGTGTTGGATATTTTTATCAAAAAAATGTGTTTTTTTTTAATTGATTAAAGGTCCTGGGGCGAACTCGGTCAAGTGTGACCAGTCTTATTGAGGATAAATAAAACAGGACCGGTTTTATTTACTATTTTGATTTTTTGAGTTATGATTACATCAAGTCTGACTACTGTGTTTATGATTGAGAAAAAAAATACCTTTCTAGTAACAGATAGAAGAGAATAACTTCGTTTATTACTCACAATTCTTTTCTTTTGCAAGGACATCCAATATAGATAAAATATACTGTAAAAATTCCTCCGAACCGACATGCTATTACAGTTCAATACAGAACCCTTTAAAGAGGTGGAACAAACAAATGGATGGACAACGTAGGCTTATTATTAGGATTCCGTTTGCAATCTTTAGGTACGGATCACTAAAAAATATTGTTTATATGTGTATATTTACTTATTGTACGAACTATAAATAATAAACAGTAAACCATGATATAAATTATATTATCCACTATTTTAGTGTGAAAATTGATAGCTTTACATCTTTTCCCGGCGGTCCTACGGGTCCTCTTTCGCCAGACGGGCCCTGCACGCCGGGCAGGCCCGGTTCTCCGGGCTCGCCGCGAGGTCCCTGAAACCCTTGAGGCCCGGGCGGTCCTTGAGGGCCTACGACAAACACGTCCTTCGTTAGGACACAGGATATAAAGTAGAATAAGACATGATTCCTTTGTGAAATACTATGTACCTGGTATACCGCGAATTCCAGGCGCTCCAACAGATGCCTGCATGTAGGCGTAAGGATCAAAAACCGGCCCTTTGTCGCCGCCGCCCGACGCCGCCAGTTGTGCCAGGTAAGCGTTCACCTAGAACGATTGGAACATAATATATTTTTTTACAACTTACATAAATTATTTAATTTTTACTAAACTGGGTGTTTGCATATCGCTATGAGTTTTCACAACAATTTAATGAGTTTGTTAAGTCGACTATGGAATACATTTCCCTAATAGGAATAAGCTTTTACAAAATTTCTATTAAGTTCATAAGGATTACTATTTTTTTTTTGTATATTTATGTAATTCTGTTATGTTATGTTATATTTATGTATTGCTGTTACTGCATTAATTCGTGGCTCCGAGCGGAAGTTAGTTTATGGCCTTACATCGGGCATAGGGCCGACCGGTCCGGGCAGGCCTTGTGCGCCGGGGACTCCATTAAATCCTGGAGCACCTTGAGGTCCCGTGGGCCCTGGCTCTCCGGCTAATCCAGTCATGCCTCTCGCGTTAACAGTAGTTTGCGCTCCCGTCATAAAAACAGGGCGAGAGGTTGATGGGCCTAATGTACAACAAAGAGATATCTTTTAAAGAAATATTTAACAATTTATTTAAATATTTCGTAATCAGTAATAACAATTATAGTTTGAAAATGCAAGCGATGTTAGCCCAAGAATTAACATATTTTATATAGCAACAAATGATAATTTGTATCTAGAACCCGAAAATTAATGATTTTCCATCGAAATTACGACAATGTATTGGTATGTAGCATAAATATATGAAAGTGGCTGTTGCCAGCGTCTCTGACCGCTTATATCAAGTATCTTTATTCAGATTTATAAAAACATCAATCCCAAACCTTGTATTACTTCATTATTAATTCTAATTTTATTTTCCGATACCGTTCCCAATCAAATTTCTCTCACTTTTCCTTTTCATTCTCCCAATCTTTATCTTCCTCCCTTGCCCCTTTACCTTCTAAGCAAAGCAAGAACTAAATATAGCGTAAAATAAAACTAAAAAAGTGTATAAAAATTACTTTTTTTTTTTGTACAAAATATATACCTTTATCAGCGCAATATAATAATAATAATATAAACTCACGTCTATTTCCCAGAAGGGCAGGCAGAGACTATAGATTTCTAAATGGTATAATCTTTGCATATCTCCCTTGTTTCACCGACATCCATCCATCTTTTCAGTCTCATGCAACCTCATCGATTTCGGGTGCTAACAATTTGGCCCTTTTTTAATATGCCACCAATATGGTTAGCATAGGATTTTATAGGGCGACTCTCAATGACCTTTCCATCACACGCATTCGTTTTATAGATTTGTTTTGTCAGTCTACTTTCATTCATCTTTACCAGATGGTCAAACCGCCGCAACATACCTTTTTCTAATCTAGTCACTAAATCTTCTCTCAGACCACACCGCTCTCTGACATCACTGTTCCTACATCTATCTTTCAAAGACACTCCACACATATTATGCGTAGATCACATCTCCACTCCATTAATTATACTTTCATTTTTCTTTTGCTATATCAAACTTTTATTAGGATACTTAGGCATGGGATCAAGACTACATTATGGATAGCCAAACGAATTTGACCTGAGACATTTATATAATATGTCGCAGAAAACCTTTTTTGGCCCTTGGGAAAAAAACTTTTCTGTAATGTTTAGCAAAGAAAAAAATTAGTCCGTACACCCCATTCCTTTTCGAAAATCCACTTATACATGCCATATTTTATTTTCAGTCTTAGTCACAATCCTTTCATTAGGCATTTTCGTATACAGTTGCCGATGACGCTAAGGAGGCTTATAGGGCTGTAATTTGTGCAAACCTACCGTTAACTTTTTCCTATATAGAGGGGTACATGACGGCTTTGCACGAGTTATTAGGTACCCTACGGCTTTTCCAGCATTTATTAAAGAGCTGATACAGCAGGCTTGCCACTGTACCTCCACCGCCCCTCACCATCTCTGACGAAACCTTATCATGTCCGGCGAGCTTTTCCAACTTTCATAATTTTTTAGTGCTTTCATAATTTCAACCACCGTAATTTCATTTTCATTTTCATCATCAATCAAATATTCAGTTTCAATAGTGTAATATATATCTCATATTTATTAAGAACTCATGCAAACATCCAGACAAATAGACAGGCATTTCTTTGTTTTATAAATGCAGACAGTTAGGCAGTAGCGGGTAACACGCTACCGCCTATCTGTCTCTACTATACTAATAATCTATATGCGATGGAATGTTCTATAAATAAATGAAATTTCATTAAAATCGGTTAAGCATTGTTAAGTTATAAGAAGATATACAGACAAACAGCACACAATAAGAAATATTCTAAAAGGTCATCCAGTGAGGAAGATCACTATGTCACATACTTTCAAAAGCACACATATTTACTTATCGCGTTATCGACTTCAGGCTTAATTAGCATGGTGAAGGGTTTATTACATTTAATTTATATAACACTATACTTTATTATTATTATCTAAATTCAGTAATTATGAATGATTTTGACGTTCTATATTCATAATTTAATAAAATAGGTTGCTTCTTGGGCTTTTTTTTCTGAAAATTCTCACTAGATACTGACCGGCCAGCGAACATCCCGGCACCGATGTGCAGTTTATGCGCCCCTGACTGCATAGGCAGGTCGTGCATCTGTCCCTGTGCCATGTATCGCCGTCTTTGTGCATTCGACCCATGTCCTCGCAAGTTGGAGCTGTCGGGATATTGTACCAGTCTATTAAAATGGACTTACCATTATTAATGACGATAATTAAAAGATAGCATATAAAGTATATAGTATGATTTAAACCAAACCACATATGTACAAGCTAAATACGAGGTCTTTGCCTTACAATAGGATATGTGTATATGATATATGTCGATACCACAACATGATATATACAATAGAAACATCTGTACAAATGTAATATCTCCTATGTGTTATGACAGTGTTGTCATAGGTACAAATAAGTGGTTACAATTTTTTGTTGTTTTTTTTTTCGTTATTTATCATTAAAACTATTTACTTAAGAAGGTGAAGTAAATTTTTGAGTACTAGGGCAGCTTACCATATCAACAAATTAAATAACGATGATTCCAATAACATTTTCTCCCATGTTTTAAGAAATAAATCTCTAGGGCGTATATAATTACCTTGTGTTGTCACTCGAGCGTTGCGCGCTAGAAAAGAAATACGTACTTAATTAATGATTTTGAACGAGACAGGAATACATAGCGTAACAGTCGCAAAATTTCAAACTTTTTACGAATTTCAGAACACCTTTCTGTGTAACCAACGCTACCGTGTCAAATGGTATTTTTTTCGTTTAACGCAAAGCGTATTTTAAATTTAACAAGTACCGACAAATTCTTTAGTATCATGACATTTGTGCAGTTCTAGAAGTAGTTTTAACGGTCGGCCGTCAGATGGCAGGAGCGTAGCGCTCATTCGGTTCCAGCAGTCATCGGGTCTGCTCGGCACATTCCAGGCGTAAATATCACGGCAATAATTTGGTTTATTCTGTAAAACAAATTTGCCTTTACATTTTGGTCGATTTTAAACTCTAACCGTCGCTACTTCCGAATGATAGTTTATATCAGTTTTCTTAAAAATTTACACAAATAAATAATCTGAAATATAGTAGTTATTCACTTCCCACAAATCTTGTTTCATTCATGTTTTATTTCACTGAAATTATTCAATTACATGAGCTCAGTATGAAAAAAGTAGCCGCGTTGGCTTATACGAAAATAATTAAAATCGAAAATCACTAACAATATTATTTTTACGTGAATCTAATCTAAAGAAACACATAAAATATATACAATTCACATAGTTAAATTGTACGCTCTTATGGAATAAAACCTTGAGGACAAGAATCGACAAGGAGTAGCTACATCACACGATCGACACAGCGGTTGTCGCGCCAAGCTCGACCATCGTCACTGTACGCTGGACCAAGGTTAAACCCGATGCAGCCTATTAGCCACGGTCAAAACTGAGATAGCATTTTGGGAACCGGACATTTCCTATGCGTAGACTTTCTCTACGTCGTAGCGCACAACCCGGAACGTGCGATGACGGCATTTTGATCGTGATTAAAGAACTCTCGATTCGTAGATATGAACGCACGTACGCTACCCTTACTCATTAAACTTGATTTATCCACTTTACAATAGACATTACTTAGCTTCGGTGGCTCCGAATGAACAGCTTACAACACGCAGCCCTCGAGTGTCCCCATTTACTCTAAATGCACACCCAAATTTCGCTTACAAATATTTTTGTTTTTTACCTATTTCAAATTGTAACTTAATTCGTCTCTACTACCTCTCTATTGATTAGAATAGAGATGTCGTAGAGACAGACGCCTCCCTCCTTAATGGTAAGGAGGCGTCATGAATCGTTTAAAAAATAGTTTAAAAAACCGCTGACGATTACTTACTGTTGTCTACGTTTAATCGGTCTCCGACTGATCTGGGCGAAGTCAGAATTGCTGTAAGAACACAAATTATAGTTTTCATTACATCACTAAAATCTTTTGAGACAAAGAAATACAATTACGACTGTTTCCAGTGTTTGATTCTGAAACGTAAGTTTACGAACAATTCAATTCCAATATCCCATTTTTTTACATGTCGTTCTTAGATAATGGTCCCGCTTTATATTACGTCACACTTTTCAAGCTGACCCACTGCATATTAGCATAATTTTGCTAAATCAACTCCTATATCCAAGCCTCAATGACGACGTTTTTCTTTAACAGTTAAATTTTTAATATGTACATGAATTAGAAAATGAATTTAAAAAATATTGTTGGCTGATTGTTGTAGTATTTTAAATGTCTTGATTTGTGTGACACTAACTTTTGTCCATGGCTTCACCCGCGTGGGCATAAAACGAAATCGTACATTTATTATATAGAAAACAATCCAAAAACCCCGAATCATTTACTTGTTTGTTCATAACAAAAACCAAAAATACCAATTTTTGTACCTTAATTTACTAACTAAGAAACTTCTACACAGATTGTCAATCACCATTTTACCCCCTTCGGGGTGGAATTTCAAAAATCTTATAATACTGGTTCCTTACTTGAAAAAAATATTCAATCGAATAGATAGTGAAATGATAAAAAGAAAACTGGTATCAATAACACTTCCATATCAACCTTTACGCAAGGATGAACAGTGACCTAAATTGTATTGCATTACACTATCGTAACGTGAGCATATTGCAATACCGTTCGCCGTTTCTGGACTCGACCATTATTTAAGTAACTCTAATAAGTGACTCTTTATCGATATCGATCCTGATTTTAGTTTCATTCCAAACAAGTTTTCATATGCCATCCCGATTCGTTGTACAACAAGTCGATAATTTTGAAAAGTAGTAGGTACGAGGGAAAGCTATGGATATACCATTTCTTTGCCTGACAGGAAATTGAGTGTACAAAATACATTGAACCGCCAACCGTCGTTACAACGGGAGCAGAAACTTAATTGTATGACGAAAGGTAAGATAAAGAAACTTGACAGCTGATAGGTTTAAGATATCGAATTTTTTAAAATTACTTCCCTGCTGTGACCGCAATGAAAGATGTAAACAGATCTAATGTATATTTTCGTTAAGCCAGGTAGTTTGAAAAACTACATTTTCAACGTTAATTTCGAATTCATCTTATTTGCTCTCGTGCGTATATCTAATATTTTTTTGTATGCTCTAAAACTCCTATTCCGCTGCCATTTCAAGTTAATTTTTTTTTTGGAAATAATTTACAAGAAACAATTTTATTTTGTTTTGTTTATTAAAATGTAAAGGCAAAATATGGACAAGATAAAGAAAACTGGATTATGATTAATCTGTGACGACGTATTTCTTCAAATAATACAATGATTTTTAGTATTTACCAATTTTGTATATAAGTAAATTATTTTAGTGCAATGTGATACCAAGCGATAAAGCCATCAGAACATATTGACGTGAACTAACAACATCACATTTCCGATCTCCAGAAGCATTAATTTAAAAAGGGCAAAGTTCAGACCGAAGGCCTTACAAGCAAGCCTTAGCGAGGAGAATTTATATAGTAATCTTTTTTATCATATTCTATAAAATAGTCAAATTTTCTACAATGATATTATCTAACATTCGCTTAAAATTCACCACAATACCGCAATAAGCTATTACAAAGGCTCGATATAAATGAATACACTCTCACAATTCTCATCAGAAATATTTCCGTCTTCGTAATTGAGGAGACCGTAGTCGTCGTAGCTGCCCACGTCCGGCTGCTGGGCCTGGGGCTCGGCCGGGGCGCGGGCCGCCGCGTCGGCCGCCAGCTCCTTGGCGCTCGCCACCGCCAAAGACCACCACACCACCACGAACGTCTTCATCGTGCTGTGAAAACGGATCCCGTATCAAATCAAGACTTCGTGGCAACAGTCCTTATAGAGTATAGTAAAAACATGTGTTTGCATCTTTGTCCGATTATTGCAATCTGTTATTAAAAAAAAATAATGAAAATTTCATCACTGTCTGCTCTGTATTACTACTACATATATAGAAATCTGTGTTTGTTTGTCGATAAATTTTTTTTTGTGTTAAAATCTCGCTATATGTCTCACCGATTTCAATTTTAACATTTCTAAAATTTTTGTTTTTTTAGTAGATTTCATAAAAATCTAACTATTGTATTTGTCCTCGTGACGCAACTTTTGAAAAAAATTGTTATTATACGACTTAACTCGACGAGCTGAAACAGAAAATACATATGGTTCAAAAGTTTATAGATATATATATACGATATGACACGGGGCTTGTGTCATCACGATAGCGTCCACAATTCTTTAGAGATCTTAATGAAACTCAACATACATGTTCTATGGTCGAGGTCAAATTTGGGTCAAACCGGTCAACTAGTTTCGAATCTACAGCATTTTAAAATTTTGAAGATCCGACAATTACATAGTTCATATGAATTAAATATGAAAATAAAATGAAATCTACTTCCATTTCGGTTACTGAATGGCCTTCTTTAAAACTAAAAAACGGTTTGATCGATCTTGATGACAATTGCTGTATAGTTCTTACTGTATAGCAATTTTCATGTTCAAATTCACATATTTTTACATGTGATTACGCAAATGATTTCGATGCGCCGTTTATAAAAAAAAACAAGTAACTATTTTTGTATTTCTCTTATATTTGTTGTCTGCGCTGTATAAAAAATAGATTTTTATTTTTTATAATTATAATTGTAATTGTAATGTGCATAATATGTAATACGCTAGTTCTATGAATTATTAAAACCAAAAAACAACAAACAGACATTCCTTTCGATAATAATTGTTGTCATATTTATTCCTAAATCCGATCATCCAATCATCCTACATCATATCTATCAGGAGGTACAATCCTACCAATAGATTCAATATGCTCCTCGTTCGCACGCACTTACAATATCTGGCCATCAAAAAGCAAATTGCAGTATTTCGAAATAGCGCAATAAACTAATTTCGTGAACTGAATGCAGCACGTTACATATTAATATTTACGATGCGTGAATCAGATCGTCCCAGTGACTCCGTTTATATGACCGCATCTGTCTCAGTGTAGATGACAACATAAATTGGCCAACGTTACAATTAGTTTTAGCAACAAGCGACGCGTGCGCACTAATTTCTGATAGTAGCAATCGTATTGAGGTCGTATATAAGTTTTTCTCGTGATCTATAGCGACGATTGCCACGGCTCGCCTATTGGATGACTAGCGTTGAGATTTTCATAGACCTCTGATGAATGTTCATACTAAGCCATCTTTCTCATCTCTCTCCTTTCTTTCTGTCTATGGTTACCGTATACTAGACCACTGACATTATGGGTAATTAGCATTACCCATATCAAACAATTTATTGGGCACTAAGGACATTTTTTCAAGAGATCTGAATATTATTTTATACCTTATGAATATAATTTAAAGGGTTTTATTTAATAATTTTTTTTTTGATCCGTAATTTCTGTTTTATATGCCTTATAATTGTATAAGTGCAGATTTAGTTCTTGATTTCGAAATAATAATGAAAACTAGATGACATAATTTGTATTTAAAACAGTATAAAGCATAAGGCGAGTTCTTAGCTATTAAAACGAATAAAATAAATGTGTACCTTTTTGTTAATTGCTACCGACAAAACTTAGTTTATTTATTTTATGTATAACTAGCGGTCACCCACACGCTTAGCTGGGCGTCATGACTAGTGAAAGTAAATAAAAGTGTAATAAATAACAGTCCAAAATATGTGTCGAATTCAAAAAGTAAAACTATAAACTATGCCGCATCAAATGGTCAAAGTCCCATACTGAATTATCCAGTAGAATTTGACTGATACCCGGACAAAGAAAAACCGTTTAATTTTATATGTGTAGATAGTTAAATCCATAATATTCCACGGAACCTTTTGTGTGCAAGCCTGACTCGCACGCAACTTGAGTTTTTTGGAGTCAGCTCTAAGGGCCTCTTCCACTATCTAATTTTGATTCGATTCTAACAAAAAGTCACTTTCTAATTGAATATTGAACTAACCCGTTAAAGTAACTTTTTAATGAAAGTTAATTTTGAAGCAATCGAATACGCGCTGAGAATAACTACTGGTAGGTCAACATTTTATGATTTAAGTTTTGTGTATATTTGTCACAGTATCTATATTGTAAATTAAATACATTTTATTTTAATGATATATAGAGTGAATATGTAGAGTAAAAGTGTGCAATATATAGATCGGCAATAGAAAATCGTCTAAAAAATCAAATTGGTAGCACATAGGTATTAAAAAACGGCCAAATTTAAGCACACAAAACCGACGAATTTGCCTGAAAAGATTAATGGATGTCAGTGAAGCAAGAGAGATACGCAAAGATCGTGTTTCCATGTGGATATAAGTAGTCTCTGTTTACCTTTCTGGGCAATAGGCGCGAGTTTACTTAAAAAAAAAATAATGAGAAATAAAATAAACTATAATCAATTAATTTCGGCCCGTACAATTTTTTATATCGCTGATGATGAATTACCACAATTTACTATGGAAATGTTTCAACACGCCTCCTAATGAAACCCAATTTACAGGCGTGGATGTATTTGTTTGTTTTGTCATTAATTAAATTATGCCACGGACGTAACAATAATATGATTCAATAAATAATAGACTTGCTGGATACTATGGAATTGATGATATTTAGAAAATAAACCCTCATCAGGGTCGCTTAAAGTTACCTAAACAGTCTCTATATTTTTCTATTACTATATATTCGGTGTAGATTGACTCCAATAGGTTAGTTTATCTTTTTAGAGCTAATATCAAACAAATACTCTTATAATTTTTTTTGTACTTAATTAATGCACATGAAATCCTTATATAAAATTTAAGGCCTCCGATCTCAGATTTGAAGTCCTTTTAATTTCTAGATTAACAGTGTCAGATTCTGAACTATTGCACTCGAATGTAATTTATATGGAATTCTCTCGATTTTTCAAGAATCGGATATCGTGTGTAATTTTTTTTCAACAATCATAGGATTCTGGGGTAAAACATGGAACAACACCTTTTCATTTTTTTAGCAATGACTCTCATTTTAAATATGGAATCATTTATAGTTTTCCCACATTCATAGGTTCACTTTTTGTACGTTCTTAATAATTGCATTATTAAATCAGTTTGCATGAAATCTTGCTCCGTTATTGATTCTGGTAGATGCTTTATTTATTTCTTAGATTAGACTGTTTCTTTGCTTTTCTATTCTATTCTTGGACAAGTACTCTTTCTTTATTCGGCGTTATGTAATTTTCATATCTAAATTCGAATAAAGTATTGGCAAGTGTGTACTCAAGCCCGAACCCCCAACCTATGGATCAAGAGTTGACTGTTGCTGAGCTATCGCTGCATTATCTGCTCTACTTTAGCATCTTCTTCTACTAAAAATAATCAACACAAAAATGTAGGACGTTAGAAGGGATCGCTTAATGATCGCTTCGTTGATCATTTAGAAATTATTAAACGTGCAATGGAGAGAGTTCGAAATGAAGAGAATATTCGAAATCTATAAATCCTTAGAAAAACTAGAGTGACTGACATAAAACAGAATATCAGTAAACCAAACAGTCTAGGTCTCGTGGCGCGTAGAAGCTGAAGGAGTTGAGGCAGAAGGAGTTTCAACTAATTTGACCACTACCAGGGTCACGAGGCCCTGACCAGGTGCAGTGATGATGTTGGAAGCATCACGGACCACTTTTGACTGAGGACAGCCCGTGTTTATTCGCTGTGCAGACGTAGACAGGAGGCTCGTCTACAGTAATGGAACTCAAGTGGCTGAAATGAATGAAAGAACACAAATTCCGATCTTTTATCTTATTTCGTACCACTCTGAAAAAGATTGGGTGAATGGCTGTTTTGAAACGATTACATAAGGTCTAATCTCGTTTAAAGATTATGTTAAGTTTTAAAATTCAGTTTAGAGCGTGACTTTTGTTTCTAAGACTCTATACAATATTATTTTCCTTTGAAAAACAGTAAATTATATCAAATTAATTATTCAAAATAGATTAATCAATATATTGAGATTGGATGGGGGTGAAAATCATAAAAAGAGTTTCGACCCAAAAAGTGGTCAATAATGTTGACGCGCTATCATTGTAGTACAATTAGAGATTCATCTATAAGCAAAATGAACTTCATCTCTCCATTGTTTATTGATAACAGGATGCTTAAATAGCATTAAATAATTTATTAGGGTTCCGTACATCCGATAAAAAATAAAACCCTTATGAGACCCACTCTTTTCTGTTCGCCTGCATTTTGTCTAGCCTAGTTAGATATATATATCTATGGGTACGCGACGCGTTGCCGTCGCAGAAGAAATAATTGTGGAAATATCGCGTCACCTACTGTGAGTTAAGGCGATACAGTGATAAAAAGAGAGTTTTGTTTTTTCTTCTTTCTCTTTAAATACGTGAGTTACGAGTTTGATTTTTAGGTATTTATTTTTTCAATATTTAAGTAAGTCAAATGTAAAAGGAATACACGATTGGACAAAATTTTCTCTATAGAATTAAATTTAAAAACAGACCTTGATAATGTGCCTTTTCAGCTGTTATTCGGAATCAGTAACGGACTTATTTGTATTTCTTTTTAAGTATGACGGTTTTTACAAACTGATAAAACAGTTTTTTTTTACTTATTAGCGTCGTTTTATTATAAACCAATTTTACGTGGTTTGGCGTTTGTGATCTTCTATTTTGAGGGGACGCTCGCTACTACTATTTCATTTTTCGTATGCGCTAGTGATAATTACTTACTCGTTATTCATTGATAAGGTGTCCGTCACTGGTGGTGTGAACGCGCGGGGACATCCCCCTCTACACATCGCGGCATCGCCTTAACTGAACTTACTATTATTATTAACGCGCAAGTGCAAGCAAGAAGTTAACAAAAGTTTCATCGCAATCGGGTGAACGGCACGGCAGTGCCTAACAAACAGATGTCGATTTTTATTTATATGTCAGATATACATATGATTCGAGTATTTTTTCCCGGAAAGAGTAAGTAAAATTTAAAGGAAGATGAAACCGGAAAGAAATATTCGAATTGTGTGGATTTTAGTAGCTTTGCCTAAAGAAAACCATGTAACTTTTTTATTTAAAAAAAAAAAATGGCCACCAACACATTTTTAATACGTTTATTGAAAAAACCTGAAAGTAAAATAATTATCTTATGTAACTATGGTAGACAAAGATTTTGAATAACCTAATTGCTTTGGAGTCATAAGAGAACATCACGAAGTATATCTAAAGCAATAATAACCTGACTGTATTTCTCTAATAAAAGCTATTGTATATGAAAAGAACCAAATGATAAATATTTTTATTTATGTAAACAAAAATAATTAGCGTGCACGATTTAAACTGCCAATTAATAAAAAAGTGATTACGAAATACGAGAAACGTTAGCGTCTTGTAAAATTTACGTATAACTTGGTCTGAAAATTTTATATAAAATGGAGAAGAGAGTGTTTGATTTTTTTTATTTGCTGTTATTTATTTATGATACATATATTTATGTAGTATTATTTCTTTTTTATTTTTCAGGTCTTGAATCTCATACAGTTTTTATTTTGAAATGCGTTTTATCTGTTTATGTATGTGATTGACGCTTGCAATTTTAAACGGTTTTCTAATAATGATTTTTGTATTTAAAAAACCTTGTCATTCAAATCGAGCGTAAACGGCTAAAGGGATTGGGATGATATTTAGCAGGTCGGTAGATTATGTCCGAGAAGAACAATAAAGATATCGTTCTTTCACGTATTTAATCTTCGGCGTATAAGCTCGGAGAAATAAATTCTTCATAAGATACCCGCGATTTTCCAACTTTATATTGGCATTTGTGCGACGAAGAACTTTATTCAATTTCATTTATGAATTAATATCTAAATATCCGGTGAGAATTTCCGCTTATATGTCTATAGTAAACTGGATGTGGTACTGCCTAAAATTGCTGAGTTAAAATATAACAAAATCCGTGCAAATAAAAATGGCAATACTAATAATGTGCGAGCGGAGACAGGTACAGTTATGCCCAGTTTAGGATTGATCAATGTACTTGTTTATGAAATTCATACGTTTATACCAATTAATTACAAGTAAGATTTCACTGAATAAGAACAATAATCATCATAACCATAATCATGATCATGAAAGCAACCAAATGAAACATGAAACCAAGATTTATGGTCTTTAGCATACACATAAACGTTGCTGTCGCAGCTACGTGAATATGTCTATGCTGATATTAAAAAAAAAAAACTACATATAGTTCCTTCATTTTTTAAGTTAAGTTGACACTCCGATTTCGTTTTATTTTTTAAATTTTCCTTGTAGTTTTGCAACTAAATAAGTAGAGATAAATTTACCTCTTCCATATCAGAGCACTATTTTCGGCATGAGTATTTTAATTAAACGCCAAATTACGCGTTTACTTAATTTACTGAATACAGTAAATAGGCGTTTCGACTTTGTACTCGTCTCACTAACGGTTATTAATTTTTTAATTATATTTATTATGTTTGCAGTTTTACAAAATGATTTAAATCCTGCATTTTGATTTGATTCGAAAAATTTCGTAAAAGAAATTGTTACTTGAAACAAGATTGGGAAAATTGTCCATTTTCTTATCTTTTTTCGTCAATAAAAGAATTTCATCAATAATAGAAGCGTTTTTTTGATCAAAATCAGGTTTCAGAGGCATACACCTTATGTGAACTGCAGCAACCATTTATCAGGATTGTTATATGTAGGCGAATATTGTATGAACAAATAGTAAAGTCCTTTCAACACATTTCAAGAATATCAATTTATTATAATACCAAACAGATAAAAAGGAAGTTAGAAAATATGTTGAAAATCAAGATATTATAGAGTTAACTTGAAAGTGCGAAAAATAGAGACTTTTTATTCTAATCGTATAACAGTTCCTTAGAGATTATAAATACGAAATCAGTACTTAAACGTTTGATCTAGCCTTAAAGCCCAGAATTATTCTTAAAGCCCGAAGTCAATTGATTTATAAAACTGAATGAATTACAACAATACTTTTAGTAAATTTTTGGTCCGCATCAATCAACTGTATTTATTTGTTGAAAGTAAGCGAAAGAATATTTTTAGGCCGGTAAATTATTTTAGTATTTTTATGAAAACACATTTAATTTTTTGATTGTAGTAAATACATTCGGAATTGTGTTTAAGCCAAACTTGTATTTTCAACTGTGACTTCTAAGGGATTTTAATATCATACAATTTATTTTTACAGACAAAATTTGACAGTTTATCTATTTTGGGAAAAAATCTAAGTCGTTATATATATACTTTATATTAAATAAACGAATGAATTTTAAATATAGAGATAATAAATAATTTACAATATATAACGAACAAATCACATTATATCAATAGAATATACACACCTTGGGGTAGTAGTCTACAGGAAAGGGTGCGCCAGCGACGCGCGCGGCGACGAGTGTCTGCAGCCCCCGTGCCCGCCAATAAATATGCGTACGCGCACCA
The DNA here is from genome assembly GCA_005406025.1 of Eumeta japonica. NCBI lineage: Eukaryota > Metazoa > Arthropoda > Insecta > Lepidoptera > Psychidae > Eumeta > Eumeta japonica. Next base: position 458,315 of record BGZK01000065.1, on the reverse strand, counting down.
TGATTTCTGACATCGATCTAGGAGCACAGGGGATCTCAAACTTTTATTTTTTATATCAATTATGGATGAAACCGTGCATTCAATTTAATCAATATCATACTTTTGAATAGTACATAATGATAATAATATAAACTCACGCCTATTTCCCAGAAGGGTAGGCAAAGACTATAAATTTTCACATGGTACGATTTTCGCATATTTCTCTTGTCTCACTGACATCCATTAATTTTTTCATGTGAGCTCGTCCGTTTCGGGTGCTTCAAATTTGGCCCTTTTTTTAATATGCCATTAATGTGGTCTGCATAAAATTTTCTAGGGCGACCCTTGTCGGCCTTTCCATCACATTTATATGCCTCTACATCTATAGTATATATACTTATAACGTCCAATTTAAATGAAATTTAGTTTAGATGTTGCAAAAAATGCATTACTTTTTCATTACTTATTAATTGTTTAATAAGTAATGAATGAATACGTAATTATCATTAAAAAATGTAATGAGTATTGCATTACATTTTACAGTAAAATTTTTGCAACTCTGCAGTTTAATTTTCTATTATTATTTTAGAATAAGTCCCGTGGCTCAGCGACATGCCTGTTTGACAGAGCGCTTATGTACTTACAGCGCCTTTACGGAATAATATTGTTTATATAGACCTGTTTAGACTTTTGCTGTATAAAAGTTTTATTAAGCCGAGTCAGTTACACAAGCGAAACATTTCAAAAAGAACGATTTTTAATTATTGTACTGGAAAAATGAATTTGCTTCATTTTCTCAAGTTACAGGATAAATGCACAGAAATACTAACACTACATTTGATTTGGAATTTAAATATAGAACAAATTGAGCATTCTAAGGTATATCACAATGATCAAATTCAGATATGTTGAAAGTTACTCTAATGCAACATGTTTTTATTATACATTTTATGGACATCTCATCTGTTTTTATGTCAAACTACATTAAACCCGGATTAATGGTTAAAAAATAATAAAAAGGAACATATTCACCCACAAGCTTGCCACCATCAAACTCGCCGGCCGCTCACGTATGCATAGATATCGTAGGTTTGACCCCCGTGAAATATATTAGTGTCTGTATATAATAACATAAATAAGAGAATATGTCTTCATAAAAGATGTAGGCATTGTATTCAAATTTTGAATTACATATGTTTTAATTTTTGTAAAACGCATTCACCAAGTGTCCTGGTTGCGTAGCCCTGGCTTCAGCTATAATGTAGGTCGCGAACTAATATGTATTTAGTGCGGTAAAGTGATCGGTGCGTACCAATTCCAGGGGCTAGAAACACTTTTCAATTGCAGGGGGGTCAACAGACGGGACCGAGTCTTGTGACATTACAACCGTCACCATTACAAAACTCTATTTTGGGAGAAAGCCGGTTGAGGCTGTATCAATTGTCGTGCGATATGTTTCCCAATCGACAATTTTATGTGATCCTTCCCATAGCTATAACGAAATAGTAAAAATTATAAAACTATCAAGAGCACTAAATGAAGACCAAAGACCACTTAGAGAAGACAGCATACGACGTTGGTCTTTGTCTTTTAATACAATTTTTTGGGACTATGGACATTTTTATACGTACCTAGATTGAATTTGAAGCACTAAAATTGTAAAATGACGGGGTCAGTTTCCTTAAGAGATATGATACTTAGGGACATACGAGACGTAAAAGATAATATAGATGAGCTGAGTTTTGCTGACCAACGGCCTCAGTAATGCGCGGCGGCGAGATACGCATTTGTTGTCAATATAACCATATTGACGTGACGTAAAAAAAAAAAATGAATCGGGCAAAATTGACAGCGTAGTGAAAGTCGGTACCTATTCACACCTATGACTTACATAGGCGTGAATATGTAGCTCGTACCCCCACAGCGAGCTGACTTATTTTGGGAGATGTCATCGTCACGTAGTAATGATCCATCCACTTAGGTTTTTTGACGACTTCTCAATAGACGGTAAATACCAAAATACTGTAATAGTTCAAAAGTTTATATAAAATGAATGAATAATGTTTCCTCGGATAGAACGAAGTTGAAATTAGCCTATTCAATTTTTATTTATATAGGACTCTTATGGAACACTTAGTGCCTGCACTCTAGCGGCTGTAGTAAGAAGTAAATTGATGATAACAGTACCAGATTCCCGTCAAAGGTGATGTCACATTCAATTATTTGTCCAAAGCCAGATCACATCACTAGTAATTAAGATTTCACAAGACTTTCTGGATGCCTTTTTTTGGAAGTCCATATGGAGAAATAATCGAAAAGGCATCGAAAAAAATTGTAACAGCCTATTTTCTAAATAAAACACATTAAATAAATATTATTATCTTCAACGTATCTTAAACCGTGGTATGTTACAATTCCCTCATTTGTTATGGATTCGAGGACATAACTACCTCTATGCAAATTAGCGCGTAATTGAAAGACAAACACCCAAAAATTGCATACGTTTTAATTTATAACATTATAAATAGATTAAAATAGTCTACAGACAATTTCATGTCGTACGGTCAAAGTCCGGACAAAGCGGTCAACTGGCAACGACTACGATTTCCGGTCAAATATGCATTTGTCGTAAGAGTAGACAATCTCAAGGCCAAACTTTTGGATTTGTTAGAACGGACTTAAAACATCAGTTTTTATGCGTGGCGTGTTGCATGTGGCACTTCACCGAATAAAAAGACCAAGTAGTAGATTAAAAATACTCATTCCAAATGAAATCAACGACATATTCATAATATAATGCAGATGAATGTATTAGGTTAAGTTCAAAAACTTATAAATTATGCTAACTGTAATGTAATTATGTTTTATATATTTATATAAAATAAAATATATTTTATTTTGAAAAATTTTTATAAAATTATATAATTATATATCTTTTTTATCACAGAAATGGCTCTAACGAATTGAATAAAAATTTGCATTCAGTTAACTTTCGAACTTTACGTGTGTTACATAATTATTTTTCCCAAAAGCAGCGATTCTATAAAAAACTATTGCGTGTATGCTTATGTTTGCATGTAAGAAGTTATACTTCTTTAGCATAAGTAAAAATTATTTTTTTGGTTGATGCAAATTTTTTTTTATCAATAGGCGATCGAGACATGTTTATATTATTCTGGTACTTTAAATCTGAATTATGTGTTAGATCGGCGCGTTACTTGTTTAAAATACACCTCGATCGAATTTTCCTAGTGCTCGAAAAGAATTATAACTTCAAAAAATTAAAATGCTCTCGGTGCTAATTAATAATAATACATATTTCCATCATTACTATTGTTTACTGTCACTAGGCGTAAACTTCGTACATAAAAAAGGAATATATAGGAGGATCTGATACATTTTTCGGAATAAGCAAAAAAATAAATAAGCCTATAAATCTAATGTGATTAAACGTTAAATAAGAAAATACATTTTTAATCTTTAATGTTTTCAAACAATGTCTCATATCTTAAGCATTTAAGATAAAATATCGAGTATTGAACACGTCATATTAGTTGTAATAATATTTGAAATCCTGTCACCACAATATCTATATAATTACTTGGGAATATGTCTGTGGCAAACAAATGGACTCACTGATTTTTGGTACAAACATTTAAGAATAAAGCCTTCAACCCCAGTGAAAATACAAGTCTGTAATAATTTTATACGATAAAAATTTGATATACATATGGAGTATTTTATTATAATTGATGCTTAACTTGATTTGTTCAAAAACTTTCATGTGCGTTTCAGATCGACTAATGTCAGACGGTATTCAATAATATAAATTAAATAAATTTTATTGAATTGTTCTGAGAACTTTTACTCACGAGTAAAACGTGTATAGATCCTAACTTCAACCCGTTCAAGTAATGAAAAAAATACTCTTTACAATTCGGTGCAGAGAAAGGGTGCTGAACCTCGCAAATACCCAGCTCAATACAATAAAGGACTCCAAGCACTCGGGATATATCTCGGCTTTCGTGTTGTATTCGTGTGCAAATACCTATCCGTCTGAAAAATAAATCTATGGTATACTGTGTTATACTATTGTAGATTACTAACATAGTGTGTATATAATACATGCCATGTTAGTCTGTTAGAAGTTAATGGACTCAGACACTGTTGAAAGTTTGTACATATATGTATTTTTTCATAGTGAAGATAATTATGCAATGTATTTTAGCATTCGTCCCTGATTTGGCTCACGTTTTACACGGAACTACTACATCCATTCCATAATTACAAAAATTCTTTTACTACAAGAAAACTACACTATCCTGAAATAATATAGCCCACTTTATACTAGTATTCGTCCCGGCTACTTTCAAATCCTAACACTGACCGATGATGGTATCGTAATTGAAAATGGAATGGGAGCAGAATTAAAAACCGGGTTCGGGACCACATTTGAGAACGGAACCGAGGTCGAACTGAGTGTGGGTTCGGAATTAGAAGCAAATGTGTGATTGAAATCAAAATCAGGATAGTGCCAGAACTCGATTTATTGGGACGAGATTGGGGTTGACAATAAAATAATGCAATGTAAAAGATGAAGGAATGCATTTTGTGTCCACTCGAGCGAAGCCGCGGGCGGAAAACTAGTATACATGTTTTGGAATAATTAAATTGTTTAAAAGCCATTTCACCTCACCTTTTTTATTGGCTGTTTTCAGTCGCCATGCAGTGTTGGCAAAGTAAACTCCCATCATATCGACACCTTCACCAGTCATCAAAATAATCGTCATGGGAGATGGTACATCATTAGAAGAGCACCTCATCCCCAGAAATTGAAGGTCTTTCTTTCAGCTGGGAAGTTCACCGTCTTTTGGGATTATCAAGGAATACAAAGACAAATATGTCACTATCACAATAGCCAATATGACAATATTTTATAGCAATATAGAGCAACAATTAAGAAAAAAAAGGCGAAAAATTGATTTAACGTGTGCTGGTTCTGCACGGTGATAGTGGCTTAGTTCGCACCACTCAGTTTATAAATACCGCCGTGTGTCATTATGGGTTGGAAAAAAGAAGTAACCGATGTGCAGCCAAGACATGATCTCCTGATGAGTACTTCCTATTTTCGAACCTGAAAAAATTTTTTGAGGGAATCGATAATGCACTGAATGTGGCTGTGACCGAACATTTTGACAAACAGAAAGATAATTAATTCCATACAGCTTTAAAAATATATATTGACAGATCTAATAAATGCATTGCGATAAGAGGGTCTTTGAAAAATAAATTAATATTTTATCGAGAATTTATTGAACGTCTCTATCGAATCGTATAATTAAGTCAATCTGTATAAGGTCAATCTCGAGAACTGCTAAGAAGCAGCTAAATAACTTTAAAGCACAAAAACTAACATTTATACAAAGGAAACGTGACTGCGAAGCGAGCTAGTGTATTAAGGACTAAGAAAGTTCGCCCTTCGACTGCAACTTGTAGAAATACCAATTTAAGTAATTCCTGTGCGTGAACTGTTCAACATCAGAGCTTCGGTCGGAGTTCGATTATAAGAAATTTGGTGAACGGTTAACTCTGCAGGTCATGCCCTCGAAAACAACTTTTGCGCTATTTTTAAGTTATTATAGTTTTTTTTTAATTACTCTGATAATACTATTGCCCGACTGAATTGCCAATTTTAATGTGTCTTACTAAATACAAGGAAGTTTTAGAAGATCAATTGCATAGAGTTATGAGACGAACAGATGCTCCGCCACGAAATGAAACGTTCAGAAATGAAAGGTCAAAAATAAAAGGTGAAAAGAAGAAATGGTCGTCGTTACGCTATCACACACACTGGCTTCACTTTTTTAGGCGGTGGTAGCGATTGGTGGTACAATCGCAATTGAAAGCGAGACAGGGAAGAGGATCATGGACGAATTGTTCCGGATCGGTATCCAAAGTGCAACTGTAACCGAGATTGAGAACGGAACTGGGGTCGGAAACGAGTGTAGGGCTGTCCCTATACCCTTTTGATTATGATTCCGTGTTCAGAATCAAAAGTGTCACAATGATTGGAATCTAAAATGAAACAGGAATCGAAATTGATATTGGTCGATACGAACGATGAAGAAATCAATTCTACTTCCATGCTGGTGGAGGTGCGAGCATTAACTACATGGGCATACCACCAACAAGAAAGGGCAAAACAACGTCCGCCGTACCAGCTAGTTAATAATATTACAACAATAATGTTTAATAACTTAATAATTGTACATTTATACTTACTAGATCAGTTCTTAAAATATACGTATTACAGAAAAACTGTTTAAAAAATAACAAAATTAGTAAGGTAATAATTATAATTAATTTTCACTTTGTTATAAAAAACCAATTAATACAACCACAGGCCAGAGCGGGCGTCTCCCAGTCGGCGATTACTCTAATAACTCCCTGAGCCTTTAATTTAAAAGAACAGCCAAGTGCGAAACGAACTACAAATAAATTGAATTCCTGAACAAAACTGACCACGTCTATGTTATGTTGTGTGAGTCTGTATTTTGTGACTCCACCATTAAAGCATAATCCCCTATGATATTTTTGTTTCCGTTTCAGGGATCGAACATTAAGTCCTTCATGTTTGTCCAGTGACTATTAGGGACTACTAACGTTCATAATAAACAATGAGGTGATTGTGTTTCAACGTCCATGACCGATGGCCTAATGTGAGTAGAAGTATCTATCGATTATGTGGTAAAACTCTGCACCGCTCTAAATTGACTATCGACATGTATTATAGCTATGAAAGAAAAGAATTTTTTATAGAATATTCATTGTGCGTTTGTTTATTAAGATCTCACCGTCCAAGCTTATCGCCCGTTTATTTTTTCGCCTATGAATTGTTCTACTAGAAAATACTCGAGCAAGCGTGACGTCATATGAGCTCGGTTTGAGCTTGCCAATAGTTAATTACAGTTCGTACACAGACAGATGATATACTGTTTGTGTCTTTGAACCGGATTGAGCTCATAGTTTCAATACGATTCTTCAATTCATACTTAATTATTTTTGTATCAGAAACATATTATGACACCCCCTTCGTTTAAATTACATTATTGACGTACACACCAACAAACAATTTGTTGTTACTTTTCGAGCTTAGGCAGCTTTATGCTATCGCCGTACAATTATCTTTTTATTTTGTTGGAACTACAAATTAAAGTCTCTATTTAAACGTTGATTTACCGTAAAGTAAAAGCCATGCTGTTGTATTTCTTCTGGAAAAGACAGAAGCTCCATCGTCAGTAATTTTTACCTTGCATTAGTGGGAGGTTCTTACCTTAAACGTAATACACCGTACTCGTTAATATGGTAAATTTGAATATCTATCTTTCATACTATTTAATTCGACGTATTAAAATTTAAATTTTGTATCTGTAGGTATAATACTAAATAGTGTAAAGCTAGAACATCTAGAACGAGGCCAAATAGATATCTATCACAATTACACGTCAATTGAAAAACCATCGACGTAAAGTAACAACGACGCCAGCGGTTCGAATCGCAATGCAACATCACAAATACCGCTCGAAGTCTTAGTCGTTAAACACGAATAATTGGTGTTTATTCACTATTATTTTTAAACATCTTCCTCAAATAGAAGACGTTTTATGTCACTGTTCTAGTTTTTTTTTTTTCCAGCTTAACTAAACATATCTTGTTTCGTTTTCCATGCTATTCTGATTCCTTTCTATGTCTATTAAAGATTTATATTTCATTTATTTTAAGTCGAGCCCGAGTCATTTCTTATGACGTTTTTTTTTCAATTTCGAATAAATGACGATAACGCGAAGGATCAAAGTGTGTCAATATTACAAATTTAATATGCAATTGAGTTTATTTCAATTTCATATTTTATATTAATTATGTGCTGTTCATGTAAAAGAAAAAAAATATATAACATTAAATTTTATGTAAAAGAGGTGACGGTCGAAGATACTGAATTCGAATCCTGATCACGATCGAATTGAGCAACGAGTTTTGAACTGAAAAAACTCGTTCAGTGCCTTGAAGAATGATTTTAAAAATTCAAATCCTGGATATTATCACCGCATCGATGACAGCGAACGTAAGTAGCGCCTAAGCCGCAGTGCGAATTTAAATTATAGGAGAATGCGTGCCAAAAGAACCTCTGCAGTGGAATGATGAAACCTAACAATTTACAGAACCAATTAAAACATTTTCAAAATAATAAACAAGAAATAACTGCACAAATTGAATAGTACAACTTCAATTCAAAATCTAATTTGCATCATAATGATTTGGTCTGTGACATTCAGTGATCGGGTGGACGGCATCGTTCCCACTTACGGATCAGAGCTGAATAATAAATATGAAAATAAAAAAACTTTTACACCTACCCAGAGGGCTATTGCACTCCATATCGGTCTGACTGTTGAAGGCCGGGGGAGAACGGTGATCTATTCGGACGATCTGGGTGTTGGATTGGGGCCCGTGTTGGGCAATTGTGGGGGCCACCGGATATTGAATATCTACATGCCTGGAACCTCATACAGTAACATTTTATATAAAATTTTATTTGGAAACACCACAATTATCATAATGGGAGAGAATAGTTTTGGTGTGGGACGAAAAGATATGATTGTCTCTTTCTTCCGCCTTCTGGCATTGTCTCACTGAATTATTCTTCAATCAATTTTGTGCACTTTTCCTTATACAAATCACTTGTCGGAAAAGCAAAATAAAGATCTTTGTAACACGAATATACTGATGTATAATATGACTTGGCGTCATAATGATGCTAATATAATTTTTTTTTTTGATATCAATATATTTAAATTTAATTTTATTCTGACTAAAGATACGATGTTCCTATCCAAATATTTCAAACGAAATTTGGCTAAGTAAGCCTATAATATTGATTTTTTTTATATTATTAAATAGAACAGAGTCTAGTTATAAGAGTGTTTGCGGCTCGATTGGATCTGGAGGCTCTGTTGGAGTGTGGAGCTCTAAGGATTTAAACGGGCTGCTTCGACAGAGAGAGAGACCCTAACTTAGTAATCCAAAATAAACAGGGTTTTCTCGGCAAAAGGGAATTTGCAGATTCCTTCTACCTAAATTTAATTCCTTCCACCTAACCCAATATATTAATTGTTAAGAAGGCTGAGAGTAGCTCTGATATATTGCCGAATAAAGTACTACTACGTCAATTTTGCCCTAATGTAATGATTAGAAATTATAATAAATTAAATACTTGTATTCTCAACCTGGTGCATCAGAATATTCAGGGCATGAAAAAATGGAGGTACAGCTGTTTGTGGACAGTGCCAATATTGATATACTACGTATTACAGAACATTGGCTCAGGAACAGTCTGCTTCTCTTTGGCTTTCCTAATCACCAGGTTGCAAGCTCCTTCAGCAGAGAGAATTCATCACATGACGGTTTCTTAATTGTTAACCTTAATAATCTAAAATTTAAGGCCTACTGCTGAGCGAGATGTGGAGATCGCCTGTGTGGAACTCAAGCGGTTTATTGTGATGAGTGTATACAGGCCCCCTCATTCTCCTTATCAATTGTTTGAAACGATTATGGATCGAGCCTTGTGCAAAATAAGTGATAAAAGTAAATATATTGTAATACGTGGAGACTTTAATATAAACTTATTAGATGTCACTAATCTCAGCGGTAGAATTCTGGAGTTCTTTGGGTGCTACAATCTGTCAAACCTTTTTTTGGATCCTACAAAAATCACGTCTGTCTCTTAGACATGTCTTGATAATATTTACACAAATGTTGAACCATTTCAGAAATGTATTATCAATAATTTAAAATCTAACCACAAAGGTTAAGTAGCGTCTTTTAAAAACCGGTTAAAAGAAATCTAAAAAAAGTTATAAATGTGCATTCCAGTGAACGAAAAACGATTGGTAGAACTAAATAAATATATAAGGCAGAGGATTCCAGAACTACATTGCTCTAACAATTCCAGTGAGTTGTACAACTCAATATTTTATGTAATAAAATAGAAATACGACAATTTTTTCCAAAAAAGAATTATGAAAGTATATAAGTTAATATCGTTCAGTGATTAGACAATAGTGGGAATACTCAAAAGTAGGAAAAGATAAAATGTCGGTTAGGTCTTTGTACACATTATTAAGAAATTTGGTAAAACCAAATGTGCATGCCTTAAGCGCTCGTGACATACCTATGTTATTTAAATTAGAGATTAATGATAACATATGAGATTTTCACCAAAAAAAGTTCTACAAAACATTCCCGAAGTCACTAATTCAAATTATTATACAATAATTGTTGTTAATATAAACGTATTACTAATTCCATTTAAAAAAACTTTGGAATTAATTAAAACGTTTGAAAGTAATTAACAATAAATAAATTAAAAAAAAAACAAATTCTAGGACAAATTTCATCCCGGGCACTCTCTATATATTCATATTCATCTATGCCGGGCACCTTGCGCGCGCGACTTAAAGCTAAAATTAAATCGTACAGCAGATCCTCGGGTGAAAATAGTTGTTTTATTTTTGATATTACTAACACCATCTGTTGGCAATTACAAAAACATGAAACATTCATTTCAATATCAATTTTAGATATTTATGCGAAATGACAGATCAAAACATGAATAACTGCGAGTTAAAAAATTCAATTACAGCTAATCGGTTTTATATCAAGCTATGATTTTCAATACAGTTATTCCAAATCGATTAGTTATGAGATTGAAAAAAAAATAAGTTTAAAAGTTAAATAGTTTTTTTAGTTATCGTGATTACACGGGATTTTCAGGCGACATTAGAAGCATTATCTACGCTCGCGCTTAAGGCATGCAATTGTATGACCTTTATGACGAAAGAATACACAATAAAAGCGAGAGATTTGCTGAGTATGGTAAGAATTATTCAAAAACTTTTAAACGTATTTGTATCGCTGCGAAAACGAATTATATTAAGAGCAAAATAAAGAATAGCAAAAATTTTATGAAAACAACTTGGAGTGACATAAAGAACGAAATTGGAAAAATTAAAGGTTGAGATTTTGATTTCCAACTTAAGATAAATGATAAATTTCTAAAAAAAGACATAAAAGTTGCAAAACCTTTGAAAAATTTGTTACTAACATTCCAATTTCGTCTACCAAATTTCTCAATTCATCTCCTGTTCTTACTGAATCCTTATTAAAGCGAAAATATTCCGCCTATTAATATTAATTTAGAATTTAAATATACAATATTCAGAAAACATTATTAAGGCATTCAAGTCGTTGGATATGAAAAGGTCTGCTGATTTCCATGGTCTGTTAATTAAAATTGTAAACTCCGTTATTGACTGTATTGTACCGCATTTGGCGCTTGTTTTTAATAAATGTTTGGATGATGGCATGTTTCCTGGTCTGATGAAAGAAAGTAAAGTTGTTCCTATATTCAAAGGCGGTAATAAATCGAACCCCACTAACTTTAAGCCTATATCTGTACTGCCGACATTAATTAAAATCTTTGAAAAGTTGATCCTAAATCAACTACTACATTTTATAGTAATAATCTAATGCACAAAAAACAGTTCAGTTTCATACGGTGTCGCTCAACAATCGATGCTTATGTTGAGCTTGTTGAACATAATTTTGAAGCCTGGGGGATTCGCAGAATGCGATAGGAATGCTTTTCGATCTCTCCAAGGCGTTCGACTGAGTAAATCACAAAATCATTATGGAGTTACGGGTCATGCACTCGACCTGTTGGCATCATATTTAACTAATAGGGTAAAGTCGATGTCAATAACACGAAATCGTCTGGATCCGTGGTCCGCATGGAGGTGCCACAGGGATCGATCCTCGGTCCGTTTATATTGTTAGTTTATATTAATGACTTACTAAACTTTGTTAAGGATATTGATGAGATAGTATTGTTTAAAGATGATACTTCTTTATTGTTCAAAGTTAAAAGACATCAACTCAATTATGACAACGTGAACATTCCTATCTCTAATATTAAAAAATGGTTTACTTTAAATAATTTACTTTTTAATAGGAAGAAAACAAAATGTGTGAAAATCTCACTTCTGAATGTGAAAAATGGATCTGGTTTTATTTTAATAAGAAATGAGGAATTAGAGCTTGTTGACACTAGTGTATTCTTAGGTCTTACTTTAGATAACAAAATTCAATGGGGTCCTCATATCGGTGAGTTGGCGAAAACGCTTAGCTCTGTTGCATTTGCAATTAAAAAAATAAAAATTCGCCCGATATCAAAACCGCCAGATTGGTTTATTTTGGCTGTTTCCACAGCTTAATGTCGTATGGCATCCTGCTTTGGGGACATGCCGCGAATTTTCACAGAATTTTCATTTTGCAAAAGCGGGTTATTGGCGCAATTTACGGGCTGGGACCTCGTGTTTCTTTTAGAAGTAACTTTAAAGAAATTGGAATTTTAACTGTGACATCACAATTTATTTATCAAAATTTAATATATGTTAAAATTTAATATAGTGATAGACATAGTTTCAATACTAGAAATAAAAATAAATTGTGTTGAAATGTTAGTCGAATGCATAGGGTCACGAATTTATTTAGGAGAGTTTGTGTACGCATGTTCAATAAGATTCCTGTGGATATAAAAAAATTACTCTTATAAAAATTCAAAATATGTATTAAGCAAACACTTTGTACAAAAGGGTATTGTACAATCTCTGAATATTTGGCCATATGAGCTGGACTTCCTATAAGTTTTTTCCTGCTATAGTTTTATATGTCATTGTATTTCTATATAATTGGTTTGAAAAGAGCTATCTTCAAGTTTCATGCACGTTATTCTTGAAGGATAACTGCCTTATGAACGAGTGGTTTTTAAAAAAATTGGAAATAAGTGTAAAATCATTACAAAACTCAATTTGGATAACCCTACATTTTATAACACCTGTAATTAAATAATATTAATCACAGAGTGAAAATGATACATAATAATTTATATTTATTACAAGTTACAAAGGTTACATCGGAAAGAGATCTGGAACGAGCAATTTTATCTATCCTAAAAAACATGTCTATAGATCGTGGAAAAAGCCTTCGATAAGTCTAAACAAATATACGCCATTTTAATCCGAACGAACGGATTTTGTGCCCCTTCGCTCGCTCCGGTTGAATAAATTCACAATGAAATGCTATCCCATTCGCCATTCGCAGCCGGGGCAACTGTACAGCGCTCCTGTATTCACAAAGGAAATCCTTTTGCTTTGCGAACTTCACGTCATTTACATGTTAGCGTTACATGTACGAATTTTGATACGCGGTCTCTGTACGCTCATATAGCAACAGCTGCCGACTTCGCTTGTGTAGTCGAGACGCTGTTCTTGAAATCCGTTTTAGCATTCCGTAGGTATCTTCTACTCTGAAACGAAAAAACCGGTTTTTTTTAAAAATCACTTATTGGCTGTCTAAATTTAAATAGATGCATATTGGAGTCCACTGCCTCGTAGGTATGAAAGATATTAAATTTACCTATGCATCATAATAAAAAGTTTTGATGCTTTAAACAAGTATTGCCTATAAAAAAGAATAAGTATAAAAAATCAACAAGGAAGGTACTTCCCGTTGACCTAGAATTCTGAAATTCGCCATGAATGAAGGCCTCAGAGCAAGTAAAACAAAAAATTGCAAATTTCTGTTTAGGTGTAAAATTTACTATTAACATATAATAATACATTAGTTAAGTACCCTAAATTATCTCAAAAGGACAAAAAAAACGACATCTTTACATGTTCACTCTTTTTTACTCTTGATTTTATCACAGCCGTTTTTCTCAGGTTCAAATTTAATATAGTAAATAATGTCTGTTAATCCGTGAGTAATTTTACAATTTTGAATATAAATGTTTATATGAAAAACTAGGTGTCGCTTCGTTGAGTGGTACGAATTATAAAATGGTGAACCTTGTATGGAATCTAAAAAATAACTTAAAACCATTTACGAATGACTTCGCGTCAAAATGACAAAGCAAACACATACCGATTCCTTTAATAAGTTTTAACCCGCTCTCGGACCAAAAAAAGTTATATAAAAGACATAAAGTTCCTTGATATTCATGTTCAGAAGTTCCTCGATTAGATATAAAGTACTTGACTTGGAAACTGAAAAATTTGAAGCGACCTTTAAATATTAAAATTTAGAATTGTAGTTTTAAAGATCTTTATGATTTTTCTTGTAGAAAAAAAAATAAAATAATGAGAAAAAAAATAAAAACAAAAAAAGAATCGAATTTTAACCATATAAGAAATTTAAAAAATTCGAAGCGACCTTTTAAAATTTTTTTTGAGCTCCCGTTTGGAGGAGACTTAAAACATTGTAAACTTACATATTTTTGTACGAGTCTCGAAAAAAAATATGTATATTATTCATTAGGTCTTTTTAAACGCTTAGTTAACTGTTTTTTTTTCAGTTTTATATATTGAGCATGATATCAGATGCATGGTTTAGTTTCAGGAAATAAGGATATTGTTAGGTTTTCTAAAATAAATTTAATATTCTTAAAAACCTTACAAGAGTTTTCCGAAAATGGTTAGAATATTATGTGTTGCCGACGATAATGCGGGACCAAATAAAGATAGCAACCTAAATAATGTATTATAGACGACATTAATATGTAAAGCCGTGAGCTTAATATAGTTAAATAAGGGTCGTACTTAATAAGCAATGGTTGCCCAGAAAGTAAAAAAAGACCGAGAAGGCACCCACGGCCTATTAGAGTAAGTTAGTTATACGAATTATCACTGAAAAATAGTATATCGATGTTGGCATTATTACTGTAAAGATAAAATAAATAGAGGTCGGAGGTAAAGGGAGCATTGAGTCGGTACTGGACCAACTTTATGGTTTGTCTCTACTTTCTTAAATTGTTGAACCTAAAAGTTTGGAAAGATCAGAACCAAAAAATGATTTCTGCATATCTTGTATTGTGTTGATTCTAAACAATACACTTTCACGACCTTTTTTTGATCGTTTTTCAAACGAAAATACTAATTAATATCATACGCATTGATCTATATTAATGGGAAAATAAGAAAGAGATTTTGTTCTAAAAAAATATGTTAGGTACGGGACCCTCTTTGTGCAACTCCAATTCTAACTCGATTAATTTTGATTTCACTGCTACACTAAGAATCTCTTTCACAATTCACTTTTAAATTAATTTCTTATGAAAAGTCACTTTACAGTTGAACTTTGACTTTAAAACTAACCCGTGAAAGTGACTTTTCTTAAAAATAAATTTAAAAACAGGCAGATCGTGTAAGAAGCATATAGTGTCATATGAAAATTGAGGCTTAACAACTACTTGCAATCAATTTCTTCATTCATTCAGTCCTAATAAACAAAGGTTTAAAGTGGTTACATTTCTTGCTTAACCCACTTATTCGTTGCTACAAAAATTTTAACGAAATGGGTAGAATCCTCGTAACTGTTTTTAAAATACAAATACCAATTTAAATTAACAAAAAAAGTCATGACAATAATTTAAACAAATAAACGGTTTTTATTGTCGAGTCTGTTTGGTGCTTTTAAATTTAAATTATAAGTTTATAATGAGATTAAGCCTTACGGTAACAAATCCGGTAATCTTAACTATTAAATGAACTTAAATTAAATGGTATTAAAGAACTATACAAATCTATATTCTCAGCGACAATAGGATTGACTGTGTGAGCCTGTATAATTTGCTACAATAACTACATGGTTTAGAACAAATTATTTACTTAATCGCTATAGAGTGCTCATACACTAAAACTAATTTACAATACGTCTAATTAGAAAATCTATGTCAACATCTAAATACTTTTAAAATTTAAATTTAAATCTCCGTTTTCGTTTGTTTTTTCTATTGTTATGTTGCATTTAAAATCGTTTAAGTTAAAAAATAATGTGTGTTGTACTCTTGTTGAAATAAAAATTCCATTAGTAACTTAAATTGTTTGTGTTTGACGTTAAATTTTTAAATCAACATCAAAAGAGTTTGTTTAAGTTATTGTTGTGTTCGCGTTGTTTTGTTGTTAAATATTATATATCTACATAACATTCACAAATCAACTCTACCATTACAGGAGAATATTTCAAAGTTATGTCGAGTACAACAGTTTTCATACCATTTTTTTACCCTTAGGTAAATAGCAGATATTTGTGGAGGAAATTATCTGTGGCGGATGAATAAACAAATGAATAAACTCCACAAATGAATATATTTCAATCTTGTTTCGAATTTCTAAAATTCAAGTAAAATAACTTGATAATAGAGTAATTAGATTTTACTAATGTTTTTTTAATACAGTATTTAAAGCTTTTTTGATTGACTAAAATCTAGATTAGGAAAGAGTTTTTTCGATTGGTACAAAAATGCCGGAGAAAAACTTTTTAAAATCGATGATTTTACAGAAAAGGCACTCGCAGCCAGTAACATCATTGTTGGCTAGCGCCGTATAGAATAATGTAAAACTCCATTTTCCAAAAAAGAGATAACATATCATTTTTTAACGTACATGGTTCATCATTTTATTAACTGATTTTAATTTTGATTGCGCCTTTAATCACACATGTCCAGTCAGCTTAATTAATTGATTAAAAAATGTAATATTCAAAATATCGGTAAAGTACCATATTGAAATTATGTTGTAGTATTGACATAAAATTGGACTTTAACGTTTTCAAACATTTATTCGACCTGCGCATTAAGAGCGCTAAGGCATTCGCCCAACTGCGGCACACGAACACGCTACGTCATAAAGACCGCCCTAGCTTTGAAATCGAAGCTTTGAAAGCTTATGATGAGCGGAGGATTACTATAGGGGAAGTGACGCGAGATTAGGATGAAAGGGTTGAATAAATCTTAGGGCATATTTACGCGTTTATAAAATTAATATCGCTGATTTTTATTCCGTATGCCACTCTACACGTACTAATAAAAAATTATGTTTACTCTTTCTAATATTTTATATATTAGAAAGAGTAAACATAATTTTTTGCCATGCCAGCTTAAATTAAACCATTTTTATGTATATTTGAAAGTTTATTTTAAGTTAGTTTCGTAATTGCTTCGCTGTTTACATTATATTTATAGCACACAAAAATTGATTTCAATTAGATTATCCTTTCAAATTATTCAAATAGGTGATTTAATTGACACGTAAACAAACATGTCTCTAAAATGGCATTAATGTAATATTTATTTATTTTGTTGTAATTTATAATACGTATAACATTGTTTGTGATTACTATATTTTTACTATTCTATATTAAGAAAATCCTACATAGCCAAGACAGTGAATGAACGAGTTGCAGCGACTATTATTGTAAGTTAAATTTCCTAAAATACCGCATGACCATATTCAAATATATTTTTAAATTCATTTGAATACTTTTCAAATGATCTCATAATATGGTTTCATCATTTCATATATTAAATTGTTTATGGTTTTCGAGGATAAAAATTGTTTCTTATGATTTCATTCGTCAACATGATTTTACTCTTTTGAAAGACAGATATTGCACACTACATACTGTGCCAGACAAAAATTGCTTATATGACTATTTATTATAATGTTGATAAGTTCGCCGTGGTAGATATTTTAATGGATTTATTATTTTAATAATACCATGTTTTATTTCATTGCTTGCTTGCTTGCCTACTACCTATATCACCTTCTAAAAACCTATGTACTATATTCAAATGTTATTATTCATAATCATTATATTCTTTGTGGTTTGATTTTTAAAATTTTGTAGTTGGTATATTCGATTGATCAAAATAATCAAATAAAATTTATGATACACGACGGACTCGAAATGATTTCTTTTATAACTATTAGGTTTTATGAATATTATCTGTGGATTAATTATTAAATTTTTTTGATCCAACATAAGAACATGTATTTCGTCTTTGTTGTTGTAAGCGATCAATTAAAATTAGAACTACTCATACTAATAGCGTAAATTGGAAAAACATCTAACCATTGTTTTCTTTAAAAAAAAATACTTTAGGTATGTAACGAATTCTGTATTAAAATTGTATTTACATACTAATCCACTTTCACGCCGTCAAAGCGATTACACGCCAGGCTCAGGATGGCGCCAGTACTATTCGAGCAGGCTTCTACTCCTAAGGTCAGTGTCAACGCGACCGCCCACCGTAGCTGACGTCACAGCGCAGGCGTGAAACGCCCGCCAAACTAATTCATTGTTTGATTTTCTAACGACTAATATTATTTGGAGTTTGTGAATCATTAAATCTTTAAGTTCGTGACAGTTAATAAATAAATTAATAAAGAATTTAATAATGTACGGTTGGCTACTAGAAAGTGTGCAGCACTTTGTTGTGGTGAGTTTTAATTTTTAAATCTAAGTAATCTAAAAATTTCTATTTATTTTTTAATTGCGATACAATTAAACGGTCAGACATACTTTCCTAATATTTTTTTTCTGATTTTCTGCAAACAATCTTCGGGGCAATAATGTAGTGACATATATTTATTTCAGATCCATTGAAATTGATGGTACTACTACTGCATTCAAAGCGAAAGCATTTTAAAATGTGATTAGCTATTCAAATTTTAATATGTATGTTTTTTTTAAGATTCACGTAAAGCATGTATACATACATTGTAAAATTTGGCATCATTCTTATGTTATAATGCGAACACAGATGCTAGAAATTTTAGATAGTAGATAGGTAAGATATAGTATTTATTTTTAGTCCTTACTGTGTGGAACCATAACGATAAATTATTAAATAATAACACAATGCCATATTATGATGGCGAAACAGTTAAGATATTCATTTTCGTATATTACTCCGAATTTTGACGTTCTCTTTTTCCGGAGAGAAAACTTTCATTAACCATTATTTATTGGAAATTAGTAGATTGGAACATGAATTTAAATTTAATATAAATATTATAGGAAAAAATCCATCCTAGTAAATCTTCATTCCCTCCCAGGTTTCACAGTTGTAAATGAAAAATTCATAACAAAAACGCTCTGTTTTATAGTATAGATGTAGATATGACATTTCTACAGGGTAAGGTCACAGCGGCTTTGATTGCTCGTAAAGTTTGGCTATCAATCTAAAAACTTTTAGTTGGTATTTCTAAAGCCGCTGACATTTAATGAAAGGATTGAAGATTAATTTTGTAATTGATTTTGGGTACTTCATATTTGTCTTGCCATTATCTGTACTAGTTTGCTAGAATCCACACTACTGTACAAATCTGTTGATTCTAATTTTGTCACATTTAATCGTAAATAATTTATTTGTGACTGACCTACTTCATTTATACCATTTTATAAATTATTTTCTGATTGTAAGTCTTTTAATAACTCAATAACGGTTTGTCCGATCTTAAGGATAATTAATAAACAGTAAGAACATGTGATTGCACAAACATCAGACTATAGTCTGTCTGTTTATATATCCTTTTATAATTGGAAAACATCACTTTACAAACCGCCACGGATTTATAAATTATTTAAACTCCATAAATCAAGGTCAGAACGAGATCTTCCCGTGTTTATTGTAATTTTTTAATTTGCTTCACGGAATATAAAAATCGCACCACAAACAACTTTTACGAAACCGAGGAAATGGTACACGTTCCATGCAAGTGACTAAAAAAAGGCTTCGGGAATTTCGATTATATGTACCAAATTAATTGTTGGTTGACCTCACTCTACCCAATTAAGGACATCGCCGTTACGTTCTATTTCCGTGCACCGGAAATACGTCATCGCTAAGCTGAAAAATTGCCGGTCGATAGACGGCAAATTCTCGACCATACTTCCATCAGTATTCACTTTTTCATGTTTACGAACAGGTTAATCAAATCCTTTGTATTTACCATTTTCGGTATCGTCATTTGTGCGAGTCTTTCTCATTACGTGGCTATTATTTTTTTAGGAACTATATAAATATAGAAATTATATAAAAATGCATTATACTAAGTAACTTAACACTTCATTGTATAAATGGTGCTTTATCCGTAGATCCGAAGATGATTGAACAGCTCATGGTGTTCAGTAATTGCACTCTTCAATATCGTTCTCAACTCACAAAAGGCTGAAATACATTAAGCACGCTCTGCAAAGAGCGCTACTGTCGTATATAACATCGACATACTAATATGATATTTCAGGCAGACGCACCTTAAGCTGCAACCTATTCAGCAAAAAATGTGAGGAACTCTGAAACTCGATCGCAGCACGTACCCCTTGCACGTCTATCAATTTGTATTTTTGTCTCTTTCGCACTGATATCTCGCTCGCTCTGTAAACGGGCCCTTTTTGCGAGTTGATTCCTTTGACGTAGCCGTCTCTATATCAAATATGGATCTGTCGATTTAGGATATGTGTTTGCTGGCATTGAGAGAACGCCTAATTGCATGCATGTATATGATGAACATAAAGTGGATCCTACCACCTTTAGGATATCTTTACATTTAGGTTTTATATTCTAAATATCGAGTTTGGCAAGCGAAACATGATACCGAAGAATATTTAGAATTCTTCGTATGGATGCACTAAACTTCTTTCAAGTCTGAGCGTATGCTATTGTTTAGCATTCACATTTAATTACATTTCAGTAATAATAATTTTCTTTTTTTTTTGTAATAAACTCAATCGATTTTGTAGATGAATGTTTAAGGATTATTTAAAAGCAAATCTAATGCTTGAATTAATAATAATTTTGTTTATGCTTGTAATCTATCACATATGTAGTGATAGTTCTTTTCAGATTAATAAATAAATATCAAAACTAGTTTTCTATACTAGATTTAATGATATTAGGCTATGATTTTTTAAAGTCCCGCATTTTCTCTGTCTTAACTTTCGCTTGCCAGACTCTGGAATTGCATTAGCAAAGATAAAAGTAATATGTACTTAATTAAAAACATACATATAAATTGTTAAAACATGTATGTAATCCTCATTTTAATCTGATTAATCTTCAACTTCATACATTTCACTTATCGTATAACATTAATAAAATAATATGATGGGTTGTTAACACCAATTAAAGCATGTATTAAGACAGATGCAGAGTACGATATAATACTAAATGCGCTTTTGACTGGAAGGTAGTTGGATAGGCTGTGCGTCTTGAAATGCGCGTACGATCGCGGAAGATTCACGCGCGTTAAAAGCCTGCGTTGGGGCAGCACGAGTGCGCCTTTCAACGCGCGTTATGAACAAGATATGATTTTACGTGTGCACGATCAATAACCGCCGATACTTTTGTGTTTTAATACAAATGATGTGCGCCATTTGTATTAAGTCGAATACATATTATATTTTTGTAAATAATGAACTACATGTGATATACAACACCTGACTCGCGTAACAGACTATGTACTGATATTTACTTTATCTAAAATCCGTACAATTATAATTCCTACCAATTTTACTGAATAACGCTAAAATCAATACACAGACACTAGCCTGCAACATGTATTAAAGTGCAGCATCAATTCTTCTAGTATCGGTTAAGGGCGCAACTTTTTGTTGTTTTAATACTCCTAGCACCCTGGTATATGTTATTTTTTGGTTTTTACTGTGATTGTACTGAGTTGATACGAAACTTACGTAAAATTAAATTCTTATTATTTGCCCAATTAAGATAAACGAAATATGAATCGTATCCAATAATTATTCCATTTATTAGATAAGCATCCAATCGAGGATCAGCGATGGCTTGCGTGCCGCACGTTGATACATGTCACGGGCAAGCTTGTAATTATGAATTTCAGTGAATCTACACCTCACGCGGTGGGATACGAAAACCAATAAAAATATAAAAGTTTGTCGTATCGCAGTCAGCTTTTACGATGTTTGTATCCTCAGCGATGCTATTGTACCGAGTGTTATAAAACTGAGTGTTCAGCAGAGTTTATTAAGATCGTCGACGACGAGCGCCTCAACCGCTTACGCGACGGACACGCGGACCGACTTTATTAAATGTTTACGCCTTGCCGAGACCGCCCGCGCCGGCGCACTTCAAGACGAGAGGCGGCTCGTCCACCGTCGCGCCGACGTAGCACCGGTTTGTCTGTTTACATACTTGTTTTTCTTCCGGCGTGGCGTGAAAAATAATTATTCCGCAAACCTTGTGATGTATGTTTAGCCTATATTTTAGTGAGAGACAACAGACCAGTGGGCACAATTAGAAGTGTGCACAGAAGGTTTGCCGTGTTTCTGGATAAAATTTAAAATGAGCTTAGTAATCTTCCCGTGAAAGGATGACAAGTAAAAAAAAGTACCAATAACCGTTAACTTTTCTATGCGAGTACGGATGTAAGTTCGTCTCTTTGCTCTAGAGCCACAATGCGTTTTCTGATTTTGATGATTCCTATTAGAATCATCAATATCGATGTATTGGTAGATTCATTCTCACCGTACAAAAATTAAAATAGAAAATGGCGATCACGATAAATACAAAAGTTCATAAAAAATAACTAAATTCAACACTTACCTATATTTACAAACTTGTATATAAAATGGAATTGAAGTTTGGGATTGGAAACATAGAAATCAATTAGGAATCGAATTAAAATAACATTATAGATAGACACTTTTTTATCAATATGTAAATTATATAACAGATAATTAAAGTAAACTCGCTGACGTCATATGTCTCAACACAATTTGAATTTCATAGCCCTTGAAAATTTCACCCCTATAAAATTAAATCATAGTAATTACATTACATTCATTTACAGGTAGCTTTTATCTGTGAATTTACAAGGCTACGTCAGATGTTCGGTCATGATTCCTAATTAAATATTTATGTACACGACTCTAATCTGCATTTCAAAGGCAATCCATGCTGTTTCATTTCTAAAATATACGATTAATCATCTTTGACGACGCTATTTCAGCGATGAAAAAGCAAACAAAATTAAGTGAATTTTAACAAAACTGGTTTAATCACGATAAAATCAGGACAAAATTAAGTAATAAACGAATGTAGGCAATAGATGAAAGAAAAGATAATAGGCAGGGGATTTGGGGACTGCCGGCAAAAGTTAAAATTATGCAATAAATATTTATCGGATTTTCAAATTAATTTCAATATTAAAAATTCAATTGAAATCATTAACGTTAGGCTGGGTTTCACATCTGTCGGCATTCCGAGCAACAATTATGTACATTTTCATATAGTTTATTGATTAATCACGACACACGTTGGGATTGCGATAAAAATCAATATGCATATAACTGTAGATCAAAGTTTAAATTGCAAAATTAAAACCTTTTATATTTAAACGACACAACTATAATGTTGCATTTGAATGAGACTTAAAAATACAATGTATACATAGTCATAAAGTTTTCACACATACTGTTTAGCATGTCGGTGACGCGAACTCATAAGATTTAACACATACTCAAAATCCGCATAAAGAAGTTTCAGGTACAATACAACGCACTGATCCTTGCTGCATTGAATTGCCTGCGAATGGTGCGATGCGCATCCCCGACCCCCTCTTTTTTTTTCCGCGTTCCTATTTAACGCATACATTCACAAATGTATGCGCCAATGCGACGCTTTCTAAAACTAATTTCACAGCGGCAAAGATTCGTGCGTTGTAGGAATAAAATCACCTAACGTGCCCAAAAAAGTTTTCACTTCAAAATTATTAATGTAAAATAATCAGGTACATGTAATACAAAAAATGCTAAAATAATTCAGTAGAATCTAAAATTTAAACTACTACTGAATTACAACAAACTTACCTTTTTCCTGATCAATTGGCTAGAATTTCAATTAATTGTAGGCAAATGAATTAGCCTACTGGTGGTGATAAAAAAATAAATTACTCATAACACGTTTGTTGTTAGTCGAACATGTGTGACGCCAAAATGAATAACAGTAATATGAGTTACTATAAAATTAATAAATCACCTTACACTTCATAACTAATTTTCTCATGACATTACATGGTAAACTTATCGGTCCGTACATCCCATGCCTTTTCGAAAGTTCCCATGAACACTAAATCTCTCTTTCAATATCATTAACAACCCCTACAAATATAAAATTGCATACAATTTGTCAATTACTCTAAAAAAACTCATGACACTGTAATTTACGTACATCTACTGTAATCCTTTTCTTTTTCTCTTTATTCAGCCCTTCGAGCTCGCTACACTAAGCTTTTCTGTTTTTCTTTAGCATTTCTCACTACACTATTATATCCAGCAGCTTAGACGTCTGCCTGCAACATGCATTAATATACAGCATGCGACCCACCGTTGACCCTTGAATCTGTTTTTCCACTAAAAATCCTTATCCAGCTGATTCAATATTGATTCGAGAGAATTGACAGATATTGAGCACCTAAGCAAGTGTTATTTATCTTAGTCCGCTAACAGTTAACTATTAGCGGACTAAGATATGGTACGGTACGTTTCTTATATATTTTTATTGCCTAATCAACGTTTAACAATCCTTTTGTGCAAAATGATTTTACTATTCCAGACCCTAGTAACATACTATTCTGGACAATATAAAAGTGTAATGAAAAATTGGATTATTTCTATTCTACAGATCTCTATTAAATATATCCAGCCGTGTGGACGCTATAAAGGGATAGAGAATCTCACAAACATACATCGTTAAACGCGAAACACGTGACAGCGAAGGCAATTTGCTGCTTTTCTTGACTTTGCCGTCGCTGTCACAGAACTGAGTGAAAAACGTCGCGCGTTATTTTCTCTGTAAATTTATCCAGCCTTTGTATTTACAATACAGATTGCATGATGATATGTTAGGATATGCGAAAATATAATGAAATATGTAAATTGAATGGCCCGCGAAGTTCGATACTGTGTTATCCAGGCAAAGTCATAAAAATGACGAACGAAACGTAGAAAACCTTGTCAATATTCACGTATGACGTCATAAAAAGTGTCAGTGCCTATAGAAAAAAAAATATTCGAGTAGGTAGCCCCACGATCTGATATAAAAATATTGTGGGAAATAAAAAATTACTGTGACCACGGTGTGGCCAAATTGGCTGCACCACAAAAATGCGTGAATGAACAAATTTCCAAAAGGATAATCGTTATGTGTTATAATAGGCGATATTCGAAAAAATATTTATTGGAATTCTTTTCTGTTTGTTTTGTTTGGACACCAAAAATTAAAATACTACTAAATCGATGTTTATGATTTATTAGTCGTAACCCAGAGTCTAATCTGTGATTATGTGACTAGGGACTAGACAGAGAACGTTTTCTTCAAGCGGGCGGAGTCAGTACCAAATGTTTAAACAAGTGAAAAGCATATCACTATATTTCGATAAATCTAGCCAGGGAGACAGTTTGCATCTTGAAGACGGATATACATTGCAGTTCATCGTGACAGACAATTTCGTAAAATATATGTATTTAAAATAAGTATACAACACCTATGCAATATTCGGAATTAACACGATAAGCTTAGCCCGAGAGGGCGGAGCTGCAAGCAGCAGTTAGTTTCTTGAAATATCATACTCTCACATAATACGGATGTGAAGTAGCAACTCTCACTGTTACGTTTCGTCCGGTGAATGATGGGAGATCCGGTAGCCTACACCCCTTCTCCCCCGTTAATCCCCCATCTATCAGATATCCTATTCTTACCCGAAAGGTCCGCAACGGTCTGGTGACTTCTTAGGGTTGGCAAGTGTCCATGGGCGACGGTGGCCGTCTACTCTCTGATGGTTTTAATATGCTATTCAAAAAAGGTATATCTCAGAAGTGGGAAAATCGAAAAACATCACACGCAGATGACGGTTTATGTGCAAAGTTTACGTAGCTCAGAAAATGTTAATGCCGGAAAAAGCGCTCAAATGCGACAAAGTTCTACAATATACGAATACCCTTAATAACGGCGCTCCTAAACTTTTCCTCGTGTGATTACTTTTATCATTTTCGGTTTCGTGATTCTGCATAAATTTCCTGCACAAATATCCTATATTAACATTGTTAAGTTGTAGGCTATGTTACAGGCTATGAGTGACGTAGCATAATTAAGTGGAATAAAGAGATACCTATATCATATCTACATCAAATATGCTTTCATAACGTTTCATGTGTAAGAATGTTCTAAAAAAAATTTGCAACTGATTTCCAATAATTATTAGACAAGTCGTATTTACTTTTACGTAGGGCATACTGAAAATTTCCGAAATGAATGAAAAAAAAAATATGTATGAACAAAAATGAATTTATTGTCTCTTAAAATATTTTCCATTGGCATAAATGCAGTTTTTCATACGAATAAACCAATTTTGTAAACATTTATGCTACTCCCCCCTGGTGACCTCGGAAATATATATTTCATTCTCTTCAATAGCCTCTTCTGGTGATAAAAATCGTTAACCGCATAATTGGTTCTTAATTTTTGCGAACAAAAAAAGTCATAAGATGCCAGGTCGGGCCTGTATGCAGGATAGCTCATAAGTTCTACGTTTTTCTCTTTCAAAATTTATTTGTCTGTTTAGTTTGAGAACTGGTATTGTCGTGGTACAAGATGATACGACGTTTACGCTTATTTATACAGATTTCGTCAATAACTTCCGGCAAACAAATAATTGTGTATCAATCACTATTCATTGATCGATAATTCTCTAATGCAACAGTAGCCACATGTCCAGTATTATTAGAAAACGAAGCAATCATTCGCTTAGAGGCACTTCGCTCACGTGCCCCTTTGGATGGTTTCGGCTCATTACGATATATCAATACGGTCGATTGCTGCTTTGTTTTAGAGCCGTGACAATAAATTCATGCTTTGTCACCTGTTGCTGTGTCCTACACAAAATTTGACGTCCCTTCTTTGCATCTGGTAAGCGTGTCATTGCATGAAATGACGCGGTCCATTTTGTGATCTTCGGTCCGATCGTATGGGATTCACCGCGAGCACAACTTTTTCATACTCAAATGTTTGTATAAGATCAATTGTATTTAACTCATGTCTATGCGTAAGGATGCCCGAATCTAATGGTAGATCACATGTCTGTCTGTCTGGATCATACGGCATACAGCATTATTGATGTTTTTGTTGCGGACATTAAAAAATGATTTGTGGTGTTTTTGTTACCGACACAGAAATACATGAATAAATCTTATACTTTAAGGACTACACATACGTGTACATAGCTGAGCGAATTCAGAGCAAAATCGATATAGTATACGAGAGTTGGAGGGGGTCGAAATTGCCAATTGAACCGACATTGGAATCAAGACTGAGATCCTAAGCGGAGTTTAAAGCAGGACCAGGATTAACATTCAGTACGAAACCCGAACAGGAACCGATATTGATACCGAAACTGAAATCGAAAACGGGGCGGGGATCGTGATCATGGTCGAAGGGAGACCGCTCGATTAAAACATAATGGAGTTTATTGTACGCTCACGCGCACCATGGCTAATAAATAATAATACTATTATCACGTATAATTGAGTTTCACGAATCCAATAATATCAGACCGCAATAAAATACCTGTCGGGTCAGCGCGTCTTAGGGCACCAATATATCAATGGAATAGTATTAGTATGTAAAAAATTAAGTTCATTAAATATTTTATGTGATATCACAGAATACCTACTTTTCGAAAGATGTATTTTTGTTACTAAATATCCTCCGTTGCTGTAATATTTTGATCAACATCGAAATGAACGTGGGTCTGCATGATATACAAGTAAATATGCCAATATGATACCTATATTTTGTTTTTATTTGAAATCGCTTCAACTTTATATCCAATTCTTTTAATGGATCGGAAAGTGAAACCTGGTAAATTCGTATACCGTGGCAACATTCACTTACTGTTTCCTGGCACAAGCCTGATACCACGCGTGTCATTAAACGGCATACAAGTAAAATGCGTTTAAACATAAACGTTAAACATGTATGACGACTCTTGTGATTTCGTGATAATTAATTGAATTGTGTTTCAGTACTATCTGAAAATTAATATAAATTCATTAAGATTCGAAGCAGATTTATAAAACTATCCATATTAATACGGCATCATTTGTCGACAGCAAGAGTGCGGTCAGGAGATATGGGATAGTATACTGACGGAGGCCGGAGCGAGAAATGCCGTCTTCAGCGCTACACAGGTAGGTGCGGAGGCGCATGTCGATTCTAATATTTTCATTTCATTTCGACATACACAGATATAAATGGAAAAAAATACGCAGTGTATTTTTATACTGTGCGTATTTTTTATTGGCCGACGATGAAAGGCTCGGTTTTCAGAGCATTCATCGTTGACCGACGGAAACGGAAAAATGCTTGATGCGTGACCGCGTAATAAAAGAATTTTTTATATGCAATACATTTTAAGCAGATAATCAATCACTTATATAAGAACACCTGATTTTATTTATTTACTATGTCGCGTGCAAAGTATTTTTTCGAAAAAATTAAATTGTATATTTTTTTAATGTTTAAGACTTTGCTCATCTTGGTGTCTTAGCTAACATATTAGGTCGTGGAAAAGTTTGTTCGTATTTTATATACGAATCAAGATAATTTTTCATCATATTTTATTTAAATTTAATTATAACTATATATCTACAGTTTTGCTCAACAACTTATTGCATTTTGTAGGTAGTAACATAATTCCATTGTTGTAAAAATTTTGTGACTGCTGATCAACAAATTGCGACAAGTAGTTTTGACAGTCTTCTCTTGATGTTCACCTAACACTACTTAAAAAATTCTGAAGAGACCGAAACAGGTGAAGATCTGAGGGTGCAGGGTCAGGGATATATGATGGATGCATTAACACTTCCCAACCAAACTCTTTCAGTATTTGCTGAGTGGCTAAATGTGTTTATGGTCTGGCGTTATCATGGTGCAAAACCACACACTTTCTGTTGATCAATGCCGGCCGTTTTTTCTCTACCGCTCGCTTGAGTCTCATCAGCTGTTGGCAGTTGAGATCCTAATAGATGGTTTTTCCCGGCGGTAAAAGCCCTTCCAATCCCACCATACACATATCATCAACTTATTGCAAATTAATTCGGGTTTCGCTATAGTGTGTGGAACTTGCTTGCCTTTTGACCATGATCTTTTTGCACGTTCGTATTGTAGGTAAACCGTTTTTCATGACTAGTAATGAATCTTTTCAAAAAGAGTCCAGTTTTATCACATTTCTATAGAGAATCGCAAGTGAGTACACGATTCATATAAGATTTCTTTCATTGAGCTCGTGTTGGACCAAGTATCGAGCTATTTTTGTGTATCCAGTTTTTTCAAATGGGTCAAAACGGATTTGTGGTCAATCTCCAACGTCGTTGCGTCGTCAAAATGTATTGAATTTCTATGTAACATTCACTCATTTTGGCGGATAGAAAAACAATTGAAAATTGGTGGAACATCTTTTCTACTTGGTATTTTCCTTTTTTTTTAAATGTCATCTATTTAATGGTATAAAAACTAGCCAGATACAAACAGCACAACTAAAGAAATTTTAATGCAACTTTTAACTTACAAAGTACGACAAAACTTTTTCACCGATCTAATACTTTGTTACGTTCAAAAATTATGTTTTGTTTAATGATGGCTCAAGATAAATCAAGTTGACAATGCAACTTATGAAGTTCTTATATACGTAAAGAATTTTGCAATATTTTCTTTGAATGTTAAAATATTTTTGGGTTAATTTTTATTCTACAAAAATATTAGCTTGTTCATACTACCAACAATTTTAATTATCACATCATGTTAGTGAAAAAAATATTTAAACGATCATAAAATTTGTTTATTTTTCTAGTATTTTTTTCTAGCAATATCCCGACGCTTTGATGTTGCGAATAGCGTCCGCGTTGGCCGGAATGTTTACCAAAGACGCAAACAGTCCGGTCACCTCCAGCCCCGAGAATCCGTCGCAAAAGAAACCGTCATTGAAATCCAAACAGAACTGGCGAAGTGTGTCGGTGCACGCCGATTACAGGACCCAAGCGTTCAAGTGCCCCTTCTCGGCCACGAACGCTCTGACCGCGGCGACGAAAAAGGAAATAAGCGGCTACAGCTCCTCGGAAGAGATCCGCTACAGAACCATTTCGAGCGACAAGATCAGCGAGGAACCCGAGCAATTCTCTAAAACCATCGAATCTCTGAAGAATAACGTAATACAACAGGAGAGATCCATAACTGAAAACGTGGAATCTACACAAAACGAAACGTCAAAGTGCGAAGTAAACAAGGTCGATTCGTCGCCAGAGAACACGCCGAGTACTTCCACAGAATATTCACCGTCCGATGAGAAAAAGGAAGCAGAAGCAGTAGCGGCGTCGACGCAAAAACGTGACTCCCTATCGAAAATATCGACAGCTAGAAAAAACAGCTGTAATGTGATCGAAAGCTATCGTAGGAGAGGTTCGAGCAGTGCTCGCAAGTTGAGCCTGACGTGCGGCCTTGACAAGTACGCGGCTATGAAGGAGAAGTTCGGCACTCCGGAAAAAGTCATGCATTTCTTCGGCAGATGCTTCGTCAAGTTCTTCAGTAATTATGGGTGAGTTTTGAATGCAAATAAAAACATATATTAAACCGACTTTGAAGCAGCAATTTAAGTATACAAAAAATATTTCAATCACTACTTCCATGATTCTATTCAAAGTGAAATTTCTACAATCTAAATAAAAGAATAAACGTCTAGGTTACAATCTTAGCACTACTGAAATCATAATTAATACGTTAATTAATTGATGACAAAGATATAATTGCATTAGTGCAGTTTCGAATATTAAAACTACAATAATAAATTCGAATTTGCAATCAAATTTTATCACGTCATAAATCATAGGATAAATCTAAAAAGCCTATAGCGGTCACGTTTGACCTTAATGTCTTCATTTTCTAGTACGTCATTAATTTTCTTTTGATGGCATGGATTTTATGACGACTTCATTTCATTTCTCAGTTTAAGTCGAAACGTAAGAGATAGTAAATTAAATTCAAACGAGTTAAGCAAATTAAATAAAGTAATAATTTGGATAGAGATTCGTAGTGGAGAGGCAGATTCGAGGGTCAGCGGTGGGTTGCATGCTGCATGTTAATGCATGTTGCAGGCAAGCGTCTAAATAAAGTAAAGCAAATCAAAGTCGAGGGTTATCGTGACACATGCAATGGCATAAACTTAAATATTCACATCTTAGTACAATTTCAATGGACCTTCGCATATCTTCAATGACTCTACGAGTTCTTTCTACAAATACGAATATTAGAAAAGTTATAGGGCATCCATCAAATACGGGCCACGGCCTCTAATAACGTCTGTCAGTCAAGCTGATATCTGACGCTGATATCGTCCAAGAACCAATAGGATCGAATAAAAAAGGCGTAACATAAAAAAAATCAAGTAGTGGGATAGGTAATAAAATGAAATACGCAACCGAGCTTTAAATCATATTCATTTGTGTTCAATTCGAAATTTATGACGAACGATTTAAGTTATTTGTAACGATATTTAAAATATTATTTTATATTTAAAAATCTTCTTTTGAAATGTATAAACTATAAACCTTTCCGTTTTTTATGGAAATGATCTATGTACGAACCTTTTAAATTGTATTACATTATAGTAGGGGAGCCCAGGATGCTAAATCGGGATTTACTCGAGCGTCAAAGAGACATATTGGATTGCAAAGTTTACATGATAAGAAAAAAAAATGTTATATAATATCCATACTTCCATCGGTGGGGGGAGCGGCTATAAATTTTCAAAAATGTAAAAAAAACAGTTGCATGGACATACTCGAGCGCGTCAGATATTAATAGCATCCATGTTTTACGTAATTTTGAAAACATACGTATGTTAATCTGACTGTTTCCATGATGGAGGTGGTCGTACGTAAGGGTTAAAAACGGAAAAAAAAATTTTGTCGAGCGCGTCAGATTTTCAAAGGGGGTGTTAAGTGAACCTAAAAAAAGGCTCCTATGTAATAATCTGACGATTTAGATGTGACCCAAACTCGCGGCCATTATTTGAATGTGCAAAAAAAAATCGACATTTTGAAATACTCCAGCGCGTCAGATTAAGATATATATGATCCATCTGTACGACCTAGACGTGCTGTCTCTTAATCTGACGATTATATGGAGGGATTCGCCTAATCTGACAATTAAAAAATATATATATTTATTTTTTTAAATCGTTGAACGTAATTAATTAAAAAGCTCAAGAAATAGCATGCAAATAAAAAAGCATATGTTTTTTTAAGTGGAATTCTTTTATTTATTTCATCCTTAGAGGGGAATAAAAGCGCGCAGAGGGGAATACATGCATCACGCAGCTGCACGCATTAAACTTTATCGATGAATTTTTGTTACTTCGGCTTGTGGAAATCGTCTGATTATATGTTTTTCGTCATCCTTAAATTATTTCCTACAAAATAAAAAAAAAATTTGCCACGCTCGAGAATGTCGAAATGACGTGTTTTTTTACAAGTTTGTAAACCTCCCACTTCTTCACGTAACTCGCAAATTGTCAGATTAGTGGAATATACACTTTTTAGCATGGAATTAACTCGCCCTACCTTAATCTGATGCACCCAAGAATTTTAAATGATCAATTTTTTTTTTACTAGTCTGATTCCTTATCCCTGACGGGCGGCGATATATATGGGGCTCATATTTTCTGGAGGTACTCAACAGGGTACGAGGATGCCTCCTTATGTTAATCTGCCGCGCTCGAGTAAATCCCGAAATCCCCTCTTGGGCTCCCCTACTATTAATGTCCCACGTCCGATTTCGAATCCTATTTGTAATGACATAATATTTTTATTGCAATTTTTTGTATTGAAAAAATATGAAACATAAAGCAGCAGAATACTCTCGACTTTTCTGAGCAATAAAAGGAACCTTTAGACCCTTTCTTGTATTTCTTAAGATCATAATAACTGCTTTCAATTGAGATATAATGAATTTCCTGACAACAGTTTTTTTCATTCAGCACAAGAATGATTCTTCTAGTATAATCGAATTAGATGTAGAAACATATTTTATTATACATCTTTAGCAGCAGTCGCTGCTATCAGATGTCATAGGGTTCGAATCACAACAAACATATTTATGGATGCCGTTTGTATCTGTGTCACAATTTGTTATTTTCGATTTTTCGAAACACATTAAAACCTTCAGATTAGCTCATATTTGGGTTTGCCATTTCGAATTTGTAAAGCAAATAATTTAATATTAGAAGACTGTATACAGGTAAAAAGAAATATGCTATGAAATATTTAGCTCCACAGAGAAATACGATAATTAATTTTATATAGACTAGTTTTTATCATAATTTTTTTTCCTTAATTGTGTGAACGAAACATTGCATAGACATAAAATGAAACATACTTATTTTCTTTTTAAAGCTAACGCGTATGAAATAAACAAAAAATAAATGATTTTAGTTACGACACCATGATCCGCGCAACGGGCAGGTACTTCTGCACTTTCCTGCAGTCCGTGGACAGCATCCATCAGAGGATGCGATTCACCTTCCCGAGGATGCGTTCGCCGAGCATGCAGCTGACGCGGGCGCATCGTCACGGGGCCGAACTCGTCTATAGTACTACGAGACTGGGCTTCACGCATTACTTGATGGGTATTATTTCTAATATTCGTATTGCACATAAAAAATAAAAGATTTATTAAAGTATTCTATCACAAAAATCATATTACGTTGTTTATAATAAAATAATGTAATAATAATATAAAGTAGTGATAATAATATAAAATCACGCCTCTTTCCTAGAAGGGTGTGAAGACACTAGAGATTTCTTTACTGCCATAGGAATCTGCTTTAGTAACATAACTATCAATAGTTTCGTGCAGGTTCTTCGGTTTTCAACAACGTCATTGAATAATTATTACTGCCGCTAGGCTTTGTGAATCGCTTCTAAAGCTAGGTTTTAAACGTACTATCTCGAATATACTAAGATTCTTGTGTAATATTTTATGTATAGTTTGTTTGACCAAATGCTTATTTAAGAAGGAATCCTATAAAACAATGGAACTCCAAGAGCATAGTTGAAAATCCTACACATATAACCCTAAGATATCCAAAGAAATCCTACCGCAGTAACTGCGTAAACGTCTCCAGCGAAAAGCTCGCAGCTACCTAATATTAAGATCAACGTTCGGTCTACATCCAGGTCAACTATATGAGATTGCCGAGGACATATTTTCTCTGAAATTGAAAGTTAGCGTCGTGAAAGAAAACCACGAAGGCCCCTACTACGTGGCCGTGCTGCGGCTGGAGTTTGATAACAGCGACTATGTGAGTTTATTAAATTTACTTTAGAATTTATTCGCTTTTTCTCTTACTTCTTTATTTTATGGTGAAATAGCACGCAGTATGGAAGTCTTGTCACCTGTAAGTATAACTAACTAGTGTTTAATAACGGTGGTAGACCAGTAGGTAAGTGCTTTTGCCTTCGAACCAGAAGGTTACAGTACAACGAACGGAACTCTGCCACTCTGAATTGCTTGCGAATGATGTAATACACAGGCTCTACGCTCCCCGACCCTTCCTCCATCCCCCCGCGTTGCTATTTTACGCCTTTGCAACACTGTCATGACTAACTTCACAGCGGCAGAGTTTCGAGTTTCATGTTGACCACGGGCGACTTGACCGCAGAGTTTTTAGCGTCATGTCATTAATGATAACGGTCGTTAGCAGCTCACAATCCTCAGCATGTCAAGAACTTGAGGTTCGAGTCCCTTCATTTAAGTAAAGATGATTGTGGGAGATGTGTGTCTTAACAGTGGGGTGATTAAAAAAAATCCCAACACAATGAACGGGTACATAGCCCGAACTCGCTTGCGTGTGAACATATTGAGAGACGTAAGTTAGAAATGTAATAGATTATAGAGAGAAGTGCTAATAGTCCAAGATCCCAGAACCATTAGACACAACTTATTTTTATATATATGAAATCTTACATTCTGAGTAGTGTTTCATGTACTTAGAACTCTTGCACTCTCACATAATTGAGTCTATGATAAATGTACAGGTACTAGATGAGAAAGGTAAATAAAAATGAGGCTAATTGTACATAAATTTGAATGGTTGATTTTTATATATGTTTTGTACAATATCACTATAAAGTGGTATGCGCTATCGCCACACATTTTCCACTGACCACGACTTCTGACGGACGCTTTAAGCGCGGAGAAAAGTCAATGAACTTCGCTTATATTTAAATGCTTCATTATTATATATGTTATTCAGACAACTATTACAAAATTATATTTCATCAGCCAGACAAATCGTAAAGACCAAACATCTCTCCAGATTAAAGTGTCATCGGTTAATATGAGCGCGAAAGTTTTATGTATGCATTTTAGATCAAATATGCGTGCATGCGTGTGTGTTTGAAGATGATATTATTTAACATGGAAAATATTTGAGCGGTTAAAAAATAAAGACTCAATTTTGAAAATTGTTATATATATGTGTGTGTGTGTGTGTGTGTATGTATATATATAAAAT
Organism: Eumeta japonica; assembly: GCA_005406025.1. Lineage (NCBI taxonomy): Eukaryota > Metazoa > Arthropoda > Insecta > Lepidoptera > Psychidae > Eumeta > Eumeta japonica. The sequence goes on along the minus strand of BGZK01000065.1, from coordinate 422,778 downwards.
TAAAATCACGATATAACCAAAAAAAGGCCAAATTTAACATTGAACCTAGTTCTGTTGATATTTCTTTGCGTTAAGAAGGAAATGAATATTCCATTTTGCTTACACTTAATGAAGCCCAAACATCTCTTTTGGGCTCTATTAAGTAGTAATGTATTCACATTGTTATTGTCAGACCCTCTTCCGAATTCCCGTAGCGGTTCTTTCATGTTTATTAATCTATAAAGAGCAAATTTATAGTGCCCTCGGTTGAACGCCTTTTGAGAAAGAGAATTCGAATTGCTTTTGCTCAGTAAATTTGAGACGGTTTCATTGATTTTATTAGTAATAAAATGTTAAGATCCATGTATACAAGTGTTTATCAATTTTAATTTCTTAGGTACAATTTTATTTTAAAGGTAGTTATTATGAATATCGATTTATTTTTTATCGAAAACTATTCTCATTTAATTGTTCTTCTCAATATAATTAATTTTTGTAATTAATCATAATAGTGTACGAGTTTTTTGCGTCAAAGCTTTGGTGTTATATATATATATATATATATATATAAAGATTAGTACTCAACATTGCAAATAAGTTGACTAACCAAGTGCTATACTGCGTTATTTCAAGTGCTTTACCGTATGGCATACCATTATGAATGACGACTTTAATCGTGTTTCAAATATTTTTTTAATCGGGCTATCATTGATACAAGCTAATTATGTGTGTATTTCCAGTTCCCATCTAAAGCATTTCAAATGTTGAAAAAGTTTGACAGACGGAAGAATAGCGAAGTTAAGCCAATAGGCCTCCATATATATAGTTTTCGTACGCTTTAGGATGTGAAAGATGCATCTAAGCTCACCTTTAGCCGTAAATGTCGTAATAATATTATAAATGTGATAAGTTTGTATGTTTGGACGTTTATTATTCAAACACGCTTTAACGGCTCAACAGAATTTGCTGAAATTTTACAACAATATAATTTTTACATCGGAATAACAAATAGGCTATAATTCATAAAGATACCAACTACTGCTCACTACTTTGTTTGCGTGAACATAAAACGAATTAATTACTTGTGCCGATAAGTTATTCGTAATAACAATTTTCAAGAGAGGTTCAAATCCAACATTAGAATTGTGAAGTGGACCCAGATAAGAACAAGAGCAGTGTGGGTGAGATAATTTCGTAATAAAGAAAGAAGTGGCTTTACGTATGTTTTCGCTGTAAGAATATGAGTTCCTGTGGTACGAGTATGAAAACGAAAACGAGATCGGGGTCATGGTTGATAACATTATCGTTCGATATAAAACATGAAAAATTGCGCTGTATGTCCACGCGAGTGGAGTCGCGAGTTAAGTATATGTATATTTTGAACACAACAGGAATGTATATTGGGAGTATGATCGGAATGAAAAGCGGAGCCAGGCATAAAATCGAAGGAAGGAACAATATCGTGATCGGAGGTGACAGCGCAACCAGACGATAGAAAAGATGAATTCATTCAATATCTACGTGGAATGAACGAATGAATGAGTTCATGAATGAATGAACGAATTCATGAATGAATGAACGAATTCATTCGTTCAATATGTACGCGAGGAATTCTATCAATATCTATCTACGCGGGCGGAGCCACGGGAAGAAGCTAGTAGTAGTCGTAGTTACAAAACATATACTTCAAGGTTTTATAACTATATATTTAAGTTTAAGTTTAAAACAAGCTCCCTGTGTTGGCTTTAGATATAACAGTGTATAGCCAACAACTAACGCAGTCAAACGTGCCAAACAAACGGAAGGTTTGTTAATTTTTTGCGAGGCACGTATGTAGAAAGTGGATATTTAGCCGGTCGGATTATCGATCAAGACGGTTGCGCACGAGACATTGTTCTTGTAAAATTAGATCGTTTAAATTCACAACGGGCACTCTTCAAAATGCGATATGACGTGATCGCAATTTGAAAATAAATAAAATGTATTTGGCAAATCGCCCGTATTAGACGGCCGCGAACGCCGATAGGGGTCGCTGTGGAATTTGAGTACATGTTTAAGATTTTTCAACATATTTTTTTAGTTATACCGTAATATCCCATGATTTAAAATTACTTTTTGAAATGCATAATTCAAAACGTAATCTATATATCTGAACTACACTGCATACAAATAAAAATGTATAAAATATATACTTTTGTTATTGTCTGGTTGTATTCTTTCTAAAAAATTCCATTACTAATTTGAATTGATTAGTTTCTGAGCATAATACTGAACATGGAACTTCCAGTTCAAATGTCACTTGTGGTTGGGTCAACTGATTCAGATGTTATCCGATATTACCTCATTTCTTATCCGAACGGCGATACGAGTCGGACGTGGAACAAACTGCCGTGTGTCAAACTCATCACGTTTCTGATTTATCCAGTTAACACCAGAAATCCTTAAATGTTTTATTGTGATAGCGATTGGATAGGAGAAATACGCAATAACGTATAATATTGTTATTTTACAAATCCATCTATTAGGGTTCGGCCAGGCAATGAAATTAAGGAACTTAACAGTCTTTCTTCGTGCACGTGTAAGTTTATTGTTATGCACTTACAATTTTGTATTTACTTCCCACAAGCCCTACTCACTAACACGATATCGCACTACGAAACCACTAAAACATTTTTCACTCGATCGCACTTTAGTAGTTAATTCGTGTTCAGAAGAAATTGAGAAAACTATAAGAATAAATGAAAGTGTAATGAGCATTAGGAAAATTGTGCCACTTTTGCATTTTCATATTTGTGAAATATTCTTTTTATGTACTATTATTTGTCAATCCGTCACACGAATGAATGACGAATCTACGTGTATTTCGTGCTATAGTGCAGCACATCATCATAATTACTCCAACAATCACTTCCGTCAGCGTACGAAGGAATCTGTTACTCGCCGCCATCAGATGTGCACACGCATCTGGTAGCGAGTAAAAGAAAAATATAAAATTTATAATTATCCTATATTGACTATAATGTAAAATTTCTTGTTGCGATTACGCTCAAAAACTAAAATTAGAACTACAAAACAATTCCGCTATAAAAATGTTCGAGGATAGAATTATCTGAGCGCAAATAACCCGCCCCGCGTGTCGCCTGAATCACCTCTGTCGGCGTTTAGATGTCTGTTTACATTCTATTTTTAAACGAATTTATTTTGTGGTGGGGAATTTCCTAAAGCAATAAATCTTGTTTGTTTATGTAAGAAGTGACATGTTTACAACTTATTTGTTTTAGATAATTCATCGATTCATTTATATTTCAAGAACATTCTGGACGGCCAGTTGGCAAATATAAATAGGTTGGTTTTTATTTCTGCGATCAGTGTGTTCACAAGTCAAGTGCGATCAACGACAAGCGTTCAACCAGTTCCCATGTGATCTATTCTGATTCTGTATTACTGAATATACGCCTTCTACTTATTTATGTGCTTTCTTTCATCCGAACTTAATCCTCAAAACTCCTATACAGTCATTAGGTAACATTATTTACAATATGTTGAAATTAAAACAATCATATAAAATACTAGTATCGAGAGACCGATTTACAAAGCCGATTCTTTAAGACGATACCGCGACAAGAAGAGGGGGGTGTGCCCGCACGTTCACACCACCAATGACGGGTGCTTGACCGATGAGTAAGCGAGTAAGACTATTCATACTAGTGAATACAAAAAAAATGAAATGGGAATAGTGTGTATAGACTCAAAACTAAAAGACTTAACCGCCAAACGAAACAAGACTGGTATAAAATAAAACGACGTCAATAAAAAAAGGATTGTTTTACCAGTTTCTCGAAAATCGTCAATATCATTATTTTCAAAAAGAAAAAGTATAGATAAATCGTTTACCAATTACAAACAACGGTTAAAAAGATAAATTATCAGGTTCTGTTTTGATATTCGAGAAAATTTTGTCCAATCCTGTATTCTTTTTACACTACACTAATTTAAATGGTTAAAAAATATGTACCTAAAATCAAACTCGTAACTCATGCATTTGTTATGAACTGGCTAAAAACATAACTGTCTTTTCATCAGTGTAGCACATTAAATCAAAACGCTATATTCTCTTTTTTAAATAAAATGTAAAACACGTTTTTAAAATACAATTTGAACTAATAACAACAACTTTTATCACGGTTCGCACATTGATCACGTCCGTATGGATAGAATAAGTGCGTGCTAAAAATAACATATTACATTAGCGCACACCAAAACAGAATACAGAATGGCGTATTGTTATACTTGATAGAGAGGTAATGGTGTATGCCGGTACACGTCACATCCAGCTCTACAGAGGTGTGTGGAGGACATGCATTATGCATGCATAATGCAGATGTGATAACGGGGAACGATGTGGCCATCGTGCTGACGGAACAGAGAGTGAAGATTCACGGCTCCTATCTCGTTCTCCTCAAGTTAATTAAACAGCAGATAAATGAGAGTTGAACAGAAGCTTTAAAGTCTCTCAATTTTTGACGTCGATTATTCAAATTTTTCTTATTTGCTTGTGTCGGCTATTAATTAAAAAACAGTTTCATGGTCATCGGCGATACTTTTTGAATCTTTTCTAAAGAGACATGTGGTATTTTTCGATAAATGTTGGACATGTATGGTGTGAGAAAAAGGTTTTTCATATTTTATATACATTTTCAAGATAATTTTCTCATCATATTTTATTTACATTTAATTAATTTTGGGATGTCTGATCAAAAAACTGCGAAAAGTAGTTTTGACAGTCTTCTTTTGATGTTAAATAACACTACCTAAAGAATTCTGAAGAGATCGAAACAGGAAAAAATCTGAGGGTTCAAGGTCAGGATTATATGGTGAATGCATTAACATTTCCCAACCAAACTCTCTCAATATTTACTGAGTGACGAAAATTGTGCGTGGTCTGACGTTATCATGGTGAAATACCACATCCTATCTATTGATTAATTCCGGCCATTTTTTCTCTACTTCTTACTTGAGTCTCATCAGCTGTTGGTAGTAGATATCCAAATTGATGGTTTTGCCCGGCGGTAACAGCTCAAAATAAATAATGTCCTTCCGATCCCGTCACACACATAGCATCAACTTATTGCGAGTTAAACCGGGTTTCGGCATAGTTTGTGGAGCTTGCTTGCCTTTTGACCATGATCTTTTTCGCATGTTCTTATCGTAGGTAATCCATTCTTCATCACCAGTGATCAATATTTCCATAAACCGTTCGGTCTCATTACGTTTCAATAGAGTATCGCAATTGAGTGCACGATTCATTAGATTTCTTTCAGTGAGCTCGTGTGGGACCCAAGTGCCGAGCTTTATTTTATTCAGCTTTATTCAAATGGGTCAAAACTGTTTTGTATTCAACCTCCAGTTCTTCAATTATATTGTAAGAACTGATATGCCGATCTTGCTTTACCTTTTTAAAATGGCATCGACTTTATCCGGAACAGGTCGACCAGAGCGAGGTTCATCTTTGACATGAAAAAATACTTGGACTGAAAACGTTTAAACTAGTTTTGTGCTGCTCTTACTTTCTATTTTTTTGTAATAAAACTTCAAACGTATCGAATTTCTACGTTAGATTCATTTGATAGACAGACACAATAGAAAAATGTCGGGACACTGTTTTTACTTTTAATTTTTATCTTTTTAAAATGTCATTTATTTAATGGTATCAAAACTAGCCAAAAACAAACAGCACAACCAAAGAGATTTTACTGCAACTTTTTATTTATAAAATCTATAAGCGGTTTTTATTACAAATTATATTTTTTAAGTCCGTGATGTCACAAACACTTATCCTCTTTAATTGGCCTAATTTTTAGTTCCATGGTCTAGTTTATTACGAAACTGGAGATTTCGCCTACATCTAATTATTATTTTAATCACCCTGTCTCATATTTTTACGAGACCTCTAACTAAAATGTCTCCCAAAGCGCTTCGTTCTTCTAGTGCGATAGAAAAAGTTGACAATGACGGAATGGCGGTATTTATATTATTGGTTAACGGTAGCATATAATAAATCTATAGGTGTGTCCATCTTAATATTTTCAAAGTTGTAAACTCGCTGGTTCATTATATGAGTTACTAGAACAGTAATAGGTACATACAATTTTAAATTTATTTATGAAATTACAATAATGCAGATGTGCATTAATGTACATTCATTCTAACATTATCCGAACTAAACTATTTTCATTTCTTCCATCATTCTTAGAATGGGTATTGAAGCTTGAAATGATTTAAATAACATGATCGCTAGAATTTTAAAACGAGCATATTCTAAACTACGAAAAATTTGGTTAGAGTTTGTTAATACTCTTTTATCTCATATTTTGCTCCTATCTTCATTATTTAAACATATAAAATTTTGATATTCATATAAATCTATAATTTTTTAACAAAAAAAATTACCGACATAAAAAAGAACACGAGCGAAATAACTTTCGCAATTTTACCCATGCAATTAATTTAATCAATTTTGAATCCACGTCTAGTAAACAACGATGTAGTAAATTAATTGCATTGGGTATTCTTTTTTTTTGTAATGCACTTTTTGTATTGCAATTTTAAAATAAACATACTAACTCCTTTCCGACTCTATGCATTTAGATATATCTTAAGTTGTAGAGTTTAGCCGAACATAAAATGTGCGGTATGCGAAGAATGTGTTCCGTTTGTCCAGCCATTGATCCTGCGAGAGTAACGCTCCCAATGATATCTGTCCGACTTGCAATCTCATCCCGACGCATCTTTATGCGACGGGATGAGATTAGATAAAGAAAGATTTAACCCTTTTTAATGCGATTAATAATTGGAATTAAGACTTATTGGAATCCGTTAACGATTTGAAATTTAGAAAATATTGAAATGGTACTTTCATATTTAACCAGGTGCTTAAATAAAATTTAAATATCTCTACTTTCATTTCGTATTTTAGATATTTAATCAGAAATTATGAAACGTGTATTTTCATAATTGGAAATTATGGAACTTTCATGCAAAGTTCTATGTCCTAATTTTTAAAAATTCTGAAGAAATTAAATATAAATTTCTGATAGCTAGAAAATAAGATTCAAATTTTGTAATTTCAAGTATTACTAAAATGGCGGGATTGACGTCTAAATTTGACTTATCTCACCTTTAATGGCTAAATTTACTTTACTGCATTCGTTTTAGAAATACTTGTGCAAATATTTTATTAATTAAGATATTTTGTTCTTACATTTAAAATAATAGAGCATACTATATGATTCAATAATAAATAATTCACGGAAATTTCAAAATATTTTATGTGCTAGGCCGTAATTCAGTATTTATAAAAATCATTAGCACTTCTATACCTACTGAAACATTATAACTTATATTTAGTATCTCCCTTATTCGTATTGACGTTTTAGTCAAATGAATTTTTAGTATTTGTTAGTTTCACAAACACACCCAAGATAATGCGGTTAAACATTTTGAAAACTATCTTTTAAACATTTTTTAAACTTCATTATTTGTACAGATCGGTTCCTAAGTTTACAATTTCACAAACTCTCATAGATCAGTCTCCAAATTTGACATTAATGCTTATTGTCGATTTCTATGTTATATGATGAATATTGTAATAAGTATAAGTAATGGGTTTCTAGAAAACTTAACATTGATTCGTGGATAATTCATCTTTCGTATAAACTTGCTGATTTTTTCTTTACGTTACAACTACAGTACGTCGCCGTACGCCTGTGCCCTGTTAAATCTCGCGATGAACAAACAGTAAAGTTTAAGGTGACGTGTACTAGAAGAAGCTTTCAAACTTGGATATGAACAGAATCGTTAAGGAGTTCTCGAGTTCATATTTATATGTGAAACAACGAGAATGTTTTCAGTTGTGCTCTTTGTTCCTTCTTTTGCCTGTAAAAATTGTTGGTATGGAAAAAAATATTTTTGACCGACTTCAAAAAGAGGAGGAGGTACTTAATTCGTCTGTATTTTTGCAAGATACTAGGTATTAAGATAAGTATTTTCGCATTTTATAAGTGAGAAGTTCCAATAAAATCTCTTTGGTTGTGCTATTTATATCTGGCCAGTTTTGATACCATTAAATAGCTAACATTTCAAATAAAGAAAAATAAAAACGGTGTCTCGCTATTTTTTTTTTGTGTTTCGGTCGAACAAAATGAGTCAATCTAATACACAAATTCGATACATTTTCAAGTTTTCTCACAAAACAGGGAAAAATACGACTCAATCCGCGCAAAAAATTGTGACGTTTATGGACATGATGCAGTGTGGGTAAAACTAGCACAAAACCGGTTCAAGCGTTTTTAAAGCAGTAATTTTGATGTCAAGATTAAACCTCGCTCTGGTTGACCTGTTACGGATAAGGACGATGACATTTTGGAAAAAGTAGAGCAACATTGGCATATTAGTTCTTACGAAATAGCTCAAATGCTGGAGATTGACCACAAAATAGTTTTGACTCATTTAAAAAAGTTAGATATACAAAAAAATTTCTTAACTTGGTTCCCACATGATCTCACTGAAAGAAGTCTAATGAATCGTGTACTCATTTGCGATTCTGTATTAAAAAGTAGCGAAACCGAACCGTTTTTGTAAAGATGAAAAATGGATTTCTTACAACTATAACGTGCGAAAAATATCATGATCAAAAGGCAGATAAGCTCCACAGATTATAGCGAAACCCAGATTAACTAGCAAAAAGTTGATAATGTATTTATGGTGGGATTGGAAGGGCATTATTCATTATGAGTTTTTTACCGCCGAGCAAAATCGTCAATTCGGATATCTACTGCCAACAGCTAATGAAACTCAGTGTTAGGTTAACATCAAGAAAACACTGTTAAAACTATATGTCGCAGTTTTTTGATCAGAAGTCCCAAAATTTCTGCAATGGGATTATGTCACTACCTACAAAATGTCAACAAATCGTTGAAAAAAGTGACATATCTATTATAATTAAATTTAAATAAAATATGATGGAAAAATTACCTTGAATTTGTATATAAAATACGAAAAAACTTTTTCCCCATCCTTATACAATATTCAAAATATAAAACATGAATATGTTTTATTATATATCGATAATTGTTTATTAACTTTTCAATGTTTTGATTTTTATTTATTATTTAAATATTTTAATAAGACAAAGATTTGTTGAGTGTAGTGTATTGCATATATTTTACTTATCTAATAAAATGTTAATACCAAGCCGACCACAGATAAGCAGACCTCCTTTTTTTTTAAAGTTCACATATAAGTATAAACAGTCCGTGTGAATAATTTACTGAATGCTGAAACAGCACATTTGAGGTAAACATCCTCAATATTATAATCTTGTTCGTTTCTTGAACTTGCTTTTTAGAAAGCTTTGATAAAAGGTAAAAGATTCAAGTATTAACAGATGTATATCAAAAGAACTCATTGTTTGTTCTTGGTTGTTCTGTTAAATAGCTATAGTGCAAAAAAGACAAAAAAATGGAAAATCAATATATGAAATATTTCATGTAAACAAGCAGACATCCTGTGTACATGTATTTTGAATTTAAAACAAGCACACTGGCTTTCACTTAGTTATGATTTTACTAAAAGTGTTAACCAAACCTTAGTTTTGAAGAACAAAAAAAATCATTAATATAAAGGGGTGATATAATTTACGCAGCGATGATATTATTTGTGATTAAAAATTGTGCCATAATATGTGAACATATCCAGGCCGGAGCCACCTGCTGACCAAATTTATTTATAAACATTCTACCTGACCGGGAATCACGCCCATAATCTGTCCTTTTCTAATCTAAAATGTGAACCAAGCTTTAGAGGTAATGGAATTTATTAATAAGCAACAATGAAGCTGTTAAAACGTAATCGGCGGTGGCAGAGTAGTCGAAATTTTGTCTCAGAACATATCGGATTCCGACCACGTAATTAGTTTGTTACTTAAATCCAATTAAAAAGCTCGCACCGTGCTTCAGAGATCAAGTTAAATCATAGGTTCCGGAAAATGTCGTTCGCTAACGTAGGTCTTTAGTAGGCCCCGACCCGCGGCGAACCAACTGGAGAGCTCGAGGTCGGGTCCTTCAATTTGAAAAAGGGAATTACGCGTGCAGCACTGTACACGCGACACAAGTGAAACTTCTTAAATAATAACTCTTCACGGACGCAATCAACATAATCAAAGGACACAAACGTAAAAAAAAACATAAATAATCACAAAACACTACGATAAATATTAATTATACAATGGACAGTAGCCCTATTTTTCGTATATAGCGTTCAATTCGTACATCTGCAAACGTGCACATGCGCGACACCATCTTCTTCTAACGCTTTGCTATCGTAATGTATACGTCGTCTCTTTTGCTCCACTTCCGTAGTGTCGGAACTTATAGCTCTCTTTCTCTTTCTCTCTACATTATATCTCTCTTTTCTGTCGTGCGACGAAATGGGCCTGAACTTGACATTTCATTGAAATTTCCCTTTCGATTCTAGTCCTCCTTGAGGCGGTGACTCAAATCGAGTAGCCACCTAAGCAGTTTCGCTTCATTAAAATGATTGTAGACGAATACGCATCTCCAGTTTAATGATACAAACCTGAAACATGAAATTAAAACTTCAATTGAATCTTAAAACCCGTCCTTAGGTGCAGTCCTTGGCTCTTCGAAAAGCGATACCGTGCCCGCTGGCGTCGGTGCCGGTGGCGCTGCTGCTGCAGCTGTTCCCGTTCGGGGTGCTCCTCGACAGGCGGATGCGTCTGCTTATGGCTGGCGAGAAGGTATGTTGAGGTTTCATGTTATTCTTGAGGTTAGATATATAAAGGATACAATGATTTATTTCGTCGTAATGGATATAATCGATGGGTATATTTCTAATAGAGACAAAACTAATTATACGTATACGTATTGTAGTTTATTCATGTTACACTACGTTTGCTTCGCATAGCAGTGACTCGCCCGCTTAAATATCTACAATAATGGAAATGTATTTTTAATATAGGTGAAAGAAGTCATCCATCGCAGTCGGATGTAATAATTATACATGTAAAGAGTTAATAATTGGTAATTACATATTGTATTGTATTGGTAAACAGAAAAAATAAACAAAATCATTTATATCTGACCCGAATTAAATAGAAGAAATAGACAGTCAGTTGCGTAATAGCGCTGTTATTTGTTTATCCCGTTTTAGGGTTATTTCGAGCGGATACCGGGTTGAATGCTCAGATGTAGAGAGGATCTAGAAGTGAATTTGCAATAGGTACTTATTCTAGTACCTATCGACGGGTCAAAATCGATTCAGCCTTTTTATGTTCATATTTGAACACACGGTTCGAATGAGAATTTTAAAACATAATAATCTTATAACTATTCTAAGTAATAAATCAATAGATACTCTATACTACTAGAGTACGGTTCGTATCACCAAGTCTGATTGATGACGCGTCATCATGTTATCATGTTTAGAATTTCAATGATCGTTTGAATATGGGTTTAAGGTTTTTTATTCACAGAAGTAATGAAAATAGTCGTGTGAATAAGCCTTCGTATATCAAATTCATTTCAAAACCTTTGCTATACATGAGTGCAAGAAAACAAAAGTGAGGCTTATATAATTAAAAAAATCAAGATTTGACATAAAATTGATATTGTACGAAATTTCATCATGGCGAAAAACGTAAATTATATAAAAATGTAAGTCTTGCACAGCAGGTCTTGTACCGCAAATAGTTATGAGATCTCAGGTAAAACCAAGTCGGTTATTTGAGTTATTATCTGTGGCGGCGCCTATTTAACAACTTGGTTATAAATTGTTTCCTAATTAGTCACCTAGCAACATTTATAGTGCCGTATCAATATTACATATATTCATTTGTATAATAAATATAACGACTTAGCAATCGCATGTGAACATAATACCATGTACCTAACTTAAACGCGCTTTATTTATCCTTGTTCTCATATTGCATAAACTAGGCCTTAAATTGGCGTTATTTTCAATTAGGAGCAATTTAAATAGTAGATTGTTCTTATGTGATTATATAGGCTTTGATGTAACGACTTTTCACTAGTTTATATAATAAATACTTCAAGTTAATTATATTTAGCTGGATGACACCTAAGCTTTGATACTAAAACCGAATACGGCATTAATAAGATATAATCCGCCCAGAGTTCGTAAAGTTATTCGTCATTCGTCACGTCATATTGTAGTCAGATTTGTAAAGAGATGTGAATTTTTCAACCACAAAGAAAACGGGACTGAAATTTCTGTATGTATCAGATTTTTCTTCTTTTAAAAGGTAAACACTAATTGAATTCAACACATGAAGTCTGTGTTTCTGTTAGTCGTACCCTGCAAATTTGTTGGTCGGTGAGTGAGTATGTCAGCGACAAAAATAAAGAAGTTCCACTGCATGCCAAGGGTATGTAAATAACAGGTTAAGTACAGTTAATTTGGGAATGTAGCTAGTTGTCGTATGTCCTCTTGGCCACTGATAATTCAGACTTCTAGCTTTATCCGCGAAGAAGTTACAGGGAATTGTAAGTGCCTTAAGTGGTTTCGAGAAAAGGATGGTACGGATGTGCTCTTGTTTGTTTGCTTTTCCCTAAAAACAAAGCAAACTCTACACCTAGAAGGACAAAGCTCTAAATAAATACAAAGGATATATACAACAGAATACATTTCCATCTATTATCCAGGCTAGTAGCCGGAGAGGCGGTTAGGGTAGATAAATATCGGCGAATAAACTATATCGGTACAATTGTAATCATAACATTAACATAATTTAATCCATTAATCGTATCGAAAAATCCGTATCGCTGTACCTACAGTTGGTCGATGCGTGGGGCGGCCCGTACAGTCGCATAAAAAAGGTTCACGTCTCGGAGATACTGCGGTTGAGAAAACCGAAGATATCCTTCACTTGGGATAAGGTAAGATTCTAATTTATTTGATAATTTTGGTAACTGCAATTCTGATGAGCTGATGCATTACTGATTCTGTTGTTTTTAAACTCAGAGGAGTAGACAGATACCATAGATTTCCTCGTGGAAAGATATTTGCGTATCTGTTCTACTTCATTGACATCCATCAATCGTTTCATGCTAGCTCGTCGTTTTCTGGCGCTTAAAATTTGTCTCTTTTAATATGCCATCAATTTGGTCTGCATAAGATTATCTAGGATGGCCTTTGCCAGCACTGTCATTGTACACATTTTCGCCCTATAAATTTACTTCCTCATTTGCCTTTGTCGGATGGCCAAACCACCGCAACATACCATTTTTAATCGTTACTCCATTTTTTAAACTACACAGCTCATTGAGATCACTGTTGCTACTTTTATCTTTTGAGGATATTCCACACAAACTACACAGACATCGCATCTCTACTGCATTAATTATATTTTCATTTTTCTTCTGCAATACCCAACTTTCACTATCACAAAGAAGCGTAGGGACCAGGACTCAATTATGAATAGCCAAGCACGCTTGTCGTGAAATGCTTTTAGTATTCATAATAGCAAGTAAGGCCCCATTCACTTCATTTCCCGCATTTACTCTATTTTCAATTTCTTAATAATGTTGACCGCCATTTGTAAACAAACTAGCCATATGCTTGTTGCCTGTTAAATCAATACATTATAATATAAACACATGAAGATGTTTTAACTGTTTATCTATTATATCATAGTGCACTTATAATATATTTGGGTTAAAATAAGAATGTGTTATTAATATATAGTATATTTTGAAAATTAAATTCTTCACATATATTTGAAGAACATGAAGTTAAAATTATTTGTAAGATGTGTAGTGACTAATGTGGAAAGAGTTATTTTGAGGCGATTTAATAAATAAATGAACGAAAGTAGATTGACAAAAGCAATTTGGAGCAAATGTATGTTATAGAAAGGTCAGCAAAGGACAAATTTTATATTCGCCGTATTGTTGAAATAAACGAAGATTCAAATTTTAAAAACAGAAAAAGTCGATACACATGAAATATTAATGAATATTAATAAACCAAAAGACGTATGTAAAGATCGTACCTAGAAGAGAGCTGTGGTATTTACCTACCCCTCTAGGAAATAGATACGCTTATAAATATGTGTTACACAAAATATATAAAAATGATTCATTTACAACCTGGCGACCGGAAATTGATTAGACTCCTTATTAAAATTATCTTTGTACTAGATAAATACATTTTAGGGTACCTGTGCATTGATTGGATTATTATCTAATTTCATTTTAAAATATCTCATGTGATCTAAATTATTATTTTTCATCGAATATATGATGATATCCCATACATCCACGATTGCTAAAATATTCCGAGTCTTCAATTGTGTATACTTTACCTGCAGGTCGTCTGCATGCAAACTATGCTGTTCGAGCTGGAACTGGTGCGGTGGGTGTGCCGAGCCGAACGTGAGAGCGCTGAGGATGCCAGGCGCGGGTCGCACGGCGCCAGGGCCATATTGCTCAAAGGCCCCATATACTTGCTGGAGGAAATCGACGCTCTGGTATTCCTCTGCAGTCCTATGTAAGTCGTACGAAACATAAAAAGGAAATTAATTGATGAAACCCGTTAAATCACCCGCTACCACCAATATCGACGTCTAGACGCTGGCCTGCAGCATGCTGTTACATACATCACAGGCATCATGCAACCCACCGCTGACCCTCGAATATGCTTTTTCACTACGAGTCCTCATCTACCGAATTCTAAACTGATTAGAAAGGACAGATTAACGGATATCAAACACCTAAGCATATGTTAACTTTTTTTAGTGTTAGTATATACTAAACTCTGAGGCGTTTTCTTTTGTCTTACAGTTAGAAATGACTAAAGGGTTACAATAAAACTGAAATTTAGCAAGCGTTGAAACTGACAAATCATACTATTTCATTTTAAGAACAATGTGGCCATTTAATTACACAAATATTCAATGAGCAACAGTAAAAATATTGGTATATTAAAAAAAATAATTGTTTTTGACCTCGTTATTTGGACGTGTTCAGATTGAGACACGCTTCATTCAACATATTAATTTAATAGCACAAACGTATTTTAAACTTTGTTATCAAATTATTTCAAGTTTTAACTATCAAGCTACTTGTAATAATGCGAATTGGACAATTACCAAATCGACACGTTTAACGCCTGCGCACTTTATAGCTACTATATTTTTTGCACATATTAAAGTTGGGCGTCTCGTCAAAACACAACTATTCACGAAGATTCAGCTTGTTAGTAAGCATTAATAAAATAGGATCCTGTACTATAGATTAATTACTTAATTCATCTGTTGTTACAATTCTGGCCCGGTAACTGCTGATTCTAAAGTTTTTTTTAACCATCACTTTGTAAGGTTTCGTACCAGCAAATGGATAAAAACGGATCCATTATAGGATCGCTCGTGTTTCTGTCTATCCGTCTATTACAACCGATTTGCTTTGAATCTAGTGGACCGATTAAGTTGACATTTAATGCGCAGATATTGAATAGCTATAGAATAGCATATGTATGTTTGTGACCCATACACGTTCGTGTAATATAAACAAACGAATTTTAAGTATGAGAGTGACTTTTAGGGGTCAATAACAAAAAAAAACTTTTGTAAACTATTTAGTTTATCATATTAAATGAAAGCGCTCATTGTAAGGATCTCGAATATATTTTATTATGATTTCAAAATAAAAAGTTTACGGTTATTTAAGAAAATAGATGAAAATAGACCATTGATCTTAACTCCAGAACTACTACGTCTAAAATTTGTGAAAAAAAATACAGAAAATGGTTTTATAATAATATTTTCAGGAAAACCTATAAGAAGTCTATATAAGTTGACTCTCACTAAGTGAGTACTACATACTTCATAAATCCATAAATCCACATATTCATGAATATACAAATATTATTCAACAATAGACATTTTATTCAGCAAGTTCCTCAATATACGAAACTGTATCCTGGCGAGTTAACTTGCACTTGTCCGTTTTTTTTAACTCAGTTAATTAAACGAAAGAAAATAATAATTATCATACTTTTGTATGAAAGAAAATCCTAAATTTAAGTTATAGGCCTGTTAATTGTGACTGCCACAAATTACAAATAAATATCCATTATTTGACTGTGTTGGAATATTCTACTAAGGAGCCATAAATGAACTTAATACGTCGCCCTTCGAGGGCGTGTCCGTGACCGGACTAACAATGCTGAGCGCGACAGCTCTCACCCCCATCTGCGAAGGGCCCGGTGCTCGAGATCCGCGGGGGTCATTTCTACGCAGTCACCAGTCATATTCCTGTTTTCTAATGTCTATAATCTTTCCCGCTGTCAAATTTCGACATTAAAAATATTGCACTGCATCAAGTTTAAAAAAAATAACATGATTCGGGAAAAGCGAAAATGGAATTGTACGAAAATTTTCTTACTTACTTTTAGCATTACTAAAGTAAAATGAGAATCGCTTACTCCATCGAAAATCTACAAACTATATAGTAAAATACATAAATATTGACATACCATTAACATTATTAAAATCACACGGCAGAATCGAGTTACAATAGTTTAATTTATTTACGATAATTCAAAAATTACATGATTTGAAACATATATCACTTGAGTTTAGCATTACCTTTGATCAATTTGTCCTGTTGCGAATTAACTATATACTTTACAAAAGTTAAAACATCAATAAAAGTTTATAGAAGACATATAGTTCTTTCACCATTAAAAAATCAATATTCGTAGATACATCGATCTATGTTTCAGTTTCAATGACCTGGAAGAATTAAGCCAAGCTGGATTATTTCTGGCTGACTTGAACGGGCACGGCCTTTCTCGAGAAATGCTTTTACGGGGTTGGCAGCACTTGTCACGCCTCGAACTGATGTTCGAGAAGGCCGAGAGTAGAAGTAGAGAGTTAGAGTCAACTTACAGACTGGAAGATCAGTGGAAGAAGCAAGGCGACCAGCTTCTTTACTCGATGATACCTAAACCCGTCGCCGATCACCTCAGAGCCGGAAAGGATCCGTTGGCTACTTGTCAGGTAAGCATAATATAATACTTTGAAACCTAGGGACATTATGTTAACTCGTTTTATTTTTGTTAAATATATAACGAAAAATGTGACCCTTTTCTATAAAGAAAAGGGTCATATTTTTCTGTACATGTCTGGATAATCATAAATTGTTTATTTAGATAAAAGTAGACTGAAAACCACTAACGTATCGAGCAGTGGTGTAGCTAGTCCTAGATAGATGGCATCTTTATGAAAATGCGTTTTTGGGCTCTTCATCAAAATGTTTTTTAACCAACTGCAGTTAAGCCTGAGAATAATTATTTGTACAGAATAAACAAAATCTTCGGCGGACATCAATCGAAATGATACGTGCCGGTAGGGAATGTTCCCCCATGTATATGGAACAACTTACTCTTTCAGTATTAATTCATCACAGCTTTTATCAGTAAGAATATAAGATTAAGGACATTTTACGAAGTTATACTTAAATACCCCGGGGCCGCTGTAGCTTGGAACTCGAGGGCTGCGTATTACTGAAACCGCTGATATGGCGACAACTACGTCCCTGGTATCAAGCAACAGGATGAAAATAACCTTATGGCTGTACTGTCGAAGAAGAGAAATAATATATTTTGCGTTTCGAACACATCAGGCGTTCGAGTGCGTGACAATAATCTTCTGCGGAGTGCAGCTCAGCCAGACGGGCACACGCGCCGACGTCATGCAGACGTTCTCGCAAATTAACGACGTGTACTCACGCATCGACCGGCTACTGGACTCGCATCGCGTCTACAAGGTAACAATTATTAACTTATCGATTGCGATAACGTGGCATAATCAATGGCCGCATAACCTGCATAGCCTGCTATGGTCGGGTCGCAGGCAACTAAGCACAAGGTATGTTTTGTTACCTACTACCACTAGATGGTTATTAATCTGCTATGAAACATAAGTTCAAAATGTTAATTTCGACTCTGAAAAAGATTTCATTATAAAGTCATTTATATTACATTATAAAGTCATTACGAATCACCTATTATAGTCACTTTCTTTGGTAACTTAGAAAAATGTTAATTAAATATAGTGCTTAATAGCTACTGTTGGGGGTTGATTATGTATGGATTCGTTTAGAATCCATACATAATCATACACAGCTATGTAACAATATTGTAGTTGGTTCTGTGTTATGCGAGAGTTTGGTGTAACAAAATAGTAGTTTTTTTCTTATATATTTCTTTTGCGTTCACTGATCGTTTCTTTGAAGTAAATACTAATCGAGTTGAAACAAAATACATGACTTTAGACTATCGCCTATTACTAAACCCTGTTACATACTTGATGGAAAAATCAATAGTCAACGTACATTCTAATAACGCTTACGAAAATTATACTTATAAAAGCAGTAAAAGAAAATGGTAAGCGGGATAAATAAAGTTTACATATTAAATATGACATTTTTCATAAAGTAATACGACGTACACAATTCCATTTTTTTTCCAGGATTCGCCCTTTTAAATTGGTTGGGTAATAAAACACATAAATATATTCTTTTTACGTGTTATCATAATTTTCTTTGGCTATCGAGGCTTATAGATGAACTTATACCCAGCATAAAACACACATATACACTGTCTTTGAAGGCCGACCTCACCGAGTGTAATTTGCATCACGTCACCTTCGACGCACCTAAGGAAATGACCCCAGTATTTAAATTGTGTATAATGACGTTCACATGTCAGTAGCTATACTTATTTTAAACGATCTAAAAGTTATGAATCGATGTAAGTAAAAGAAGGTTGAAAATAAATCACACGCCCTTGAATCTGAACGCTAATGGATGAAGCTAGGCGGCACGAAGATTGGGCTGGGTTGGTTGCAGAACCAATTTTTTTGGCCACGTCTACTACAAAACTCTGTTTAAGCCTTAAGTTTAGTTCGTTCGTCATATTGTCTATGTCATTCAGCAATTCTGAAATTACTTTATGGTCCACAGCAAATCAAAATGATATAGTTGCCAATGATATTAATGTCTATCATTGTCATTAGCTTTGTGAATTGTGCTTTCGTTCCGTACTCGGATTGGCGTAATGGCTTTATAGTCCTCTCAAAATTTCTATATAACCATAGTCGACATGACATCACTAAAGAGACTAGAGCTCCGCCCAAGTTTCGATATAATAGCGCGCTTATAAGGATATATTGTATCCTGCTTCCTATTTACGAGCGCATGATGCAAAATAACCTCCTTTGACCGTATGTACGTAATGTGAAAATGGTACTGGCCGGTATATTGCCGTATTTTCTATTTATTCCTTTTTTGTTTAAGTAATTACTGGTATTCATTGGTTCGTAGTATTTTATTTCAGATTCATATCTGTTTGTTTTGAACGGATCGCAAGCAAACGTACCGTATTAAAAATTATACAGTAATGAAGTTTCAAAATAAAGAAAGAAATACGCCATTGCCGATCGGACCACGTGGAGTGTGTCCTGTGATTTTTTCCTACCGATTTTATCGTAAAGTTTAGCTCGCAGCAGTTTAAACAAGACCAAAGGGACTCTGAGGACGACCTCCTTATTGAACGAACTGTTTCGGCCGTTACCGATGACAGTGTGGCAAAAGTTAAGAAATCACTTTTAGAGATTAGCGATTTGCAAATTAAGCAGTGGGATATACTTGAAGACGTGAGCATTAGCAAGGGACGCGTAAATTCAATAATATATATATATATGTGTGTATATGTATATATGTCTAAGAGCACTGAAAGCTGCGTTTTTAAAAGAACCACTCCATTAGACGTGGATATGAGACGTCGCAAAGCGTTTTTAAACGTAGTGACAAAGAGAATAATATCATAATTGACATTAATATTCCCGAAGAGTGGAATAATTTTAATTTGAGGATGTAGAACGGATATTATTAATAGATGTTTTACCCAAACAAATCTACGATGAATACAATATATAAAGCCAATTTGTTGGATTTACCACGTCAGTTGATTAAAAAAGAAAAGGAGAAATATTTTGATTTTACACAGTAAACTGCTCAAGCAACGGCGCGAGCCATGAGCAAAAACGGCTTAGTAAACATAGTCACCCATCCTATATACCACCCATTCTTAGCGTCCTTATTTCAAGTTTTGAATAAAGATTTCAGTGAACGAGAATTTTTAACAAACGATTAAGTAATAGCAGCAGTAAACGAGCATTTTGACGCCTAACCGAAGTGAATAATTTTTTTTACTGCTTAATGTTTTGTATTGTAGCTTAAGCTGTTTGTCTATTATATGTTAAGTGCATTTCTGTATCAGGAGACTGAATTAAAAAAAAAGGTTCCTATATTCTTTTTTTATAGGTATCTAGATAACTTACCATTTTCCCCTGGTATGTTGTTTTCGTATTGTACCATGATAATTTATAGGTCAATTTAGACATTGCTTATTCGCAAAACAAACAATATACCTAATGTTTCTTTTTATATATGTCTGATTTACCTAAAGATCTAACGCATTAAATTAATTAATTTACTTATGAATTCGCCGAGCAAGACATTTTTGTCGACTAGTTTCAAACTGCGGCCAACTTTAATATGCAGTGTTCATTATATAATTTGCATGGATTAAAAATGCATAGTCAACGCACCTAAACGATTATAATGCAGTTAAAAAAAATGGTTAGAAAGTAGAAAAATATACCTATTTAAAACGACGTAATAACTTTAGGTTAGTATACAAAACGGACGCTGGTTATTTAATTTTTGCGATGAACGTTTTATTTCTGTGAAATATGCCAATTAATTTCAGTAATACCTTTCGAAGGATTATATAAGTAGTGTATACATATAAATCCATTAAAACAACAAAAATATTTGCCATGGATGAATACCTTTGTGAAGGAGACATAAAAAAATTGATATCATTGGGCCTGTCATTACATATACTTGCCTAATTCACTATTGTAAATAATTATGAATATGTAAATGCGCGTCGGGAGCCTAAAATTTTGATTCCATTCATTGGCTATTAAAAATAAATTATAAATACAAAATTAATCTTTAAATGAAATGGTGAAATACCGAATTGTTTTGTGTTTGTCGACGGATATATTCGTGGAAATAATTTAACTTTAAAACTTTTTGATAGGTGGAAACTGTGGGCACAGTGTATATGGCGGTATCTGGCGCGCCCACAAGACGGCGTGCGCACGCGCCGGTAGCAGCCAGCGCCGCTCTTTCCATTTTACGGGCCTTTCCTAAATTGACTGTTGGTATGTATTACTATTTTAACGATGTCGTCTAATTGCTCGTTATGATATGACCTAATTCTAGTAAAAATATAATTAAATTGGCACAGATTTAGTGCACCTAATTACTGCATTGTAACGCTGCTCAAACTTACTGAATTTCAAATCCATCTATATGATTGTAAGTGTGAAAGTTTTTCTGAATGTTTGTCATTCAGTCACACGCAAGCGGTTGAACGGGTTTTAATAAAATTTAGCATAAAGGTAGATTATGTTTTGCAATTAAGACATACATAGAATAATTTTTAATGCAAATATATATATTTTGTATTTCATATGAAAGTTTATGTGAATGTTTTTCATTCAATCACTCTTTAGCTTAACAGATTCAAATTAAATTTTGATTTACGTCCAGCGAAGAGTTAGTTATAAATAAATGTAGTAGATCTGAATTGACGTAAGTCTCTTAGTTCGAATTGAATGACGCACGTATTCAAGTTTCGTAGAATTTTTTAAAACTATTCACGAACAATAATGATCATAAGTCCGTGGCATCTGTCGTATGAGAACCGACCACAAATAAGGATGCTAATAATTGAATAGCGGTGTTCACTGCCAAGAATACTTATAAGATCTAGGAACATTTTTAATAAATACTAAATTATACTTTACCATAAAAAGGATGCATCTGTATGTACATCGATGGAATTTCCTACCAAATCATAGTGTCAATGGACTTATAAGTCAAATACGTAGTTTAAACAGTTTTGTGAAATTCGCACGAGTGAAGTTAGCGAGTTACAAAAAATCTAAACAACTGCGATGTCGAGAAGCGAACATATTGTATACGGCATATCAGATAGATTTGCCGTGGTCTATGAGGAAGCTGTTCCAGGTGTCCATTCGGGCCCGGTGGTGGCGGGCGTGCTCGGCCTGAAGTTGCCGCGGTACTGCCTCGTCGGGGACACCGTCAACACGGCCAGTCGCATGCAGACCACTTGCGAGGTGAGACCGTAGAGCATATGTTACTAATGAGAGATGTCACCGCTGAAGGAGTTAATATTTTCGTAATGCTTAACTATTCTAAGTTAGAGACATGTTACACTTAGCAAGTAATAAAGTTTGCAAGCGAGCACGACGAGTAAGTGTATGGCAGTTTACAACGATAGATATACAATAGCTATATACACATTCATTTTTCACACTCTAACATTTGCGGAAGCTACCTAATATATTGATTTATATTAGATCGCTTCTGCAAATGTTAATAAAATGATACATTTATTAATAATGTAAACATTTTATTTTTGAACTACAATAATGAGAAAAAAGAATGCAAGTATGTACTCTAGACCGAGTTATATTTCTAGGAAATGTGTGTCCAATCATTTTATTTATACAAGTGTCTATTTCATGCCGCGATCTTTCCACAATATGCGGACCTACAATGAGTTTAAATTCGAAGAATGTTTTTGCAACGTGTTATGGAACGCTAGGAATACATTTGTACAAATTTATCGGAAATTAATGTGCATAATTGTAACGTAATATGGCAACGTTATGTTATATTAATATTTTTGAGAGAATATCAAAAAGAGGCCGCCCTTTTGTATCAAGCATGACATCAATCAGCTCATAGGCTGCCTGACTGTCCTCGTGTTCTGATTACGAGTATCATAACATTGGAAACACTAAATTGAAGCCAATAACGTATCATCAGATGAACGTACATACACACTAAAATAAACTACCGAAGTCACAGTCCTCCGTTTGGGGTTGCCATAGTTGGGTAAATATTTAAATATTTTATTTATATGTGATGAACATTAAGAAGAAATCTCTATATTGATTAGTGACATTTTCGAATAATATGCAAAATATGACAAAACATGAACAAAAAATTATATTATTAACTGAAATATAATTATTGTTCCCAGTCACACTTTGTTACCACCGCTTCTGTATATTTCCAAAATATCTTTTCAAAGTTCACAAGTTGAGTGCCCACTTCGATAACGGAACACTTGAATCTTTATTTTTAGGCCATAATCTGTCATGATACATGAAAAATCGAGATGAAAGATCAATGTTGTCAACTCTGAACTTACTTGCCAATTATTTATATAGCGTCGTCGTAGTAGTCTAAGTCGATTATTAATTACTAATCAATTTTAGCTTATTGCATTAATTGCACATGAAAAGTACAAAACTTTCGAATATAATGTTTTACTATATAATTTTAACTGGCAGTTATCGTGAAATCATTTGCAGCCTACATAAAAAAAAGTAACTAATGTTAATAGCAGCAGGACTATGGTGGCAGACATTGTTCTCATGAATTTATAATATCTCTGCTTTTAAAACATTATTTGATTCAATTAACAGATGAGGGTACACTTTTCTAGTGCCAGATCATAGACTATTATAGGTATTGATTGGGATAAAACTAATTATTTTATTTTTTATTAATGAATGAATTGTACATAATTCCTATTTCGAAACTTAAAATTACAAATAACGAAATCAAACATTTCCAAGCGAAATTCACAATAACATTAAATATTTTAATTGGGTACGTTCGTTTCCATCTAAAACGAATAAAGCACATCATTGTTTCCAAGAAATTAAATGACTAATGAACAAGTAGACGCTGGAACGAAACTAGAACGTTTTTTATATAGAACTCTAAAATGTAACCAAACAGGAAACAAGAAAGATTACTCATACTCTAAGCTCCTATGTTAATATTTCGTGATGATAATCATCAGTGGAAAATTAAAAACATTGGTAGTGAATATAGAAATACGGGTACAACTATTATATACTGTTTCACCTCATCGACATCTGCGAAACACTCACACAGCGCATACTTTAGTTTGACAATTGTATCGTGATGCCCCTATTCTTTGAGAGCAAACTGCGATAACACACAAAAGAATTTATGAGATAATATTTGAAGTATCTACTTAGTTTAAACTGGACAAAAGGATTAAGAAAAGTAGAATTGGTTGAACTCTATTATGAAAATTAGAATTCTATTATAAAATAATTTTACTGTGTGGCATTTATTATTAATTAATATTTTTCTTGGTGGTGGGTAATTGCCGTTGTGTTTACTCTGGACAAGATACGAGACTGGCCACGACTTCATCGATACCCAAGTGCTGCTTCGTTATTGCTATATCAACATGTTAAAATCTATACGTTAACTATATGTAAACAAACAAATACAAATCGCATACATGAAACAGATCTAACTGCACATGTTTGCAAATTAGGGGCGACAATACTTCTACGAGATTCTTATCCACAAGTATTAGATGACTCTATGAAAGCCTATGGTATCATTATTCGATACAAACTCATTATACTCATTTTAATTTTTCCAATGACTAAGTCACGATGAGAGAACCAGAGAGAGGAAATTTAAAATGATACCTGTAGGTAAATATTTCTAAATAATATCGGAAGAACTATTTATTAAATATATGAGATTAAATATCCTTATTTTCAACCACTATAGTGAATAGAACAAGCGCCAAAACTTAACGGCCATAAAACGCAAAGCGGAATAAAAGTGTTCGAAGGAGATGCATCAAAAAGACTGACCTCTTCTTGATGGGTCATTTCTACTTTTATCAAAATTATTACACTACGATTTAGAATGTCTCCTAAACGAAGATGATGATTTTTTTTTTGTTTTATAGGGTATAAAACCTATATTATACATATTTGTATTGTATAATCCCTACTTTTTGTAGGGTCTGCAAGAAAAGAAACGAATATTAGTCTTTCATATTTTTAATTAACGTAGTATAAATATATAAACATACACCTAACATCTTTAACGAAGTCTTTTAAAATAATGTATTCTAGAAATTACATGTGAATGGTGGCACTTACGGACGTTTTTCTTTACCAACAATATTCAACAAAAAAGTTGCTGTCACGTGCCAACTTTATGCAATGACTAGCTAAATGGAAAGGATGTTGTGTATATTATTTCGCCTCTAAACCAGTGTTTTGTCATTACAGAAAATTATCAGGTTGGCATTGAGTTTCGAAAACAAAGTAAAAAGATATATTGAAATAAAAGAAACATGGTTGTTATGTTAATTAAGCTGACAATAAAATGCACACAATCGTTATTTAAATCAAACATATATGGATATTTTAAAAATACGCAGTTTTATATATTTTCAATTTGTGTAATAATAAATTATATATTTTATATTTTAATGGCGTAGAAGAAATTTTATACTTTATGATTTATTCATATATTTTTACACATGTTTATAACCTTCATCCATCCACGGACAGATGGGCAAACGCGAAGAGACCAAAAGCTTGTAAATAAACATGTTTCGAAGTGTATATGTAAGCGGATTTGACGGATAAATGCATCCATCCACGACCATCAATATGTTAAAAGTATCACGACCGTTTAATTATGATTCCTCCAGTAAGTTAGCTCAAAAAAATAGGATTAAGGTTGCAATGATTCGTATAGAGCTAAAAAATTGGTACGAACGTTCGGAACACCATTATAAATGAAATGTGAAAACTCTCCTTCGACCTCATATATGCAAAAAAAAAAAATTCAAGGTCAAAGTTCGCAAGTATGGGTTTTTTTACATTTTTCAGTCAAACAGTAAACTTTATCATAAAGAAGGTTGGAAAAAATTGCAGATAATGAAATTATCTACAAAAATTGTTCTTACACTTTTTTCCTAAGTATCATCATTTTTGAGATATAGCGATTCTAAAAATTAAAAAAAAATGTGTTCTTCATAATATGCACACGTTTACACGCTACCTGTGAGGTGGAAGTACTTGGCGCGTTTTTTTGTAAGTGGTTTCCGCAGTAGACCTATTCCACGATCTATTGTGCTCCTGCTTTATTAAAAATATTGATTCAGATAAAAAAAATGATAATATTGGAAATAATGAAAGCGATGTAAACTTGTGAATAACTGGGGAAAATTATTCATCTGATTGATAATTATCTAATGGAACTTCAACTGTAATGTCTTGTTCTTACACTTCCGAATTTTAGTGCATTGCATACACTTTTATAAAGATAAAGTCGGCACTTTCGTTTTGTCAAACTGACAGCTTATTCCCCAGGTATTTACTGTGGTGTATGGCAATTTGGGAGACATGTTTGGTGCCTCATGGCCCATCCTTGATATATATGCCAGTATACACAGACCAATATTTTTACTTGTATTACAGCGTCAGTGATGTATATAAAGACCTTGTACAGCCTTAAGCCCGCTCAGCCTTACTCATGCATATTAAGAACATATTTTTTTCAAATTTTTGAATTACTATATTTCAGAAATGGTTGTTCTTAAGAAAAAAAATGTAAAAACAATTTTTATGGATAATTGCATTGATTTATAATTTTTATCTGATCTATTTTATGAGAAAATTTACCGATAATTGAAAAACACAAAAAATCTATACTTGCGGACTTTAGCATTGAATATTCTTTTTGTAGATATGGGATCGATGAGGACTTCATATTTCGTTTGTAATGGTGTTCTCACTATCGTACCAATTTTCAGCTCTTCGCGAATTATTGTAACCTTGAATATCTTTTTTGACCAGATTAAATAGTCTAGTCAACAAGATGAAAAAGTGTTAACTCATGCTACTGCGAATTAAAGTAGGTCCGAAAGCTCGTTGGACTCGGTATGACGTCTAGAAAAATATACAGAAATTTCAAACCCGCACAGAACAATTGCGAAAGTTATAAATCATCAAAAATTAAAAAAAAAGGATCTACTTTTTTGTGATTTACTAAAAACTTTGGTGTTTGAGGAATTTTGTAAACGATTATTAAATGGGAGGAAGTTTCCAAAAAATGACTTTTGGAACTTGAGCTCTATTGTTAATACTATTTTTTTCCAAATTCATTTACATTTCAAGTTTGATAATTGTCAAAAAAAAGGTTTCAAAATTATTTCGGAGACATTGCAGCAATTATACTAAATGAAGTTATCAGCATGCGTTGTTGTTTATCGTTATCATCTGTTATGAATAATTTAAACATGAAAATAATCTAAAACGGCAAAAAAGAGGTTACATTTTTTAATTTAATTTTTGTCACTGTTTTGATAGTAAATAATTATTACGTGATTTTAATTTTTCAACTATTTGTTTAAAAAAATTAATGGAATAATATATATATATATATATATATATATATATATATATATATATATATATATATATATATATATACGTGAAATTTTTTTTATTGTGCTACACTACATTTGTTGAGCAAAATCATGATTTTTAGGAAAGAAATAAAGAAAATAAATAATTAATTGTTTAAAAACTAGTTTTTCATTTTTGTATTATTCAAGTAATATATTAACAAATTTTTTTTATTTTAAAAATAATAATTTACGGTTTTCTACAAAATCAAACAAAAATTTTCATTTCATTGCCTTATAACTTTTATGTGTTGTCAATAGCGTATATTTAAAGTAACACATAACAAACTAATTAAAGTATAACTATGTATATATAAAAATCGTCATGAAAATTTTCATCTATTACCACAAAGGTCTTAACTATTATATAATTCAAAAACATAATTATAGGTTATACAATAGGATAGCTAAATGAAGCTATCCATAAAAGTTGATGTTGCATTGAAAGGCCAAAGGTATAACGGATATAAAACAATGCAAAGCTTTGAATAATCTAAATGGAGAAGTGATTTGGTATCATTATAGTAATTTGCAAGAAAATGCCACGCATTTTATTCTGTATACATATATTAAGTACCTAATGATAAATTTTCTTTTCAATTTAAATATCATTACCTTAACAAAAGAACCGAATTATAATTTGTTGTAATTTTTCAAGTGTTATAAGATCTTATAAAACCTGTTAAATCTTGTCGAGCTATGTGACGGTCTTTTTTCTTTTGGAAAGACAATTTATTGATTTCTATAAAATTATATGATTGCGGCAAATAGATGCACTGGTGTCGTATAATTGCGACCACGACTTTATCCTTTCTTTGCACGTAATCGATCTATCTAAACATATTCTATAGATAAATATTTCCACATCAGCAGTTAATCGATGATTGTTGAATTGATTGAAAATAGACATTGTTTCGAGTTTGAATGAGAATTTAGAGCATATAACATCGGATGTTGAATTATTTATATTTCTCAAAATATAGAACAAATGTCCCAAAAGATAAATTAATATTTAATTCTCAATTTTTTAATTAACGTTTCCAGCCCGGCCGCGTCCAAGTTTCAGCGGCGACCGCGGCGCAACTACCCGCGGGCAGGTTCCGACTGCGCCGGAGGGGCCTCATCAAAGTCAAAGTGAATCAAAGTTGTCACAAGAATACAAAGAATACTTCTCGTCCGTTTGTACCGATATTTAGAGCCCTCCTCTCGAGATACACCTTTTTATAGGTGTAAATAATCAATACAATACCACTATGCGGCAAACGACTTCATCAGCGAAGCCTAGATTCCTGATTTTGCATGTGAAATATTAAATTTCATACGTCAGCCCATGACCATGTCAAAAATAGTTGCAGATATTTAACATGTTGAATCAATATCATTTAATGTCAACCTAATAGCCATCTTGAGAACAGATTGACGTATTGTTTAGCAAATCAAATCCTTCATGATTAGAATACTTATTTTAGATAGAAAACTATAGCCACACACTAAACTCTTCAAATATACGCACTCTTTAATTATTTTAACAAAAATATAAATATTATAACTAAAACAATTTTTTTTTTTTTTCAGGGAAAAGGAACGATGGAAACCTTCTGGCTGGAAGGAGAAATAGAAGAGGATGAGCAGCATGAAGCATTGCGATTGTTTTCGGCTATGTGTGGAGACAACTAATAGTTAAATATATTTTATGATTTTGTGGAAATAGTAGACACAATTACTCTACAGCACAAAAATGGAATCTAACGTGATGAATGTAAAATATCTATTATATTGTAATACTAGCGATATAGGTATGAAATAAAATAAAAGATCAAAAAGAAAAGAAAAGCGTTGTGTTAAATTCAAAAAAAAATAAACAGCCTAAAACCATCTATTAATGATTCAAAGTCCCAAAACGATCGTTTTCATAACATGAAAATAATAAATAGATCACTACATTAGTATTATTATTTCAGTGTTGCGTATTGAGATTGATAAATTGAACTCCGACACCATACAGATAAAAACAGTTTACTTTTACATTTGCATTTTTAAATGTCCATCAATGATCAGCGATCGTGTGGTTGGTATATTTTGGGCGCATTACACAAAATAAACATTTCTTTAAACAGAATGTTGTGTGCAGTTCCAAAATTATAATTTTACAGTTAAATCTTGATTCCATAGCTATGTATATTTTCTACATTATACTCTATAAGCATCCGTCTACCACAATCTTCTTATATGCACTAACTGCATCACTTTACTGATAGAACATGTTCAGAAGAAATTAGTACCGAATAGGTTATAGATATTAAACGAAAGAAGAAGAATTAACAAATAATTTAAAGCTGTGTAGTGTGTGTTTTTTTTAACAAATTCCTTGCAACAAATTTTTTTAATATACCTTAATTTACGTGATTTATAAATTATTAACTTCGTTTTGTAGTAATAGTATTCATTATTATAAAGAACAAAAACAAAGATTTATAATTTTATTGTGATTATAATAAATTTTTGAACAATTTTATTGTGATTCAAAAAGGTTTTACGTACTTCATAAAAACATCATTCAAATCAATTCAACTCCTTTTTATAACATTGTAGTATTGTATATCTATACATATACGATATCTTTAAAACGTTCTAAAAGGATTTGTTACTTAAGAGCCCCTAGATCCAAATAATGTAAAATATTAAATCTGTGTTTCAATACCCTACAAAACGGAATTACGTTTATTAAACCTGATTGTCATTATACATTCCTTTATACATAAATATATTTAAAATAAAAGACCAATGATTTTTTTTCAACAATAAAAAACATATAACAGTATTGCAATATTTTATTTGCAATATAATTCAAATTCGTATATATAATTTATGTATATCTATCTTTCTTATATCATTATAATTTCGTTTCAACATTTCAGACTAGCTTACAATAATATCCAGGTTAAAGTGCCAATAAGTTACAATTAATCTTTTTTTTTTACATTCATTTAAAATACAATTTATGTATGATGATAATTCGAGATTAGATTAAATATCGAGGAATAAGAATTTAGACATTCCGTTCGACTCATACATTCTAGTATAGACACTACAGTGTTGGCACTACGGTATTCTAGGACGGTGATAAGTATTTATGTACCGACTTTCACATACACGAGACCGAGATAACGGGATCACAACGATAAGGAATTCTCTCAAATAAAGTAGCTCGTATTAAGGCACTATTAGATAAAAAAAAAATGTGAACCACTAAACCAACGAAAACGTTACATAATAAAGTATTTGATAAGAGTTGGAAAAGTTAAAATTTGTTCACCTAAAACATTGATAGATGTTTACAAGTCGTATGTAAATTTTGGTTAGTGATCAGTAAGCCGTTTACTGGTCGTTGTGATTGATAGAAAAATAGAATTGAATAGAGAACACAAAATCGACGCCCTATTCTGTTCCGTAATAATACAAATAAAATATTTTTTATTGGCAAGTATGTTAAATAAAATTTTGACCCTGTAAAATTGTAATATGTCATTCCTTATTATTAAAAAGAGAAAACTAATATTAAACTATTTTATTACATAAAAATTGAAATGATTAATAGGCGTTTAATATTGAATTTGATAAATCTGAAGTTAGTGATTTATAGTTATTTATTTTCAGACTTTGCCATTCACCTTTTTTGATAATGCACTATGCTCATTAAATATTGCTCCGATTAGATATCTGAAAAGCGAGTTAATCTTGATATTAGCGAGTTAATTAGATCAAGTCTACAAAATAATGGATATTACTGATTTTGTTAATGATTATCTCTGTTGGATACATAAGTCTTTTTGACTAAACCAAAACGCACAATGGATATAAAATTATATTCATAGTGGAAAAATTTACAACAAATTGATTTATAAAAGAAATGTTTAGGGAAACAAAAATATAAAACCGTAAAAGAGAACTGACGTTCGAAATTTTGTCCAGATCAAATTATGGACTTAAGATAAAAAAAAAGGAAAAAAAAAATAAAAACAATAACTTGAAACTTAACCCTGTTAATGCCTTCTCCTTCTAAATGTTAATTATTAGATTGCAAATAATACAGATTATAGAAGTAGCAATAGATATTGAAAATTTCCATAATTTTGAAATGAAAGGATTAAACAACATAAAAACTCGTATCTGGTGAATGTTGGAACACTTAATGCAATTGATAACAGCTATTGATAGTCTATCATAGATAAATTACCCATTACATAGAAGTAACTACCGAGTGGTTCTTTCATTGATTGTGTCATCTGACAATGTGCAAATATTTTCTTACAACTAAATATCACTGGTTAGAAGTTTATAAATTATGTCTTGTATTTTAATTTACATCTGAGCATTGACCAAATACTTAAACAGTATATAACAACTTTTTTTAAGAAATTACATATTTATAAAATAAAAATAATAAAGATTTTATCTTAATCAACAATATTTTAAAAAATCACTGAAGTCTTTCCTCTATACATGGCTGGAGCGGAAATGACTGAAGTACACTCTTAAAAATAAATAATATAAATGTCTAAAAACAAGATATTTAAAAATATAACGAAAATAGATTATGTAAAAAGACAGTAAAAAGAAATAATAAAAAACATTGGTCCACAACATTTACATAAATAAATAGCTTTAAAAATAAGTTTGGTACATATAATTCTTTTTGTGGCAAGATTTTTTCTCGTGCCCGACGAAACAAAATATAGATTTGCAAGTGCAGATTTTTAAATAATTTTAAGTACCTTTAACATATGTATGAGCGCATTGTACACGTTAAACATCAATTGGTCAGTCTTAGAAGTTTTTGTTAGTTATATAAAAATAGTTCAGTTTCAAGGTTCCGCAGTCCGACTTTATAATTTTCGTTAACGCTGCAAAAGTACATTCGAAATAGTAACGTTCTGTTCACAGGCGAACGGACGATTATTTTATGATGTTTCGCGTGACACTAAATGAATTCTCCGTGTGATTGATACATTTGTACCAATCGACGTTAAGTAATCGAAATATTGTATGTGCTTATTTTATGAAAAGTTCGAACAACGTCAAATTGCAAGTGGTATATGAACGGTAATATAATACTTATAACATTGCACTTTATGTGCCTCATCTAGTTACGAAACGCTTATATCTAAAGGAATGTGCTAGAGGAACCCCTGTGCGCCCCAAGTATTATTTCTTAAAGAGAGCCGTAACTTCCTCGATAGTTCTGTTTTTGGTCTCGGGCAGTTTGACGTACGTAAACACGAAGAAAATAATTAGTAGCCCCGTATAAGGTAGGTATACCCAATTGCCGAGAGCTTCCAACATAGGAATGAAGGTGAGACCCACGATAAAGTTGGCGAACCAGTTGACGAGTGCACCTATGCTAACGGCGGCACTACGAGCACCCTGGCCGAATAGCTCCGACATGATCATCCAGGGAATGGAGCTGGGCCCCACGCCGAAGAACGCCACGAATAGAAGCGTGAACACCACAGCCATCACGCTCATCGTGAAGTTGTCGTGATATGTGAAGAAAGCCACCGTCATCAGCACCGAGGAAACGGCCATACCTCCCAAGCCGGCCAGCTGTAGCGTGCGTCGTCCCAAGCGATCCATCAGCGGGATCGACACGAGCGCCATCACCGCCAAAACGCCGCCCACACCGATCGTCGCCATGCGCGCCGAGTTCTCTTCCAGCCCGGCAGTCTCGAATATTGTCGTCGAGTAGTAAAGCACAGTGTTGATGCCACCCAACTGCTGCGACAGATGCATCACGATGCCGATCACTAGAGGAGTACGCAGCGCTCGCGTCGTTACCAATTTCGATACCGTAAACTTCTCTTCCTGACGCTCGGCCGCATCCTCGGCGTGCATGTCGTTTATCTCGTCGTGAACGTCGCTGGAACTGCGAAACGTAGTAAGCACCCTGCGCGCCGCCTCTTCATCGCGACGTGCTAGGAGCAGGTAGCGAGGTGATTCGGGTGCGAACGGCAGCATAGCGCATTGCAGCGCCGACGGTATCACCGCCAGCCCGAGCAACCATGGCCAGCCGTCGTCGCTTCCCAACAGCTGATCGATGCCGAGCGCCTGCCCACCCACCAGTCCGATCGCTACCGCTAACTGATTGACGGTGCCGAAAGCGCCGCGTAGGCGCAAGGGTGCTACCTCCGACACGTAAGTCGGCGAGGCAGTGGTCGCAAATCCGCAATTGACGCCGATCAACAGTCGACCGATGATGAGCATCTCCACAGAACCAGCTAATTTACTGAAGCCCATGAGAGCGCCGGCGACGACACCGAACGCAGCGTTGTATAGGAGGGCATCTCGACGACCACGACGCTCGGCCAGCCAGGATGCGAGCGGACACCCAAACATGCCGCCCACCGCGAATATGCTCACCGTCACACTGAACAGCAGACCCGATCCGGTGTCGTCTACTTCATAGGAGTCTTGGATGAATCTCTCGATGAAGGCTCTGGGTGCATTGATGACGCCCGTGTTGAAACCGAACTGCAGCATGCCGAGCACGGCCGCGCACACCGCATACACCAGCGGGCACGTCACGTCACCGTGCGCCATGGCCACGCGCACTGGTCACCTTCCCGACGTCTGTAACAAAAATAATGTTGTTCATTAAAATCTTCAGGCTAGTGAGCAATTAAAAAGGATTTTTAAAGTGCATTCCAGAGCGTACGCAGCCACAGAATAGTCTACCTAATGGACTAGGCTGCGTTAGGCCGACTAAGCAATACCGACACATCCAAGTACAAGTTATAAACCGTAAATCGATGCCTCTACACTGCCTTTTTTTCAGTTTATGAAATGCAAATTTTCAACAACCACAAATCGTAACGAATCACAAACGCTTATTCGTATGAGATAACTTTAGGGAATTGAATATTTTTGGTATTTTCAATAAACTTTAATTGGCCTAAAATAAATTAACTGGAATAACAAAACATGTAATATGATAAGTTCTAATTAAATGCAATAACGATAACACAGTATGCGCGAACGCATTTATAAAATCTTAGTGAGCACGAAATATATTCTTAATCTTTATCCAAATTCTCAACAGATTCATGTTAGTTCTAAGGCATCCATTTGCTGTCCCTACTACTTCCGACATCTCAACCGACATTTCGGGTACTGTACACGTTTATAAATTATATATAATTACGTTACTATTGAAATAAAAGACAAACTTGAATCAATTTATCTCCATTAATCGTACATATAAATATGCATATTTATTTTTTTTTTCTTAATGCGTAGGAAACGAAAATCATAAAAACTCCTTTGAAAACTCCAACATTTTATTTTTATGCTTAATCTACAATAGGCAACAATAACATACAGATAAATCAATACATCAAGCCACTCATTTTCTGAACTCTACCCTTACCTGTCACTATGGACAGTTAAAGTTGTCATAAGCAGTACATTTTTCTTCTTTTCAATATCTAGTTGTTAATATTATCATAATATTAAACATTTTTCGTGTGCACTGTACCTGTTTAATTTCAAGGCAAGCAAGAAAAAAATAATCCATAAAATAAAATACCTTAATAAATGGTTAAGTAGGAATAGAAAATTGAATAACACTTACATGATATTTATATGAGAGATAATTGAAAAAAAATATATATCAAAGCGATTCGCTTAGTCTTACAACGAGAAAAAACTACCAATCGCGACGAACGTAATCTATCGAGTTGACGATCTCCTTAACCGGCAATCGAACTTGTCCGGAGACGCCTTATCGGGACTGATAAGTGATACGGGCCGGCCTGACGTATTCTGGCACCTATGATGAAATTGTTACAAAATCATGGCTCCCCACCTGACGACCGCATTTAATATTCGATAATGAGTGCTTTTGTCGTTACATTACCATTATAATTAATACATTATATTAATCAAGATTAGATTTGTTCGATTTCTTTCGATTGCCTCGAGTCGAGGTGACTTTTACGCATGAATGCATAGAGGAAGGGTAAAATAAAAGTTGAAAAAGCAACGTTTTTATTTCGATCGCCTCGAATTAAGACAACTTTTACGCATGAGCGAATAAAACTCGAATTCCGAAAAGATTGTTATTTATAATTTATTGCATACATTCCCCCAACCCCATGCAAATAGTGTAATAAACTCGAGTGGATGAATTAAGAAACGGTGTTTAGATAATAAATATTTTTTTAGAGTTCCGTAATGATATTATCACAAACGTCGCACAACTACTCGTGACTCAAGTCGCGATCGTAAACAATTGGAATGAGATGGAGTACTCGACTCGCTCGCACTTCGGGACATATGGCGCCGCAGAGTGACGCCATGCCTTGCTTATTGCAAGTGAATGCGCGGGAGCGCGAAAAATTTCGTTTTTTTTTCGATCGCGACCATACCAGTACCACAATAGGTCTGCCGGTACTTACTGTATCCGTATTAGTGTCGGTGTTTACCACAGGAACGCTTGTAATTTCGCAATGCCTGTACGAATGTCACAGCTGTTTTGCTCACATTATTGCCACTAATTAAACTGAAACTTAGTAGTTTTGAGTATTCACATCTGTCGAGATAATATCAAAATCCGCACAATAAAATTTGGACATCTCCTATATTCAATAAAATCGACATTTTTGAAGTACATCGCAGCGTTTATATTCTATGGGATTCTCTTGACAAACTGCTAAAAGTTCAACAGGTATATAGATATAATACGTTCTCGTTCACGAAATATTAAATATTACAATTACTAAAGTTTTTTGTAATCCTATTTCCTACCTTCTATCAATATTTCTAAAAAGCTGATGAATATTCGTATCAATCGAAAGTAAAAACATAATTATCATTATTAACTACTGATTTATTCGTTACAAATCATTGTGATTATCGACCAAGTGATCGACTAAAAGTTACTACAAAAAATTTTCTAATATTTCTTGTGAAGCTGGATTATACGTTATTTATTTATTATGCACTGACTACGGAACCCGACATAATACAATGTCCGAAACGTACTTAAACAGATTTTTTTATATTGAGATAGAATCATGCAATCGATTTCCTTAAATAAAATACTGCAACCTTAAATTACGTTGTACTGTTTTCAAAGTAAACGATCGGTTGATTTAGCAAAACGTCAAAGTCGGTTCAACCGAAAAGCGTAACCTTAACCGACATCGACCGCTATGATTGCCTTAACCGACCGACGACAATTTAAGTCATCGAAGGATATTCGCAATCTCTTTCATGCAAAATATACAATACGGTTCTTAACATGTATGAAGTACTATTAAACTCGAAAATTCGAAATGTTCACGTTTTAGCTGTTTTTAACCGACTGCGCGATGAAAGGAGGGTAATGTATTTATCAGCATATATATGCATATATGCATGTATGCTTGTTCCTTTGTGACAATCTGAGACCATTCGCGTAAAATTAAATCGATGAGCTATGACAAGTGTGGTATTTGAACATTAGGTTTTTAAACCATTTTTCGTTTTGAATGGCCGTTTAAGATTTATAACGATTTAAGCTCGGTTAGAAACCGTTCTCAATTAAATTGTTAAAACCTAGAATAAACCTGTGATAAAGTTTTTATACAATCTTATAATAGATCTTGTTAATGTCAAAATTTATTATTGTATAATTCAATATAATTCTTAAAATCGAATAACAAACTCAGATTTTTACCGCTTTGAAAGATAATGAGGATTATTAACAACCG
The DNA here is from genome assembly GCA_005406025.1 of Eumeta japonica. NCBI lineage: Eukaryota > Metazoa > Arthropoda > Insecta > Lepidoptera > Psychidae > Eumeta > Eumeta japonica. The sequence goes on along the minus strand of BGZK01000065.1, from coordinate 385,513 downwards.
TTACCTAAAGCGTTACTTTATTAATAATAAATAAAAAATAAGTATAGTGTTAATAATTAATTGATATCAATACAGCGATAAAAGAAATTTGTCACGGTTATTATAAGCAGACATGTCGTTGAAACCGCTAACGACGAGAAAGCAATCTTAGGATATTGATAAAACAGAAGAGAAATATTATAAATAAAAAAATAATAATAATTTGAAAAACCCCACTCTGTAAAAGTGCACTGAAAGGATGTAAACAAGATCACGTAAAAAAAATCACCCCACGAACTTTATAAGTACTTGCAGTCGCAGCCATCGTATTGAGCTCCCTTACCCGCTGCGACTCTTGCTACATGTATGCATCCGACTGCATACATGTATCATATTTGATCGGATGATTTTTCACATCGTCTTATTTCCATATTTTCAATTTCCCTTTTACGCGGCCGGGTTTTTTTATTTTCTCTTTTTTATAGTCGTTTAAGACTCGAGACTTTCCATAAGTAAAAAAAAATGCACGTCCAAATGATGAGAAAATAGAAGGATATCTTTTTACACCCGAGATTGTAGTCTTGAGTTTTGACTTTCAAAAATTCTACACCGAACCCGAAACAATTTTGTCGAACGCAACCGACGTTGATCGATTGTGAGTCTACATATCTGAAAGTGCGTCAAAAATGCTTTAACCCTTTTAATTACTATTTTGACAATGAGTGTTAGAAAAGTCTTTCATACTGTACAAACTTATGTTACCCACGTATTATAGGCCGTCAATTCAAACCTACGAGCGTTGAAATTGCTAAAATATTGGTAATACATATATATATATATATATATATATATATATATATATATATATATATATATATATACCGGGTGTAAGGGACGGTCGGGCAAATACTGAAATACAAACTACTATTTTAAATCTCTAATAAGTGTTCTTTATTCCCGGAAAAACAATTCTAAAATTTCGATATGTGATTATCATGCAATGTAACGCAAACTCGCGCTGTGTGTATTACCTAGCAATACGCATCCGCGTACGCACCTGAGCGTTGATTATTGTATCGCGCGTTACATTGCAGTTTGTTGAAATTATGTTTTTTTTATATTTTTTTTTGCATAGGATGGTTTGTTTGCTTAGTATAAACCATTTTACTTAAAAAAAAAATCAGAAAATTTTGAAAATTTCCGGAGAAAAATTCCAGTGCCTATAGTTTCAGAATCAAGGTCTGAAGCCACCATTTCAGTATTTGTCCTACTGTCCCTTAGACCCTGTATATATAACACATGGGCTGCATTCCTTACCATTGAGTACCAATATATTGGAGAGCTGGAACTAAATTAGACCTTATATGTGACCTGGTGAGAAGAGACAGGTTTCCTACACTTCGCCATGCGCTTCATGTTGTCTATTCCGATTCTCCAGCTGCAGACAAAACGGATAACCCGCTATGGAAAATGCAACCCATGACTGACGAGGTAAAAGAAACCTGTGATGAGATGGAAAGAATACCAGGGTTTTATTCTATTGACGAACAAATGATACCGACAGGTATTCATAGGGCGCTGTAAGTTACGCCAAGTCGTAAAAAATAATCCTCGGCTCGTAGGTCTGAAGACTTTGTTTTTACCGCATCTGTGAGATTGATTTTTACATTTATAAAGGTGCCGAGTCGACTTTCGGCGAGTCAAATCTCGGTAAACGGATTGAAATTCGGTACTATATATATAATATAATAAACACCGATTAAAAATTATAAAGGAACACTCTATTTTCCAGTTCATACTTTAATGATTTTGCGGTTACATCCGCTATGTCAGATTTCATGAAAGATGGTAAGAAATATGAATTTGCAAAAATTCGATAAAGTTTTAAACTTTTGTAAAAGTACTTTTTCTTTTTGGGGTACAACTCGTAATTATGCGGACAATCATTTTTTTATTAAAATAATAATATTAAAAGTTTTAAAATTATCTATAATATCTATAAATCCACATAAATCAGGCAAATATAAAATTTGATTAGAAATCTGGTAGAATATTTGATTAAAAAAACTATTTCATTTGTATTAAAAAGTCAGATATTCAGTTGGATTTCACATAAATAAATAAAAAACTATCTATTAGAAATCATTTCAAGTAGCAATTTGAGATCTTTCGCAAGTGCCCAGCTCGTCGCTGGTCAGGAGCGCGTTTAGAAAGTGCGGTTGACGCAAAAAGTTCATTGTCGTTGTCGCTATTTTGTATCGTTAATAAAAAAAATTAATGGCATTTGACGTTTCGAAATGATGTCCGATGAGATTAATAAACTCTCCTATTGCAATTTTATGGGCCGTACACAATAAATGCACTTTAATAAATATTTAGGAATTTTAACTAAAACGCATGAAAAAGTAATTAAAATGTTTGCGTTTAATTTGACAAACATATAAATAAAATTGATTTGAATGATGATGACGATGGCTAAGTCTGCGATTTAAAATTATTACATTTTTGATGTCACTATGGTTATTTATGCGTTACCAATACATAAACAAATTTTCCTTAAATTTTATTCCTCTGCCAATCTGTTTATACGGACTAATTTTCATAATGGTTATATCGACCTAATAGAACTTTAATGGAAGATAGAAGACCTTATCGACCTACAAATGAGGTACTATCTCAGAAACATTTAGAGTTCCTGTCTGAAAATTGAAATATTCTTATAAAATGGGCGAATTTTGAATTTAAGTAGCAATCATGAGACAGAAACGTGGGTAGAATATGTAAGAAAAATGCAATACAACAAAGTCTGTTGTGACTACATATATTAGGCTAATTAACAAAAAATCAATTAATTTTATCGAATTGATCCAGAGAGGCGAGAAACGATACTCTGTAATTAGGGGGAAAAATGTAATTGTAACATTTAATCTTTAGTTTGAAAACTCTTAAACGAGTAGGATTATCGAAAAATGATAGTAAACACTTTTTGTCGAGCGTCGGATCCCCTACTACAATATGTTTTGGTTATTCAAATATGTCCACTGGTTTTTAAGCTACAAAATTGTATATCTGAAAAACAATTATATCCATGTTATTTGATAAACAGATATTCGTGATGCGCGGCCTCGTTTTAAGAGTTCCGGCTTTTACAGACATCTTTTCTCACCTTCCTGAATCTATTTCACAGATTTTGAAAAAAAGTGGATTTTTTAAATCATCTAATATACAAACATACGCCAAAATTTCCAGTTCGAGTGGTCACTTGTGTTTGTCCTATCATCGCAAAAGTAATGAACGTTTATAATTTTTATGACATATAAGTATATAATAATAATTGGCAAATAAGGTAAGTAGGGTATTTCCAACATAAAATTTGGCTAAACTGAAATGCAAAGCGCATTGTTAAAATGATCATCTTAAGGATTGATATTATCAAGTGGTTGACCTTCCCAGTCGGAATTACTGCATGTTTCCTGATAATGATGTCGCATATTAAAATAGCTTTGTATTAAATAAATTCAGACACGGTGTTAGTGTTATTCAAAAAATATTGGAATTAAAAAAAGTTAATATTTAATCCACGGCGGAAATAATAATTACTGCCTCCATGGATTTTTCCTCGTGGACAGTGCATGACTGTGCGTATCATATTTATTTTTGGGTCTTGACATTTCATTTTATAAGATCGAACTCGGCGTCGAGAAAAAAAAAGACAGTTTTTAACTAAATTGAGGCCAGACCTGGCTTTAATACTTTAGATTTGTATAATATTATAAAGCTACAGTTTCTGTTGACTAATTACGACAAATAAAAATTACTGTGATAGAACCACACTGTGGCCAATTTGGCTGCAGCTCAAAAAATGGGCCGGCGCGACAGATAAAATACACACTCATGGAATACGGACGCGAAGTAGCAGTTCCCACTATTCTTTGAGCGGAAGTTCCGGTGGCTCACTCCCCCCGCTCTTCATTAGATATCCTCTTCCCTCCCAAGAGGACAACAACGCACTAGTGACTTCTTAGGGTAGCGAGTGTGACTATGGGCCGCGAATATGGGCGGCTGTGAACATCTATCCTCTGGTGGCTCGTCTGCTCGTTTGCCCCTCGACTTTGCTATACATACTAATATTACAAATACGAAAGTGTGTCTGTCTGTTAACTCTTCACGTTTAAACCGCTAAACCGCTAGATGAAATTTTCTATGGACATAGTTTGAGTGGCGTAGAAGGATATAATTTACTTTTGTTAATTTGTGTCTGTTCGTTGTATGTTTTTCATAGCTCAACAATAGTTAAACTGATTTTAATGAACTTAAGTGTACTAATAAAGCACACTATCTTTTCATATATAGATCACTGTTTGTTTATTTTTCTCTCTATTTGTCTGTATGTCTACTTATAACTCGACAATGACAACCGATTTGGTGAAATTTAGAAAACTGATAGAATTCAATGTTACATAAAATTTAGGTTACTGTTTATTTCTTTGTATGTTTATCTGTATAACTAAAGAGAATATAGAAAATTTAAAAATCATTAATTTTATTTTAATTTATTACCATGCTTATATATTATGCAAGAGAGTAAGATATGGTATGAGAGGATGAAGTAGAGCGTAAGTGAAAGTAAGAGAGGGTGTCAACAATTCGATTTTAACTATATTATTAATAATAATTGTTTAACAATAAGAAAGTCATAATAAATTAAAACGAGTTATAGGGTTTTTATACTGCATCTTTCTCAGTATTCTCTCTTTATCCTATTATTAAAATATTACAAATATGCTATTTTGTGTTGATACTTGGTTGTTACGTAAATGGCTATAAGGATTTAATATCTGGCACAATATTTTATGCCCCCCATTAATACGTTTCTGTGCAATAATTAACAGAAAATCGGAAACGATATCGTAACCTTGCACGATAGCACGTAGAGTAGAAAGAGAGATGCAGGATTGGAATAGGGAATAAGACCGAATAAGAACTAACTGTGAAATCTAAATTTAAATCGAAAACAGGATGAGATTGGTTTGCAATGCTTACTAAAAATGTAATTTTTTATCATAGGTCCAGCGGTAAAACATACCAAATTTTGAGTCTCACATAGTATATTAAATAAAAAAAGATTTCATCTGGATCAATATTATGTAATTAACTAATTTTAGTTCTCTAAAACTCTATAATATACATCCATTGAGATGATAATAAAAAAAAATTCTCTGATTTTTCAAACCATACAATTCACCTCGATTATTAATATCTACTACATCATTAAATATGTATTATAAATCCACGCATAGTGTCGCAGGTGGAAACTATTGATTCTATAAAATCACGAATGCACCGGCATAACTATTAAAAAGTATTAAAGTTAATACAGTGCATACATACATCACCCATTACGCTAGTAGGTGCATCATGGACCTAGTCCGTATGGGCCGATCGTTTGCAGGTCGTTACGCAAAATGGTTTTACACTTTTATTCTGCGCCCGCGCAAGGCGAAAGTGAAAATAATAACGAACGTGTGAAACTACAAAAAATAAAATTAAGGCACTCCGAATTTTCAGACCAAGTTTCGCTATTACATACTTCACCAGAGGCGCTGATGAAATTGTTTAAATTCTAACACCACCACTTATCTGTAACGGACAAAGTACATTGCATAGTTATAAAACCGGGCAAGTGCGATTAGGACTCACGTGAAGAGGGTTCCATGTAATAAATCATAACATTAATCTTCAATGCAATTACGCAATACATTTTATACGCGCTTTTGAGTGATACCAATATTCTACATTTTCTATATTTAAATTGTAGGTTCGAAAGTTTTGCTTTTATATTGTACTTTCCGTTTGTTTCGTTTTCTTTCTGTTACATTTCATTTAAGCCAGGTCGGAGGCTTTGCAATGCATATCTTTCCACATTATCAGAAATCATTTAAGCCGGTCAAAAACATAATATTTCACTTCACAACATAATGTAGTAACTCTATCCTAAATTTCATACAAATACACCCAGTAACCGTTTCAAAATTGTTCAAACACCTAGAATTTCAATCTTTGCTAATTATAGTATTAGTCGCAGCGTCTTGTTTGTATTTTTCCACTGCGAAGGCATACGCCTTCACAATCTTTCTATTTCTGATTGAGGGGGGTTGAACCTCCTTCTGTTTTGACCGCCCGTCACAGTCGGAAAAGGGGCTAAGCACCCACACTGGCCTGATCGAGGGTTGATGGTTGCTAACGACCGTCGTCATCAATGATAGCGCCTGAAACCGAATACTTAACGCGCTTACACGTGCTTTCGTTTGGCTTATTTCAGGATAAATTTAATCCAAACCGGTATCGCGAGCGCGATCAGAACAGGAACTGATAATTGAAACGGAATCTGCATCAAAATTGCGATGTCTATAGAGAGCGAATATATATATTTGGTATATACCAAATCCATTTTTATATCCTTATGAAGTCGCATAAAACCACCAGTACATAATCAAAACGTGAGCAGAGAGAGTAACTATAAACAAAAAACACGCTCCTACCTCAACGGCCTCCGAGTAGGAGCGCACTAATAAATGAACCGTTGAGGTAACAATTAAGCTTCTAGCGTGACGGATCGACATACAGCGAGAGTCGTAAAGTAGCTATACGCCACAGTGTCATAGACACGAACACATCGGCGTCGACTTAAACAGCGCTTATTTCTACATTGTGAATACAAAACACACCACGGCATACGAATGCACTCACACACCGAACGGTACAAAACACGTTACGCCAACTGAATACGCATGTCCAAAATAAACAGCCCGATGAAGGCTAACCATAATGCAGCTCATAGTAGGTTGTCAATCAGTATATGTAACTACAACCGAAAAACGTTAAAATATGCGCAATTATTTAAAAAGTATATAATAGTTTGATAAAATTAAGTTTTTTTTTGGAGGTACTTACTCATTGCGTCCATAGAAAAAAATACTGTGTTTGGAATATGTATGTAAAATTTTACTTAAAAATCTTTGCTTTTTATTTAATAAATGTAAAAACATATATTCATTACTTTAAACGTTCCATCATACCGGTGGGAAGTCGCATCTCGTTTTCGCATAATAGGACGACGAAATTCAACAAGCGATGCGATTGTCGGAATATGCCACATATAACTTTCTATGTAGCAAAAAGACTGAAACATAAATATTCCAGTATCACTATTTTTTGTGTACACAAACTTTTAGATTTATAGTGAAATATAACCTTTATTATATGTATATGAACACACACCGAGGCATAACATTAAAAAAATATTTTGAAAATCCTTTAAATTGTTAAAATGTAGGCGGTTACTTTGAAGACTAGTTTTCCGCTCTGATTCGATTGTGGTGCATTCTGATGATGGCCATCCAGAGAGTGCAAAAAGATCCAAGTCACTATAGACATCCGACTGATAACATGGTGCATTTAGAACAGACTACGGGCAGTTTTTAGTGTTATGAAATGCTTACGTTTCGATACCAATTAACTATGGTTTTTTTAAAAACATTGTGGGTATACATGGCTTATCAATCGCTGATCAATTTGATTTGATTTCTTAAATTAACTTTGTGGATGGCCATCACAACCACAGCCGGATTTGGGGGGCCATGCCGCCCATGACCCCCCCCCCATGATCGTGATCACCCATGCGCCGGGTCTTAGTCCTATTTTTGTAATCGAATTAGAGCCCGTTCAGACTGGACCTTGACTATGTGAAGAGAGCCACTGCCCAGCTGACTCGAAAGCTGGATCCGCCGTTGATCACAACCTGATTAATCCCGACCGGAGAAATAAAGATTTAACGTAACTTACAATGTATGAAAATATAAAACATTTTTTAATAATTCCTGTAATTTAGCCCTTCAGTGCAAGCATGGCACACGAAGGTATTTATGTATTTTGTGGATTATTCTATACTAACCCTGTAGTTGGATTTTAAAGATAGCCACCTATCTGGATAATTGACGTTAATCACTAAAACATTGCTACAAAAAAATGTCAATTTTGTGTTCTTATGGATAATAAACAGACAAATCGAATAATAAACGCGTTTACTCAAAGACGGTGAAAACTTACGTTTTTATTAAAAACCTAGCTGATTAAATAAAATATAAAACAAACAAAATATTTTTGTAACCACTGACCCGTTACGACTAATTGTCTTTACCCTTATCTCAATCTGTTTTCGTTCTAGAACGATGTTGTTTATCGAAAAATTTTAATAAGGAAACTCTCATAATTACTAAGAACTTACCTCGATTAATAACGTTTGTTGTTTATTCACTAGTCGGGTTTACAATTTCTTATTATTTTAGGAATTATTATAACTAATTTAGTTATTTTTATTAACGGCGCCCGTACACAAATCTACACCGCGATCACGGTACACGCCAAGGCGACGGCGACTGGTGACTGGCGACTGGCGAGCGGGAGCCGGTTTCACCAGCACGCGGGTCGAAGTGTTTGTAAAGCTGTGTCCACAATGCCGCATACTAATTAATACTCTAACACGCGAATGGCTTTCGCTTGTGACTGCAATTTACCATCAAGTTGATGGTAGTTTTGCGTTTGTAGTTTGATTTTGTCTAATTGAAACGTCGCGAAACGATATGTGGAATCCGGAAAAAGAAAATTTGATACAAGTATCAAATTTTAAATTGATATTCAATTTTTTTAAGTACTTAATGTTTTAAGAAACTCGTTCAGACCACATTTCGTTGTATGGAAGCCAGCGAAGGCGCGCTGTTTTGCAGAGACAAGAGAGAATTTTGTGCTTAAGTATAAGAATTTGTTTTAACTATGCGTAAAATAACATGTTCGCAGATTATAGTTGCATGTTGCAAAGATAAACAAACAAAAAACCATAGATGGTAATATTATTACAGGAATATTACTATCATAATATAAGTATTGCTGAATCATAATTTTTATGAGTTTTCTAAGAAGTTTCTAAATCAAACCCGCATTCGGATTTCAGATTCGTGTTCAAGCGGAAAATATGGTTTAATCTCCAGCATTGACAATTTTTTTGTGGACCCCTGTTATAGTCCATTGCATATGTTATTTTAATTACATAAAATTACATAATTAGTTACTTACTAATTACATAAAACAAAGTTCTTTATGATAATACATTCAGATCAAAACTAATTTCAGAGAGAAGGGGGAGGGGTTGAGAATCGAGTGGGCTCAGAGGCGAGGGGGTGAGGCGGAGAAGCGGACGGGGGTGGGGACGGAAAAATGAGACGGGAGGGGGGCGAGGGAGAAGAGGCAGAGGGACAAGACAAGATAAGAATGCAAATACTAATAATTACACATCATTTTAAGACTACAAGAAATCATATTCAACTGCACTGGGGTTTAAAAATTACAATCGAAATTCGAAAAAAAAATACGCGAATATTATTATTGGCAAACACTACTTGTACGTATACAAAGCAAGCAGTGTGACCACGCTACATAAATCTAACAAGTGTGACTTTGATTATACTATGATTACAAGCCACCACATCATAGCTCTTGATGAACAGCACCCAACTTTAATAAACTCCGAGATATAATAAGTATTATGATGATCATATGTACTTTTGAAGGACAAGAGCTCGAATACGAGATATCATAATACTCGATATAAACTTTCTGCTAACAAATTATAAGTATGAAGAATACAATGAAATACAATGAAATACAGTGAAATACAGTGCCTTGAAAAGTAAGATCATTGTAAAAATAAGTACACATTTTTAACTAAAGACCAATAAAACTATTTATATATATATATACTACGGGATGACATTATCTCTCTCACATGCCAATGGTTCTCTGTCAGCCGAAAGGATATCTGTCCGTCTATCACCTTACGATAAATTCGAAAACGGTTAAATATATTTAAATATTAATTTTACTGATATATTTTCTGCCATAATTATGTGTGATTGACTTTGGCAACGTACACGCCATGGTAATTAGTGTTCGCAAATTAGTGTTTTGCCTGAAAATATTAATTAAAGCGGGAAAGAGTACATAGTTTTATTTAATTATTTTTTCACGCGCACGTAGCTGCGGGTGGTTATAAATCGACCATTATTCGACGATAAAAAATAAAAGCACCATATTTATTTACTTAATTTAAAAAAAAATGGGTTTATTTAAAAAAAATCAATCTTCAAAAAGGAAAACACTCGTGGCACATACATGTAGCAATTAACAGCCCGATAACCTAGCGATCGTCGAAATGGCACGTTATCTATAGAAACGAATATTAACAGTATTGTCTAGCCCTGCTGCAAGCCGCAGACAATTTTACATACTTAAACGATCCAATCGGCATTATAACGCCAAAGCTACGTCAAACTCGGGCGCGTGACGGCAACCGTCTCAGACGTAATAACGATGCAGACTGAATCTCTTTAAATTTGCAGAATTTGTCTGCCGCTTCGTCTAATCTTTTCTCACCTATACCGTATGGAATCGATCATGTATCTTTCCGTAAATATACATAATCTCATTCTTTTTTAGAACAACTTTTCCAAAGAAACCATAGTCATTGACGTAGCCGTCTCTGAACAACTTTAGTTAGCAACAGCTGCCGCACACCCCCCAGCTAATGTTGCCAAGCGTGAAGCGCGGCCTGCAGTCGCCGGGTGCGGTCATCGAGCTTACAGGTAAATTTGGTATTTTTTTTATTCACTGTTACGATAAAGACGTTTCTTGTAATGATGGTATAGTATTTGATTACAGTTACAAACACAGTTACAAACAGTGTTTGATTACAGTTATAGTATAAATGTTACGTTTCTGATATTGACGTTTTTGAAACTAAGATTGTGAATAATTAATATTGAAGTGTTTAATAACAACGTTTTTCACTGGTATCGAAGTAAATATGATTTATTGTTGGGGAGTTTGCAAAGGTCACATTGTTGCGGCTAAGACTTTATAGGGAAACTTACCCTAATAGTCAACAACCTGCGAGTCCGCAAGTAATATTACGTGCTGTGTACCGTTTACGCGATAATTTACCTTAGTTTGTTTAAAGGTGAATGGAACACGTGGAAAATCAGAGACTAATTCAATAATACCATCGGCAACTTTTACATCACTGACAACATGACAACATTTATAGGTTAAGTGACTAAATATTCTTTAAAAATAATCGCGGAGTTCGAGCGCGAAGCAGAATTCGAGTTCGTTCACGCGGCACCGCGATCCGATGACCACGTTCGCGCTTGCAGTCTGGTCGAGCATTTATTAGAGTTGTGTCTATATTATTTTATATTTTATAGAAGTGCTTTTTTTGTTAATTACTTTCTTTTGTTAATTACTTTGGCAAAGTGTTTCTAAAAAAAAAAGGAAATATGTATTTCAGGAAAGATGCATGATCTATTCCATACGGTATAGAAATGGAAATATTAAATTATCATTTGCTCTGGCGGTCGTATATATTATTGTGATAAAACCTATATACGGAAGAAAGTTTTCAAGTTACATTAAGAAAATGTAAAATCCCCAAAACGTATAAGTACTTATTATTGTTTGACCCCGTCAACTCCTAAGCGTTGTCCTATTCTGTGACGCTATTAGATTATGTGGATGCAAGGTATAGCGCCTAGGAATATTCCGGCGCTTAACGCTTCTACAGATAATGTCTATAATGTGTCTCGATGGTATCGGACTATTAACTTATATAATAGCCTTCTATTGTGTGGGGTGTTAATTCGCGGAAGTTCATCATTTAGAGGACTAAAATAAATAAAATATTAACGCTTGCTTAGGGGTTCAACATCTATCAATCCTCTCGAATCAATATTAAATTTGTTGGATGAGGATTCGTAGTGGAAAAAACAAATTCGAAAGTCAGCGGTGGGTTGCATGCTGCATGTTAATACATATTGCTGGCAAGCATCTTACGATATTTAGCTATGTGATTAGATATTTCAAAAATATAACTTGAAACTGTAAACTATTAGACGTCATCAATGAAACTGTTTTGCTATTACCATATCTGTGACCCTTATAATTATTTTAAGACTTAAATAATATAAGGAATCTACTAAATAATATATTTTTGGAGAAAAATTGCTAAAGTGAACAAGCCAATAACTAAATTTGCGGATGCATTCATTTTTTACTATTATAAAATTGACCACAAACATTATAAATTTGTAGTTCAACAAGTACCGTGCGAATAACTATCGAAATATTGAAGTGAAACTTCCTTATGCATGTTACGAGTGATTTCGTGCTATGAAGTCACAGTGAAACGCTCGAATGACACGGTCGGGTCCGCTCGGCTTTTTTCGGCTGGGCCCAGCGAGCCCACCGTGTTTCGCGCGTTCACAGCTGATTACAGCTGGTCGCGACTTTTTAGATAGGCGCGTTTATTAATAATTGTAAACATAAAGAATTCATGTAAAATACATGCAATAAATGGAATATAGTGGCGAAACTGTTGTTTGTCGTCGTCAGTGGTTTCTAACAGTCAAGTGAACGTGGTGCATCAAAAGTCAACGGTAAATTGATAATTAAAATTTACTAAGCATTACTCTAGTCTTATATGCAATATTTTTTTATAAAAATCGATCTCAATGCCTGTAAATTACTTTGTTGCAGTTGACAATAGATTTGCCTTTGGATAGTGGCATTAATTTATCTCAAATAGGAGAATAACAACAAAAATTTACTTTCTCCTGCCCACGTGAAAAAAGGTTATGTGCGTGTGACAGAAGCGAAATTTACCCATTAATATTTTTTAACAATGAATTAGTAATACAATAATTTACTTTCTTTTACAATTTTTTAACCCTAAACACTATTCCTGCATATTTTGCCAAAGAAGTTTCACTTCAGGTCGTGTGAACATTGTCACGGGTTAGTAATTAAATTGTGTTCCCATTAATAATGATTTTTAATAATGAATTAGTCATACAATAATTTGCTTTCTTTTACATTTTTTTAACGCTAAACTCTATTCACACTGTTTTTTTAGTGCGTTACTTTTCAAATATGACATCAATTTCTAATGCATGGATACCATTAATTTTCTTGTGAATGACTACCGAATAAGGTTCCAATGTAAAAGATAAACGAACGTTAGTTTATCCGGGCTAATCTTTGAAACGACTTAACCGATTTTCATGCTGTTTTACACACGAATGACACTTCTAATCTTGATAGTATGGATATTAAGGATAGCATAGAAACCTAAAAAAATGAAATTGTGGGCGAAGCAGTAATTTCACTAAGGTCCTATACGCAATTTTTTTCTTTCTGATTCCTGACCACATTGCATTATTTGGAATTCGGCGCAGTAATTTTTATTATTCAACTGCCCTGACACTCACCATTTTCAGATTCGTCCCATTCTAAAGTATGTCAACATACAAAAATTGTTATTACTTTCCAGCTTCTTAAATGGGTTACAAAAATACAACTACTTCATGATAAGCGTAATACGAAATACAAGATAAGAAATTTAAACAATATCGTCTTGTGCATATAAACGATTCAGTTAAACAGGCATTACGGAAAAGAAAAAATCGGATAATGGAGTAACAGACATAATCGATGTAAGGAAACAACCAAATCAAAAGACATATCGAGATTAGAATCAAGATCAGAGAAAACCAAAATGTTAATCGTCACCGGGAGTGAGCTTGAAACTTAAACCGCGATCAGAACAAACAATGTAAGTGGAATTGGTCTCGAGAACAGGGTTGTAATCATAATTGATAGAAACATCGCTCGATATAAAAACTTGAAGGTACAGTTTTTATATCGAGCGACATCTCTTTCAATTCTGCTACATATTTACAAACGCATGAATCACTGGACAATAGCTAATTATTGATAAATTCTTTCCCATTACGAAATATTTGTCATTTCAGATGTTTATATGGTGGCAAAAACAGATTCAATGAATAAACACTTCTCACTAGACATAAAAAGTGAAGGAATTTTATCATATGTTACTTTAGCTTTGAGTATCAACATGTCAAAGATTTTCTTTTGATATAACGGAGATATTGAACAAGTGATAAAGTGAAGCTATTGAGATGGTTTCATCAATAAGCACCTGAGTAAACAATTGTGCGTTTTAACGAGTAGAGAATTTTACACAAGCTGTGGCTTCTCCGGGAAAACATGATGAGTAACGCACTGACGGCAAACAAGCCTGCAATTTCCTTATCGTAATTTGCTACGCGAGGAAACGATGACAATGTATTAACGATGACAATCAAAACTTGAAATATAATAATACAAAGTCACGACTATTTTCCAGAAGGGTAGGCAGAGACTATAGATTTTCACACGGTACCGATCTTTGCTTATCTCTTGCTTCGCCGATATCCATCAATCTTTTCATGCAAGCTCGTCTGTTGAGTGCTTACAATTTGGCCCTTTTTCAATATGCCACAAATTTGGTATAAGACTTTCTGGGGCGACCCTTACCAATAGAAATTTAAACGACTAAAAACCGCAACTACGTAAAGGCTTCAAATTAGAAACAAATCAGACTATAAAGACGTTGGCTCTTTAAACTCATGCACCGTGAACAATCGTGGCAAAGTGCAGTCGGTGCCGAAGGTCGATCGATGTAAATGACGTTTCCTATTACGTGTAACCACAAACGTAACCTAACTTCTTTTTGTTATATGTATACGGGAAAACCATGGAATACATATGTTTCGTATGAAAACTATTGATTTTTTTCCCGCAGATATTATTTACTGGACTGAGTCGGATACTACCTTATTGTATAAAAAAGGAGACATATATCGATATAAAAAGTGAGACAATAATTATCGACCAATAAACCTGATGTCTTCAATATACAAGTTATTTTCATCAATTATGGAAAATGGAATCAAAAGCAATGTTGAAATGCACCAGCCCATAAAGCAGGCAGAATTCAGGAGAGAATTTTTTACCGTAAAGCACATTCATCGAAATGCCCATATAAAATTACAAAAATTTTACAGATCGAAGAGGACTAAGAATTATAAAGAGGAGTATAAAGAATGCAAAAAATAACACTCTAATTTTAGAAAAAAAACCAAAGTTAACGATGCTCTGTGTTATTGCAAAAACCTACAATGGCGCTGGGCTCGTCAAATAGCCAGATTGACACACAATCGATGGACCAACAGGGCAACATCTTGCAAAGGATTATCAGGCACTAGAAAGAAAGGTAGACCAGCTACCCCATGGGCAGATGATATCATATATACGGCTGGCGAAAAAAAGCTGTCATAAAATAGATGGAGACAGCGAAGAATATAGATACTTACAAATCTCTAGAGGAGGGCTTCATCTTCGAAAACGAGGAGTTCCTACTAATACAGATAAAATTAATAGATATTTTATTTTATGTAAACATAGTATTAGTTAGTATTTACAAATATTAACGTTTTTTGTTATCCAATATTTTATTTGTTAGAAATATAAAGTTATTTTATTTTTTAATTATTCATTAATAATTCAAAAACCTAAAACACGAAATTTGTTGATTAATAAGAATTTGTGTGCTTAAAATGTTGTGGCTATATAAAAAAAAAAAGGAAGTCGGATAGACGATTTCTTGACGCCGCTGAGATGAGTCACCTATACATTCCACCAGAACACTTGAACTATTAACAATATCATATTACCTACCTACCACCGTCTTTTTGTGATTAGACCGTAATTCATTATGAATCAAAAATTTTATAGAGAATAAAACGGAGATTACAATTCGAAACATCTTTTTTTGATTTATAATTATTTTCATAAAATTAGTATAATAGATCAATAGATATAAGTTACGTTTTTTAAAGTTTATTATACACATGTATATACGACAAACAACACTGGATGATTTAAAATTAAGAACGCCACAAAATTGTAGATAAGATCTTGTTTTTGTCATAAATCTTCATAAAATAATTACTTACTTAAACCACTGCAATAACGTTAGGCATAACGACATCGCGAAACTAGAAAACATAAAAAGCAATGTTACAATATTGAACGTCTAATTGTGATTAATTAATGATAGTTGTGATCGAAATCGGAGTGAAAATTATTAAAATCGAATATAAATAATTCTCGCATCGCTTATAAAGTCTAGACTTTTGTTGTCTTAGTGCCTTTTTAAGATATATTTTATTTCCACACGAAACAAAGTAGGCCTGTCGGCGTTTATAATTCCATAAATAACCGTAATACATGCTATATTTAGCGGTGGTATAGTAGACTGGGCGGTGCTTGTGGAAAAGCGATTTTCCCAGGCACAATGAGGCACATTCCAACTCCTACGTGACTGTTGAGCTTGACGTTATATTAAAATACAGCTAGTAACTTACACTGGTTTCGCTGAAATTTTTATACGAATATAATAAAAAAACATTGATATACTAATCTATACTATTATGTATAATAGTGTAAAGAGACTGTACACACGTTAGATACTTTTTAACAACTAATTGGGTATAATTTTTAAATTTTTAAAGTTCTGTTCGTCCGTCTGTTTGTTATCGCATCACACAAAAACCATTGAATGGATTTGTAAGGAATTAGAATATTTATGCAGAAGTTGCAGTGCGTCAAAGTAAACGGGGTGTACACTGGCTGGTTTAAGAACCACAGAGGAGTCAGACACGGACACGTAGCATCACCATGGCTGTCGGGTATGGATATTAGATACATCATTATTTGAAAAAATATAAGTGGGGATCAAGTCAGTCTCCACAGAACGCTTCCTGTGCGCCATCAATATTTCTTGCGTCCTCGGCGTGAGAGTTACAGGCGGGAGTAACTAAAACCTATTATTATGTTATCAAAAAAAGGTAGAAACGCAAAATTTTGCAAAGCTAAAGCGGTGGCGTTTGCTCGCCCTCCCTCTCGCTCTCGCTATCCTCCCTCTCCTCCCCCACGCCCTTTTCAAGCATTAAGCGAATAAATCAATAGCAGACTAAATGAAACAAAAAAATAAAAATTTACATAAATTGTCTAATTATAAAATCGTGTACAAACAAACAAAGAGAAATCTATATTTTTAGGGCAATGTTTTCTAATAGGTAATATATTAAATCAAAATCATATAAATATATGTACCATTGTCAATAAATATTACTATTGTCAAATAAAAAGACATGCAATCAGACAGCAATAAACAAACAATAGCTTTTATTTTACGCGAAGGCGTGTTCTATCAGTATACAAAATTTATGAAAATCGGATTAATCATTATTTACTTATACAACAAGAATGACAAACAAAAGGCCATGTCTTTTATCAGATTTCAAGCTAAATTCTTACCAATTTTTCATTAAAAAGACTTACGCGGTTTAGCCACAAAAACATAATAGACAAACAGTTACTTTCGCATTTAGAATATTAATAAGTATGGATTGGTTATCAAAGCAAAAATTCGATCAATGTTGACATAAATTATTCAGTTTGGTACTATTTCTGTAGTTGTGGTACTCTGATCTTTTGCCATTTCTTAGTCAGCCGAGAATGAGACTAGTTTATTAACAAATACATTAATGACATGGAAATACATTTTCGCTATGTTTTAAATACCCACTATTAATATTAAAGAGATACAACTTGTTACAAAGTATATTCTGTTGTATTGTGCCTGGTTTAAGTTATAAATGTATGCAAAAAAAAAAAATTAAACCAGCCCCTTGGCATAACGTGCACACTTGAAGAGTTTCATAGTCCAATAACCATTATTAGGGTATCCGTTATATCCCAGGTTGGTTTTTTTTTGTTGCCGCCCCCTAAATTTTTAATTAATGAATAAAAAAAAATCAGATCAAAATAAGCTCTTAATATTTATATTAATACGTGACTAAATCTTAGTCTTACATTTCCCATTCAATTAGCATACGATTTTTGAACTTTTTGCTTCTATTTTTTTTCTTCGCAATCCATTGGAGTACAGCGCTGATTGACAGATACTTTTAAAGGAAATTAAATACTCTACAAAAAAGTCTTATGACTTTTTCATAAATCCACCCCTTCAAGTTATTCAAGGATAAAGTTGTGCTCAACGTCAATTTTACCGTTTTTTTTTAACTCATTTTTGTTCGGTATAATATTATACAGGCACAACTACAATAGCTTTTTTAAATCTAATTTGTATACTCAATGCAAATAAAAGGAAAAAGTTAAATAAAAACGCATTACGATTTTTTTCCGTTTTAAACTCTAAGGCCATCTATGACGGATATGTTGGAATTTAATTCATTCTTATATTTATCGAGTTTTGGTTTTAGCAGTCATTTGGTAGTTTTACCTGGAAAGTTTTCCGGGAGTTTTGAAAATTGATAATAGATTTTGATGTGCTCTTTTCGGATTTCAACTTTGCCACCTTCTATCTTTACCGCTCGCGCAGTCAAGATGGCGTCCTTTAGCCGGTTTTTGACGATATCTTCTTTCTTACTCATTCTACGATGAAAACATTTATATACAAAATTAAATTAGAAAAAATTTCCTACAATTTATTTTCTAACAAGTTTTTTCGTAAAATCAATAATTTCGGCGTACGAGCGCCGCAAAGTGTCATTTAAGACTTGTTTTCGCTGAATAACTCGTTTCCAACCACCTTGAGATAAAATAAGCGGCACGTTTTTTTAACGTGGTAACCCACATCTGATTCATAATTCGGAAATTAGCGCAACCTTCTTTGTTTGAATGCTCTTGATGGGCCAGGTATTGCCAATTCAGTCTTCAATAACGATTGAGACGTCACAGACTGATATTTCTTCGGTATTATCAGCAATAGGATCATCATATTCATCGTTAGCTTTTTCGTTTTTGATTCCATCACACGTTTGTTATAAAACGATCTCCGTTTCCTCTTTTTCATCGCTATCGTGTGATGGATTTTATGAATCACCATAAGCACCACCAGCACAATTAATGCATATAACGGAGCATTTTAACTGGGCTTTTCTGCATCCACATGCTTTTTGACATCCGTTTTTGAATTTGCAAAAAATAAGTTTAAACAAGGATTCTGGAGCTGGGGGTGCAAGTGTCATAACAGGAATTAACCCATTTGCTTTGCTAGAAACTTTGCCGTTATCTCAGCAGCACACAAAAAACAGTCTTTAAATGAAAATGTTGGATGCGTGGATCGCAATTGTACTTGAGAAGTGGAGACATCGCTTCTTCTACGCAATGATGCGGTCATCAACTTCTCATTATTACATCGCTTTCGACATACTTCATGAACCACAATAGATGTTAGTCCTTCCTATAATTTAAACTTATTATCCTTTCTTTCAACATTTGACTTACGAAAAGTCTCCTATACTTTTTCCTTCACTTCGCTGTCTTAAGTGGATCCTCGCAAATAAAAAAATTCCTTAATGAGAAGCCATGGCTCTAAAAACGCAAACGACACTGTAAAACGTTACACGTATACACTACTCAAGACTGAATATTTCATTGAGTTCGGCCGGCAGATATTTCGTAGTATGTACAGAGCTCTCCTCTATACATACTACGAAATATCTGCCCAGAATATCTGCCCGATATTCGGCACAGAAATAATACATTCCCTTATATCTAACAAGGTCATCATTCTAGTAACCTTGATATCTACAACGCATAATATACGCGTCTTAAGTTACATTTTGCGGCACTAGTACGCCGAAACTATTGATTTTAGGATAAAAGTTGTGAGAAAATAAATTATAGGAAATTTTCTCTAATTTAATTTTGTATATAAATGTTTTCAACGTGGAGTCAGAAAAGAGATATCAACAAAAAACTGCTAAAAGACGCCATTTTATCAATATGGCGGCGCGAGAGGCAAAGATACTAGGTGGCAAAGTTGAAATTCGAAAAGAGCATACCGAAATACATAAAATTATCCATTTTCAAAACTCCTGGAAAACTTTCCAGATAATCCTCTCTTTTTGACCAAATGACTATTTTGACAATTTTGTCTCATGATGATTTTAAAGAGCTCTTAAGAGTTGTGTCAAATTTTTCTTTGTACAATGGATGTTGATAAAGTTAAATTTTACAAGCCAGGAGCATTTCACCATGGTCGCTGCATCTAAAGCGATTTATACCTTAAAAATATACATATTTCGGGATATTTATGAATTAGATGAGGAAATTTAAAAAAATCTAGTGGACATTTGTTTATTTAAAGTATTTATTTACGTGCCTTTCTGGTTTGCAGTACCTCTTGCAGCATTAGCTCCGAATCTGGATTTAAGATTTTTGGAAGTTGTTTATCAATACAGAACAATTGATAAAAGGATATCTTAGGCTGATTTGCATAAAGTTAAAAATCATCTATGGTATTTGAATGCAGAAACAGCTACCCATAGATTTTGCAATCCAAATGTGTCAGGTGACATTAAAAATAAAATTATTAAAGCATTAAAAATGACTGAAGATCAGGATTTCGATTCATTTAAACACTGTATCATTCATACAGATAGTGAAGTTAAAAATTTAGAAAATAAGGATATTGATTTTTTTTATTAATTTTTATTTGTTAAAATTTTTTGATAGCTTTGGCATAAAAACATTTTTAGAATTAAATATTGGCACATGGATTAGCAGTAATGCTTATTTGAAAGCTGTAGCTATTGTTCACAATACTAATGCAACTAAATGTTTAACAAAAAAAAATAAAAATCTAAAAAGCACCTTAAACCTCTATATAACATTAGTCACGAAGTATAATTGATGTTGTTTTGAATTAGACTCTTTTAAAAATATACCTACTTGTGTTGAATAAATACATAACATACATAAATGAGAAGAATAGAAGTTTAAGAAAACAATAAATTTGATAATGATCACACTTTATCCTTGAATAACTATTACAAGAATGGATTTATGCAAAAGTCATAAAAAACCTTTTTTGAAAAGCTTTCAATTTTCTATAAGAGTATCTATCAATCAGACTCTAATGCGTAGACTGTTTTCTAACAAACATGTGATGGAATCAAAAACGAAAAAGCTAACGATGAATTTGATGATCCCATTGCTGATAATACCGAAGAAATATCAGTTTGTGACGTCTCAATTGTTATTGAAGACTGAATTGGCAATACCTGGCCCATCAAGAGCATTCAAACGAAGAAGGTTTCGCTAAATATCCGAATTATGAATCAGATGTGGTTTACCACGTTAAAAAAAACGTGCCGCTTATTTTATCTCAAGGTGGTTGGAAACAAGTTATTCAGCGAAAACAAGTCTTAAATCACACTTTGTGGCACTCGTACGCCGAAATTATTGATTTTACGAAAAAACTTGTTAGAAAATAAATTGTACAAATTTTTTTCTAATTTAATTTTGTATATAAATGTTTTAATCGTAGAATGAGTCAGAAAGGAGATATCGTCAAAAACCTGCTAAAAGACGCCATTTTGACGGCGCTTGTGGCAAAATTGAAATTCAAAAAGAGCATATCAAAATCTATTATCCATTTTCAAAACTCCCGGAAAACTTTCCAGGTAAAACTACCAAATGACTGCTAAAACCACTCGATAAAAACAACTCGATAAACATGAGAATGAATTAAAATTCATTCTATGTAAAAAATCAGGATACAATCATAAGAAAATATTGAATTTAAAAATCAAACTTTTGCAAATTTCAGTTAATAACAATTAAAGTTAACACGTTGTAACTGACTGAGATGGGCTCGATGGTTTTTATGCTACAAATATTCCTTATTGGGTTACAAAAAAAATGAAATAAGAGCAAAGAGTATTGCAATTGTAGATGATATAGGAATAGTGATGTGAAAGAATATTGGTGCAGCGGTGCTAAAACTAGAAACTGGCACTGAAATGGAGTTGCTAGTTTGATAACAAGGTTTCTCTGTGTTAAATGTGATAAATAAAAGTAAAAATTCCAACTTGAACTGTAATAAAGCATATCAATTCTAGCCAAAAATATCCAGAACTAAAAGTCAAACCTCTTAACATGGGTTAAATGATTTTTCAATTCATAATATAAATTAATAATAATAAATAAATAATAAAAATAATGAAATCAATTATATTTCAAGCATCGGGAAAATAAAAGGTTCCCGATGTCACTTTATAAATTTAGTAACTACAATTGTGTCATATCCATCCAAAGCTTTCATGTTTCTATTATTCTATGACAAGTATTAATACATATCCTGATGTCATATTAGGATATTTACATATTTGTTTTGTATTCAATAGAAATGTTTTTATGACACAAATCATAAAATAGTATTTAGTGGTGTTTTACAAGACAATATTATACATTAAATAATAAAATTGTATAGTTTAAGAATAACTTTAACTTCAACTTTTAAGTATTCTACAATAATTTATACACACGAGACTACATGTTACTTACATTTGACATTATGAAATTGACTTTTCATTTGTAGCAATAAACACAGTGAACACAATGTTAAGTATACAAAAGATTCTAAATATAAAAAACTGGTCAAGAGCATGTCGGACTATACTCAATGTAGAGTTCCAAACTAGTACTTTTTTGTAGCCATCACTACAAAATAAGTACTACAGATGAAATAACTATATTGTTACATTTTTTTCTATGTTTTTCACACATAATAAGTATAAGCGCTTTAGTCAGCTATTATTCCTAAAATATAAAAAGAGTACAAATAAATTTTCGCCGTTTTGAGAGAGATGGCATGGCACAAAGCTTATGTTAGAACTCGCAAATGATAACTGGCTTAAAAATTAGGTTGCCCTATCATATTATTAACTTCATATTAGCATCATATATTTTTTTTATCCAAGAATGTCTAAATTTGAGCCAAATACGCGTCATTAGCAGGAACTTATAATTTACTTTTTTAATTTAAAAAAATCTGCAGCTGAGGTAAACCGATTGCTTGTAGAAGCATATAATGAGGCTGCCTTGAGTGAGAGAACATCTCGTGAGTGGTTTCAAAAGTTGCAAAACAGTGATTTTGACATAGAAGATAAAGATCTCAGTGGAATGCCAAAAATTTATGAGGATGCAGGATTGGAGAAATTATTGGAGGAAGATTCGTCTCAAACACAAAAGGAACTTGCACTTATTTTAGAAGTCACTCAGCAATCAGTTTCGTATAGTTTAAAATTGTTAGGAATTATTCATAAATATGGTAATTGAGTTCCATACAAATAAAAGCTGAAAGATATTGAACTCCGATGATGCATGAGTCAAATGCTGCTAGCTAGGCACAAAAAAAAACTTCTTTCCATCGAACCATCACTGGTGATGAAAAGTGTATACATTATTATAACCTAAAAAAAAGAAAATCATGGGAACTACCTGGTCACGCGTTAACATCCACAGCAAACTGGATATTCATGGAAAAAAACTGATGCTGTGTATTTGGTAGGGTCAGCTGGGTGTGGTGTACATCATATAAAATACCGAAAATTGGGTTGATTCCTGGATAGCCTCAAAAGATAAGGAGTTCTTCAAACTTGGAATCTGAACGCTGCCTAAAAGATGGAAAAAAGTAGTTGCTAGTGATAAAGAATACTTCAATTAAAATTAAATTACTGTTCTTTCACAATAAATATTATTTTATTGACAAAAAACAGCGAAAATTTATTTGTACTCCTATAGTGTAAACTAAAAAACACCAACAAAAGTGTATCTTCATGGCACTTACATTCTTTTGTTAAGAAGCATAGTTTTTCAGCATTAACTCAAAAACAGTATATCCAATCACTTTCAAAATAATTTACATTAAAAGTATTTATTAAGTGTCACCTTTTCATTTCTTTTTTGTATTTCTTGGACATACGGTTTAGAAATTAAAGTGGGGGGGGATACAATATTTGTTACTTTTTGAAAGATTATTATCGGAAATATTCAATTAATCAAAAAATTGCTTAAATATATTAAATTATTTTTAAAAGGACTGTTGAAACTTGTACCACAAGTTGACGTTAGTAAAAAAAATTTTTTAGCTTTTCTTACATGTATGGAGTGCCCCCTAGAAATATTTATTTTTGTTATTTAACTACTAAACTAAGTAGTGGTTTACGCAAGACACCTACACTATAAATTTCATTAATATACACCTTGTAGTTTTTTGAATAAAATGCCTGTGACATATGGACGGACATGATGGAATTATAAGGGTTCCATTTTTGCCCTTTTATCTTGGAACCCTAAAAAGATAATTGATATGTCTGGAGTCCAAATAGATATTAACTAAATATAAAATTAACAGAAACAAATCCAATCTAATAACAAATATATAAAGTTAAAAAACTAGATTCATTATTGAATAGTTTTTGCTGCCATGCAATGAAAAAATGAAATATCAGAGTATCCAATTTCTGAGAGTAGATAAATACTAATATAATATTAAAAGTAGTTGTAATGAGTTATATCATTTTATTTCATATGATTTTAAAAGGTTTTTTATATTGACATAACCAATCATATAATATGTACTATTGTACTGATGTCAACAAATAATTTTAGCATGAAATAGTGCTTTGTATAATAAATTTAGAGTTTGTTTACTGAGCGAGCCGTTTGGGCCATTTAAGAGGTGGAAGTATCACTATATTGATTCCTCTAGTGAGAATTTATGCAACGGATTATAAATATACTATTACAAGAGTTTAAGCCATTTTAAAACTGATCTTGACATATTGGTCTTCAAAATGTTTTGAAATATAGGATATGTTTCAAAATAATGTTCTTTCAAATTCAAAATTTTCAATTCAAAATTATATCTAACACATACAATAACTTTGTTACAATTAACATGATATTACATACAATAGTACAAATAGTGATAGATGAATAGTCAAAAATTTTGTGTTTGAACCAGAAGGTACAAAAGTTGACATCTTGACCACAGCACAATTGACCAATAGGTCTATATCTTAGTCAAAATAAACTAACCATTGTGTGCCTCGAGTGAATGTTAAACCATTTACTTCTGGACGTTGTTCCCAATAAAAATGGTGGCTAACTATCCCAATCTGGACCAGCATGGAGAGCTCAGACTCATAAGTCTAAAATAAAAAGTTTACAGCAGCCATGCTTCAAGAGTAAAGTAACAAAAACCTGACACAACCATTGTATTCCACCACTACAGCAAATTATAATTGATATTTTGTTGTTCACATGACTTAATGTAAAGCGCTTCTTTTATGTTTGACAAGAATGCCACATCTAAGTCTGTTACTTTACAACATTATTGAAAAATATTTGAAAATTCTATTTGCTTATTTCTTTCAAATTAACAAACAGTCTACAACAACAATCTTTTTTATATTGAAATAGTTGTATAGTGTGGTATTATGTGGTACTATCTAATTGCACTAAATAATCAACTATTTGGCAAGTAACAAATTTGTAATCTCTGATATGAACATACTTATTTTTATATTTCCATTCATAAAAATAAAGAACACTTTTTATTAGCTAGATATCATCTAAGTTGTTTGGTGGTTTACATAAATATTCATATATATCTTGACACATTTTATGGTATCACATTTTACATTAGCAATTTTACAGATATAAATGTTAGAAAAAAAACAATCCAGAAATATTTAAAATATATATATCTGCATTAAATAAAATTGAAAATGTGTTGCAATCAGTAGAATGTATGAAATATCAATAACTAATTTCGTTATTGTTTTTAATTTCATTTATAGTTAAGAATAAGCAATACCTACTATATACTAGTCCCTATACAACAGGCAGAGGCCACAGCCTCAGATCTCCGATGAGTAGGTATGATCTATTTCATTCATAAAACTCTACAATACAATTGGCAACTAATAATTAATCTACTTGCTATACCTTCACAAAGTGATAATAAAAAAAAATCTAAAAGTTTTTATTAATGAAGAACAGAATATTAAAAAACCGAAAATGATACAAAAACATACCTGTATATCAATTAGGTGGGAGACTTGGGATTAATACACTGCATGATCTATTGATTTGATTTCTTATATTTACATTCACATAAATTCGCTATCATTGAGGAAAATATTAGCGACAAATAACTTATCAGTGAAACAATACTAATTAATAGAAACGATTAGAAGATTGATATTTGCCGCAATCAAATATTTTAGATACGATGTAATCATGATATTTATTTTATCGATATATATGTATTGAAATATTTAGGAAAAAAAAACAAGTGTCAAGCAATTCACCATAGAAAAGAATATATCAATTCACGATTATAAGCCTTTTCCCAGGTTTATTTTTTAAACTGCTTGGGCACTGTTATCGTATTCAGCTATGATTAATGCTATGGGCACTGATAAACTTCTTTTGCCTCAGATTATGTTATTGCTATCGTTCAATTTCTCTTGACAGTTCTCTTGACTTGTTCAATATCTAAACGTATTTTATGATAACTAGACCTAAATAAATTTAGATTAAATAGAACAGATTCTGTGGAAATTGCAAGTGCTCTGCTAACTTAATTTAAACCTTTGCGTAAAACCCAAATCGTACTCTGTGGCTTATTTTACTCAGGCATTCACTTAAGCTTTTAAATTGACTTTGACCTAAATTTTATTTTACACCCACTCCATTTTAGATAATATTCTTAAATCATCAAAAAATACAAAAATACAATACGATTTTAGTATTCTATAGACTTACTAAAGCAGATAAAAACTATTGGGTAAAGTTGCTTTTTTGTCCTTTTGTTTGCCTGTCCATCCGTCCGTATGTCACTTTTTCGTCAAATATGATGAAATAATACCTATACACAACTTTAATTATATACATTTAAAACGAAGAAAAAATTGTGTAAGGGACTTAAAAGTGCTTTTAATTTTTACAGCCCTTCCGTACAAAGACCGTACGAGATTGTATAGTAAACACAAAGTTGTGTAGGCACGAGTGTCGACAGTGAGACAGAAAAAGCATATTGCAAAATATTGTTTAAAGTACATATGAAGGTGTCAAATCCAAATTCTTAGGTACATCGCATTCAGATAAAGCATGGGGCTCGATGTTTTTGTTTTAGTAGCAGTTTCTTTCTATGAAAGTATATCTAACAAAATGTAATGTTTTTTGACAGTGACTTAGGGTAAACGGAGCCCGACACACACTTGACCAGTTTTATTTCTACATCGCTTGAATTCCAACTTAAAATCATGTCCCCAAAAATTTTCAATTGACCTTAAATCAGCACTTTTAATTGATCCATTAGTTAAAATAATATGATTTTAGGCTTTTGATAATTTTCTTTCTAGGTAGGAATGAAATAATTATTCTCAATTTTTTTTTTTTAAGAGAAACTTCTTTAACGAACGGAAAAATATAATGCAATATTTAAAAAATGTTGTATAGTGCAGTTATTTTTTAATTTCCACTGTGAAAGTTGAATAACTTTCAAAAATTGGGAAGGTTTTCAAAAAGCGATCTGTCATCAGATCTTAACACTTTAAGGCCATACAAATCTATTTTGATCATTTCCAACTGTCTGTATACTGCGTTCGTATTTGCATGTGTGCGTGCATGCGTTCGTGCCTGCGAGCTTGCGTGCGTGTGTGCGTGTGTGCGTATGTGCATGTGTGCGTGTATGCGTGTGTGCGTTTATGCGTATGGCAGGCAGGCGCGGTGGCGTGGTTGCAGGCGGTGGTATGGTGCATGCAGGTAGGCGTGGCAAAGCGCGCAGGCAAGGTGGCGCGTGTGCAGTGGCATGTGTGGTATGTTTTAAGTCTATAGAGTTATAATTTTTAAGTTCGGAAAGCTCAAAAATAAGTCTTTGAACTTTTAAACAACTATATTTTTGAACTGACAATTCTCAAAAACATTTTGATAAATATAATAGCGGGAATTTTTAAGGATCGCCTACAGGGTCAACCGTTTTACATTTTTTTTAAATAGGTAAAATAAAGTTTTTACATTTATCGAGGACCGATGACAATGTAATAGTATGGTATAAATGGACTGATGGAGGTAGAAAATTAACACTGGGACTTTGTAATAAGACAATGTGTTCTAGCCACGTTTGGACTTGTTGGAATTGTCTTGAGATGCACTTAAACCATGAGCAGTTATCAGGGTTTCATGATGTAACCGGAAGATAGGATATTCTATAATAGGCCAACCTAGCAGCCTAGGTTTTTTTGCTCAAACCTAGTTTAACCTGATTATTTTAAATATAAAATACAATAAAAATAATATCTCTTAAAAAAATTGTACGTATGTATAAAAATATACGCGTAATTTTTTTACAAACTAACACCTTTATTTCCTAGGAGAGTGATGGCAAAGAACATAGATCACACGCTACGATCTTTGCATACTCCTTTTGTTTCACAGACCTCAATCAATCGTATCATGCAAACTTGTAGGTTTGGGCTATTTATCTGGCCCTTCTTCAATACACAATAAATTTAGTCTGCATTAAGGTTTTCTAGGGTAGCCCTATCCATCCGTTTCAGCACATAAATTCGCTCTGTAAATTTGTTTCATCAATTTATTTTCATTTATTCTTTCTAGATTGCAACTGCAACGAACCTTTTTGACGTGAAACCTTATCTTTGTTCGTTATGTACAATAAGAGCCAGTCAATTTTTTTTTTTACATAATACTATCAGATTTCAATCGTTAAGTTACTACGATACCAATAATGCAATAACGATGGTTGAAATGACAATAAATAAAACATATGCGTACTTATTTATCTTGCATCGTATGTTTTATCCGTGACGTTATTAGGCTAGTATAAATGCCTGCGCGTGATTCTTGTGAATTAGCGTTGTTTAAAATTATAAATTACTGTAACGTAAAAGCGCATTTAGTTAGGACATTTATTCGGATGTCACCGTAAAGAGCTTGAAAGTAACTAGCAGTTTTCAATATGAAGTAAAAATCTATAATAAATTGAAATTTGCAAAAAAACTAAGGATATTGTCTCATATGGGTTGCAAATATGCGCGGATTATAAATAACATCGAAGAAAGCTCGCTTTCAAAGGAATTTAAAAACCTACAAATTCCAGTGCTGAGCAAATGTTAAAGCTATTGGTTACAATTTAATCCTGACATTTTCACGAAAATGTTCGGCGTGGACCTTGATGATGCCACTGAAAATTTTCTTTTTCTTAAGGAAAGGAAAATTTTCTTCTAATCGATACCATTTTCTGCCATAAGTATTATCGTTTATATTTATCTTTCATACTATGCAGGGATTGCATTTGCATTACATTTATTTCTCCGCGCTTTCTCTAATTGGCGATTTGAAATGTTAATATATTTGTTATTTTTGCAATAATTTAAACAATATAATTATTGTGCACCCAACTCGCGTTTTAATAGTGTGTAAACAATATTAGATGTATGGGGATGTTATACTTTCCTCCCGTGGTAAGTACGCAATTATTTCTGCCACCAGGAGGGAAAGTTCTTGATATTGTCGTCGGAAATATTTTACTGGGGACGGAAAGTGAATTTTCTATTGAGGTTTGAGGCAGAAGAAAATATAGCACTTTTTTCCCTGATATCAGGAGCAGAAAGCAAATTTCCTATCGAAATGTAAAAAAAATGACCAAAAAATTTTGGACCACGTTCGTTGTAGGGTTCCGAAGGTGTTACTACAAAGAAATGTACTTGAGATGAAAAAACTACGTTGTTACACTTTTTTTGATGTTTCCCGCGCAAAATAGTTATAAGCACTTTACTTTTGAACTAGTGTAAACTAAAGTGCATTATCAAAAGAGCGTATCTTCACGGCCTTTCATGGAGAAGCGCAGTGTGTCGTCAATAACTGAAAAACGGTATTTCCGATCTTGTTCAAATTGATTATCCTTGAAACTATTTATTAAACGTTACCTTTTCAACTTTTTTCATATTTTTAAGCTATTGCATAGCTTCTATCGCGGGCCTTGAGTGTGGAGACCGAATCCAGAAATTCCGTAACGAAAATAACCTAACACCCCCCACTCCGACAGGCACAGCGGTGATACTTTTTACTTTTGCCATCTATCGATGAATAGCAGAACTATTAATGACTTTTTTGAAATATCACGCTTGTCTCTTAAGCTCAGCAACTCGCCTCTAGGTGGCATTGGTTGTATCGGCGTTACTGCGCATGCGTAATCCCCCTCTTCGCCCCCCAATCTGGTGACTCATGCCTGCTTATAGTTTCGGCGTTAGGGCACTTCCTCTTTGTATTTACTTCATGGTACGACTCTACGAAACCCGCACGAATCGAGACGAGCTGCTCCGAAATCGGACGAATACGTATTAATTTCAATTGTATTGTTCAATTCAAAAGGTGGGGTAGCTATTTACCAAAATAATAATAATGTTACTAATGTTATGACTCCGAATATTGAAATAAATATTGCACACGTTAGCGATGTTAATGTTAGGAGCTCATTTGTTGGAGATATTTGTGCGTGCTTATGCAAACTTAGAAATGGCCTATACATAGTCATGGTAGCAATTTACATTTCTCCGAATCCAAAATTAGACGAGGTAGAGCATTTTATTCATCGCACTTTACTAGAGTACACTAAAGAAGGGTCGAAAATACTGGGTACAAATGGTAATAAATTTCCATTTATTTTGGCTGGCGATTTCAACATCAATTTCGCTGATAAAAAATCAGAGCGGTTGACAACTTTTCTTTCGAAAATATTGAATTTGAAAATGAATAATGATCCATAAGAATCTACAACTAAATATGGGACCACCATTGACGCGGTATTTTCCAGATATTTAGAAGATATCAAGTCTCAAACTTATGTTTCTTATTTCAGTTACCATAAACCTATAGTCTCAATGATAAATATTCCTGAATAACCTACATGTATTTTAAGATAATAAAAATATTTTGAACAATATTAACTTCTCATTTATTTAATAAAAGAAAAAAAATTGTTTTCTTATCGGACACCACGCTCAAAAAGTGTAACTTGAATTAATATCAAAGAAAAAAAAACAAAGGAAAAAAATACTGCATAAATAAAATAAATAAATAACTATAATTGCATAAGTTGATAAAAAATACTATGCAATAGCTTTACCGCGGCAGTCCCCAAGTGCCACACGTGTTTTTTTTTAGACATAGGGCTTAATAAATTAAGTGGAGGGGGCAATCACGTTGCTAATATTCAATTATTCAAAAAATTTGCTTAAAAATCTTAAAAGGATTGTCGATATATGTGCCGCACGAAGATGTTTATTGAAAAAAATTTTTTAGCTTCTGTTACACGGTTGGAGTAGTGCTATTAATACTTATTTTTGTTATTTAACTACTAAACTAAGTCGTGGCTTATACAAGACACTTACACTCCAAATTTCATTACTATAAATCTTGTAGTTTTTGTTAGTTTAGTTGTAAAAATTAGTTGTAGAAATGATTAAACTGTACTGTTTCAAATTTCAAAAAAAATACGATATTTATTTTGACATAATGAATGTGTAATGCTACAATAACATACCCATATCATTAAATACGCATAAAATTAGGATATCATCTTTTAAACTACACAGTTGCACACACTTCATTATATTGAATATTAAAATATTAAATTTAAAAATATTGACAGTACTGTATGAATAATATAGGATTGTGCTTATATTTAATAACAATAGCAGGCATCTTTAGTGTTCTCAAGAATCCACTCAATATACTTGTTCACCCGAGCGTACACTCCAGGAAGACGTGGACGGCCGCAGCCGTATCCCCACGAAACGACTCCTGAAAATAAAATATAAATTATATCACTACTATTTAATTAGAAAAAATAAAGATTTATTTCGTGAACTAAGAGCTACGCAAATTTATTTGTAATAAAATTACTCATTTATATAATTATGTGATCGGAAATACACTAAGCCAAAAACTGAAAAATGTTTTTCTGAATGTTTATCAAATCTGTTTATTTGTAGTAATAATAATAAGTTCAGTTTAACATTTCATATTGAATTGGACCTTTCTGGTATATTCAGACTGTACCAATACGTAGCTCACCGATTTCCTGGTAAACGCTAGTTTCGTTGTCGAAAACATGTAGAGGTCCCCTCGAGTCACCTTGGCAGGCGTCCCGGCCGCCTTCGGGCACGCCGGCACACAGCATGTTATCCGTGATGCGTCCACTGTACTCTCTGTTGCAATCTTCATTCGACAGGACGGGTACATAAACCTAAAAATTTTGAGTTTAATTCTTGTATCATGTTTATTTCGTAACTACAAGGAATTGTAAACTTAGAAGAAAATTATGTATATTGTATTATTATTATTAATTATTATATTACCAGTACATTGTATTGATAAGAAAAATAAATGAATTTGAAAAGAGCTTTAGGATAGATAACTGTAAAACATTTCATAAATTTATTCTAGAAATATCATTATTATGATCTTGGAGTTTTTAAGGTTCCATAGTCAACAAGGAACCCTTACAATTTCGCCATGTCTGTTCGTCCATTCGTCCGTTCGTCTGTCTGTTTATCTTACCGTCCGCGACTTAACTATATATTTTTAAGAACTACATTAAAGTAATTATCGAACAAAAAATATTTAATTGAAATAGCAACACAGGGATGTAAGACGGCAATCTTAATACGTTTTGATTGTATTGTATAAAATATTCATTTTATTGTGAAACTCGATGAGGGAAGGTCAACCAAAGTCGAACTTGTACTATTAGCCCCTTTTGGGGTCGATGCCAACACGTAATGGTCTACTTGAATACTGTTATAAAAACGTTTACAAATCTCAATTTCAGAGTTATAATATGTAGAATACGAAAATGAAATATATCGTTAAATATGTGTTTACGAAAATAAAAAAGCCTGATAACACGCTGTAATGAATAAAAGAAAAAAAATGGAGATTACTTCTTGCAGTGTGTCAGATGTTTGGCCGCCTTCTTGTGTCAGCCCCCAGCCAGTGACTACGGCGGTGTAGTTGGTGTACGACAAGTCGAGCTCGGGCAAGCAAACGGGCCAAATACCGCCGTTTTCATCTTTTTCTGGTTCATTTTCGTTATCATCCCTGCCTTCACTATTACCGTTTCTCATATTTATGTGTCTTGGTTTTTTTAAGGCATTACTAAAGTTAATCTGCAATAGAATCCTTATTATAATTTTTTTTATATCCACCCAAAAGTCTTATTTGCTTATCTCCAGATTGCTGATTAATTAATGATTCTGATTTATAAAAAGTACAACATCTTTTAACCAAAATAAAATTTATTGTGACTCTTTTGTAATAGGTAAAAGAATTATAATAGATTATAGAAAATAAATTAAATTAAATAGAAGTTTCGGCTATGAGCCCTTATGTATTACCTACTGTAATCATGAACTAATAGCACAATATATGTATAAGTCAAACATTGATATTTATACTATTTACTAAATACATAGACTTATATAACTATATTCTAAACCTCGGCTCCTTAAATTTTGGTCGATTCAACAACGTACTAATAGAACCTTTAGAATCAATGGATTCTAAATGAAGATGTACGAAATCGTTTTTCAAACGTATTTCAATACAGATACATATACATTCTTGTTAGTCTTCGTATTCATCTATGACTCTATCTCAAATAGAAAATATGAGACGCCTTACTGCGTTAACATTACCACACAAAATGAAAGTAAGCATATTTTCAATACACCAGAAAGAGTATTACCGAACTTTTTATTCTTTAATTTATTGTTTATGGTAAACATGCTCAGATTATTAGATACACTCTTTTTTTTTAATCCAATTAATAAATTTATAAAATGTATTTACCATTAAGAACGTCCATAATCAAATGTAAAGACTAAAGTAAGTATATATTTATCATTATAATAAAGAACGATATTTTATTAATGTCATTCGTCTGTCTATTTGTCACGGACCTGTCTTTATCTAACTACTAGTACGAAACATTCATTTGAAATTTTCAAATTTTGTTATTACAATAAAATTAACAACATCTAGTAATAGCAGTATCAAAATGTTATGTCTCGATAACTTAACAAAAGAGGAAAAAATAAAGAAAGTCTTGCGCTATCTATTGCTAGACAGGATTATAACAACCTGCTAGCAGAGCACGTCTTAACGGAGTACGTACAGCATAAAACCTAACGTACATAACGTTAGGTGGCGCTATATATAATCATAAATGTAAGCTTAAAAAAAAAAAAAAAAAATATATATATATATATATATATATATATATAAGCGCAAAGACAAGATAGATTTCTATTTTACTGTTGTTGACATTTATAATAAAATTAAAAATTAGAACTGTCAGGGGCTAATAATGGCTGTATATGCCGATGTTGCCTGCATGTTTACTAATAAATATTATTCAAAAAGTGAAAATATTTTTACCCGTTGATCCAGTTTTAGCAGCGCAATATCATTGTCGTAATTCATAGAATTGTATGAAGGATGCGACATTATTTCAACGACTTTCCGATCTATCGTATTCGTTTCGTTTGCAGACGAACGGTCGTGTTCAAGAAATCGGACGGTTATCAATTCCTTTCTGAAACTGTAACAATTTTGTTAATATCAATATAAAATTTAGTAAGTGTGTAGCGAAGATCCTTTGGGGGCCGTGTATGTTTGAGTGTAAGGAGGACAACAATGTAAAGCAATTCAACTCCACCTTTTTTTTGCCGGATTAGAATAATATCCTTACATATATGAAACATCGAACTCCAAATCATTGTCCGTTTGTGTATTTATAACTCGAAAACGGTTGGTCCGATTTCCATAATTATTTTTTAATGCGGATATGAAAAGTGTCGATATGCACATTAGGGGCCATTACGTAAGGATTCTGAGGGAGATAGGGGGGGTCTCAAAATCTCTACACGCCCTTATTTGGGGAGCGGGTTAAAAGACATTCTTATGTAATATTTTATAAATCGAAATATGCGATTTCTTACATAGAGTGCTGAATATTTGACAGCTAAGGTTTGGGGAAAACAACTCAGGATCAATTTCTTTCTTTTTTAATGTATTTACAATTTCGTTTATATATATTTTATTTTGGAAATTTTTATTGATTATTAAATCTTAAAAAGAGTGATGAGTCTATTTTTACACATTTTGAAGCTTATAAATTAAATTTATACTGCATTCTATTCCTATATTAATCTTACTTTAATTACTTTAAAAACAATCTTTTTATTATCACGCAATAATAGCAATAAATGTTTAGTCACATTCGCATATAATTTAACTTAAACTGCCATCATTTCACAAATATGAGAATCTCGTGGAATTTCTACGCTGTTCTACGCTGTTCTATGTTGTTCTACGCTAATGGTGCCTTCAGCCCCACTTTTTTTTAACGTCTGTAACTGTTTAACTTAAAAACTTTCTTTGAGATTGTTTAAATTCTAATAGTTCCTTATTTTTTTTTGACTAATTTTTCTTACTTCACAATTATTTGATAACTTACTTTTAATTACAATAGAGATAAAAATACTGGAAAATTATTTGATGGTTATATAATCGTTCTCTAAATCTAATAATAATATAATAGTATAACCAATATTATGCTTTAAAAAATAAAAATCTTGACTTACGTCCAATTATGAGTTTTAATGTAATTGTTCCTTTTCTAAAACTGAATAAATTATACGTAAGAAGGGGGAAGGGGAGTGGAGGAGTCTGATAAATTTTATGTATTCTTATAGGGGGTCAAAAATGACCAAAATCATCCTTAAGTAATTAATGATGGCCCCTTAGTTTTTGCCAGCCCACGAATATTCACGCGAGTGACTACTCGCGTGAATATTCAACAATTTCTTTACTTTTTAACAATCAGGTTTTAATGTGAATTATAGCACCTATGTCCAAGGGAGAATCAAATCAACACCAGTCCGGGATGAAATCGAAAATGAGACAGACATTGGAATCAAAAGCGCTATCGTGATATAGTTCTTGGTTGACCATATCAATGTGATCGGACAGTATAAAAGGAGAAGGAATTCATTCTGTGGAAGCAACATATAGCAGTCGGAGGACTTAATTGAGGTGTGTTTGGATTAATTTAATTGTACCTACAAGGTTCTTTACCTGACAGCGCAGTGTGCGGCAGTTAGGACAAATAGATCGTTAATTGACGACCCTCCGCAGTAGAATCGATTTCTGTACAGCAATAAAGCCATCCAGACAAACTCATTTTTTTCAGTTTCATAGCCTCCAACAATGCGTCGAGTTTTATAAGGGATACCGCATTCTGCAAATACGAAAAACAAATAGATTTTCTTCCACGATGTACAAATGCTTCACTTTTGAATCGATCTCTAATCGTGGATATCAAGCAAAATATTCTTGCCCCTTTTAATTCAAACGCTTTGGTCATAACTTTCATCGTTTTCAAAAAACTTCTTATTTTCAATGTCAAAGTAAGAAAGATATACATCTTTTTCTCGTTATGTTACTCAAATAATACCTATTAGGACAACACATATGGGCTTTGTTACTCGAATAATTCTCAACACATTACTTATGATTGTGATTTCTTTTTAGATACGATAGCTGCTATTTATATGTCTGGAATATTAAAAAGAGACAAAAATCTACCAATGATATGGTTTTATTGGCTTTTCAAAATATTCGCCATTATGATCGATTCGAAAGTTGACACTTTTGTATAAGCTGAAACTAATTTTTATACCGCTTTTTCCATTCCGATTGAGGTATATCCAAAACGTGCATTTTGAACTCATCAACGGCCTTTTCGCAGCTCGAAAAACGTTGATCACGTAATTTATTCTTCACGCTATTTTATTCCCAATGAATAGAAATCGTTGGGTGCAAACGGGGCTGCACGGCGGATGATCCGTCAATTTGTCCTTTGGACCTTCCAAAAACGGAGTTACTTCGGCCGACGTATAACAGTTAGTATTGTCATAATGAAGAATAATTCTGCGTTGTCGGTTGCTTTTTCTTATTTCTTCAAAGAATTCCAACAAACAAATGGTCGTGTACCACTCCGAATTAAGCATTTTACAATTCTCTAGTGGAACTGTAATCACATATCCATTTATACCAAAAACACAGGCAGCTCTTTACCTCAAAGTGCTTTTGGCACGAATTACTTTTGTTGGGTTCGGCTCATCTTAGAACATCCACACCGTTGACTGTTTAGTTTCGGGCTCATGTGCATAGATCTAAACTTCATAATATATATATATATATCACCTAGATATTATAAGCAGCTTTTGACGCATTATGACTGTATTTTTTATCACTTTTTTGCACCCATTGACACGAGCCTGTTTTTATTTAATCGTGAAATTGTGCGAAATTCAACGGGAACAAATTTATAACTGCCAAATTTTCGTGTAATATCATATATATGCTCGTCATACTTATGCCCAGGAACGCCTTTATCATGCGATATGAAACATCAAGATCTTGCATTATTAGTTCCCGCACAGCATCGATATTTTGTTGTACAACAATCGATTTTGGGCGACCTTCTTTAAATTCGTCCGTGAGCATAGACCGCTAGTTTGGTGTCATTTCCAATTCACACACAGTGGTTTCCAATGGTGCTTCATTCCCGAAAGTCGAAGTGAGTTAATCGATGCAATGTTTTTGAGTTAACCCACGTCGAAAATCGTAATAAATCATCGCACGAAAATGTTCACAAATTAAATCCGTAGTGACAAAAAGACACGCAGTTTTCAAAATGACATCATAATGGTAAAACAATTACCAGTCACATGAAATAAACTCTATTGTATAGCCAAGGAGTTCCATTTTTAAATGTTCTGATTACTTTTTTAAGATTGTTTTGTATGTGGCCAGTTCCGGATACATTAATAGCAGCCCTCGTACAGATTTTAATACCGATTATGTATACAACTATCGTTCTTAATACAAAAACCAAGATACTACTAACGCTTAGGAACCTTATTTTCCAAATTAATTGCTACACAGTGTTCATACTAGGTATACTATGCTTTTTCAGCTCGTTTTTCTAATAGAGTGAAGAAATATTTAATTGTGAATTAAATATATCTGTATAACGGTATTCCATGTGCGGTATGTATAGCAGTAAAAAGTTGTGTCGGTTACCGGAATTCTGGACTTTTACCGTAATATGTGAAGAACATAGTATTTACTACGTTTGCCTAATGGCGCTGTAAAATATACAAAAAAAAAACTGTTAGTCTAGGTTTAAACTTCATAAAACTTCTTAGCATCACAAGCTTGGAAACATTATTTTTGGGTTGTTAAGAAATATTTTTTTAGAAAGTATCTTTTATTAGAAATTATTTTTATCAAAGCATTAATAAAGAATTAAAATTTATTTTATTATGCTTTTTTACACGAAAAAAAATATTATTATTTATACAATAAATACGTATCAATTTTATAAAATTTAGCAAATTGGATTTTCAATATTACTTTCATTAATTATCTTTTATTTTTTTTTTCTTGCTTAATATGTAAAACATTTTTATAATTTTTTTTTGTTCTATTAATGTATTTATATAAATGTATCCATATCTAAATCTGTTGGTGAAAAGTGCTATATATACACAGTGACACACATTTTTATCTGATCGTGATGATCACGCGAGTTCAGTGCTTTTTCCCAATCGCAAAAATGCCCAGCTTTCCTAAAGGAATTTTCACTTCGAAAACGTTTCGCTAAACCGTAACATATAAAGAAGCTACTACGGACAATGAAGGATCATCAAAATATACACGAGTTCTCACAGACTTACTAATTTTGCATATAAAAAAAATATAGAAAAATTAAAAAACGCGAATGCATTACACAATAATTTTAAATAATTTATAAACTAGAACGCAATAAACGAGTCTGAGGCAAATATATATTTGCGCATATAACAATAAATTTCAAACAAAATATGGTGGAAACTGGCACTAAATCACAGTATGTTGTGTATTATATAATGATCATTTTATTAAATTACAGGAAATTTGAAAGCAGACAGAACCGATTTATTTATATAGACTGTATATTCAAACATGTACAGTTCAAACACAATATTGCTCATCGAAAAGTGATGAATACAGATATTACCTAGTAGAGAAAGATAAATATGACAAATATCAAAAATATACTTAAGTACTCACCACAGTACGGACAATCCTCGGCAGGCTTTGGAGTGGTGGTAGTTTTCGGTCGGAATATATTTGAGATCCAATCCAACATCTTAGTGTTATGTGGATCGTTACCAGAGATTTCGATACTTTCTGGAATTCGAGCTCGGCTCACGGTCGCTAGTGAGCACAGCATTAATAATAATTTTTGTGAGACTTTCATTTTGAATCGCTACAAAGGGACACTTCACTAAAACAATAAAGTGTAATGAAATTAAGACTAGATCGGAAGATAGAACCAGAGGAACGCTTTAAAAATCCAATACATTTTTATGCGTTCGAAGTCACTTTATACCTCTATTTTTCCGATTGGAGTCAATCGGGATGTGATACTATGACGAAAATACAAAAGATGGATGGAAAGGGTCCAGATCATTATAGAAACCTAATTGATAAATTGAAGCATTTAGAAAAAGACCGTGTGGAGTTCTCAGTATTTGTACGCTTTAATTCTTTGCCTAATCGACTTATTTTTATAAGATCGAGGGTCAAACGAGCACCAAAATGCAGGTGGCCACCGCCGCCCATGAACACTCGCAACTATAAAGAAATAACCATTGCGTTACCGGTACTTGGAGAGGAATTGTATATCTTGGAATAGTGGAGTGGGCTGATGGAAAGGATATGAGGATGGTGGATGAGGAATGGGATGATGTGGACTGGATTGGGCCAGCAGAACTCTCACTCACTGAATGAAACGCAACAGTAGAGGCTGTTATTTCATGTCTATATCTATGAAAGGGTGGTATTTCACCGCTTGAGCCGACCCATTTTCGTGCCGTACACAACTTGACCACAGCATAACTTAATTACAGTAAAACTTTTTGAATCAATCATTATTTGGAACTATTTAGAACACTTCCTTTTATTATTTACACGCTATGATTGCATCGCACAAAGCTTAATAAAATCTCAAAATATATAAATATATATGACAATCAAATTAAATTAATTCTGATTTAGTTCCCATGGCTTCCCATTATATAAAAAGCGATGCCTTCTTTTTAGGTAAATTTTAAATTGAACAATATGGTATATAATTTTCTATTCTAATAAAAAAGAAAAAAATACAATGTATTGTTACAAAACTAAGCAATAGCACAAAGAAGTTTTATTTCGCCTTGAAAAAAGTATTTAAAATAAAATTCGCATGGGCAGTTGTACAAGATAGATAAGAAACTAATCAGATGAGTATAAGCTCTTTTAATAAAATCATTTTCAATAAAGTTATAACTTTAATTAAGAAAGCAGAATCACACAAATACTATAAATTAACCTTTTTAACAAAAAAACAAACAATAAAGAAATATACATCAAAACGCTTATATGCACTACTCACCGAGAGTAAACAATCGGATTTAAGACAATGAATCAATACCAGGTATTTATAGTTATCAGTCGGCAACCTTCAACTAGACTAAATTATTATACCCGCATCGCTTTTTAAAAAATTAACATTAGTACCGTACTTACAAAATATTGAAATTTGATGTATGAATGTAAATTATCATGAAACTGACATGATGACATCGTAAAGTAATCGCTGACAAGCATAATAATTATTTTAAATGTATTAGATATTTGATAAACGACGTGCAAAGTTTGTTTCATACTGCTACGAAATCTGACATCGATCTGACGTAAAATAACAAAAATCTGATTGTGAAAGTTTATTTTTCAACTTTCAATTACTAAAAACGAGGTAATTATATACGCCTTTATTTTTGCATATGTTTTAGCATATTTTCTTTTCTTTTTTTGAAGTCAAGTAACATGAACCGAATTAGGAATGACGGCTGATGATACGATCAGAATATTTTCCTCGCATAACCCAAGTTTCAAACGCTGAGAACACTCGAGGGCAGGGTGGCGCCGGTACGGTGCTGGCCGAGCCGCTGCGGCTCAGTGGCGGCCTACATCGTTTGACAGCCCCTCAAGCCTTCGGGACGTCCACTAACTTGAAAACTTGATTTTTTTTATACAGTAGTGTCTTTAGTCTCTATGAGTGATCGTCTACCTTTTTATACATTTTTGGTAAACAAGTGCAGCATGGCTACGAGTCCTTTATCCAAGAGTAATAAGCATATTGATCACCTGTGAACGATTGAAATCGTAAATCGAAAGCCATGGCAAAGATGTAGTGTGATATTAACACACCACTGCTTATGTGTGTCGTTCCGCATATAGGTAGGGTTTAGAACATATATTGTCAGTTGCTAGTATACAAAAAAATGTGAGCCGTCACGGGACGCCTGGCAGATGTGAAACATCGAGTTGTACGTACAAGTAATATGCTTTAAAGACAAGATTACGACAGGAACTAAATGTAGCATAATGGAATAATGGAAAAATTAAATATGACGGATTTTTTACAGAAAATGATTTCTATTATTTATTTAATAAACATTTATTTTCATTAAATACAAAAATTAAATATTAATTTCAAGTTGCCACAACTTAATTAATTTCATCTGTGACTTTAGTAATAATTATATTCGATGTTTCCTCTGACGGTATTACTGTGACAATTGCTTGTCACAGTAACAATTAATAATTAATGTGGCGACACATCGCCATGCGCAAGCGACTGTGCGACTCCCTTCTCACTCGGTTCGATGGTGTAGTTTACTACGGTATACATTTTGACTATATATATATATATATATATATATATATATATATATATATATACCATTGTAAAACGTGGCGACCCGTCGCCACACAGTACACTCTACTATAAATAGACTGTATATATACCCTAGTACAGCGTGGCAATCCATCGCCACGGCAAGCGTCGCCACGCCAAAAATCCGGATTCCCGCCGCCTATAGATGTTTCACATCAAAAAATACTTTCGTAGGACCTTTTTTCTCAAAGGGGAGGGATGCTGTAGTAGTTGAACTAGGTGTAGGTGGCATGTGAGGCATACGGCCTCCCTGCTCAGTCGCGCGCACGTGGATTCCATTTGCGTTTAAATTGTATATAGAATATTGGAAGCCGAGTTGACGAAAATAAGAGAGTGGGAAGTTGACAGTGCGTACATGCGTGCATGCGTGCGTGCACATACCGAGCTTTATTTATCTAAAACAATTTTATTAATTAAATAATTATCTTAGTATTTGATGGGATATACATCCTATTTTTTTTCCATCACATTTAACCA
The DNA here is from genome assembly GCA_005406025.1 of Eumeta japonica. Taxonomy (NCBI): domain Eukaryota; kingdom Metazoa; phylum Arthropoda; class Insecta; order Lepidoptera; family Psychidae; genus Eumeta; species Eumeta japonica. The sequence continues at coordinate 343,236 of BGZK01000065.1, read as the reverse complement.
TGTAGTATGACTTGAGTAAATAAATAACCACATTATTTCTCTGATGATTGTAGCTCGAATGCAGTTTTATGAGTGATTTATTGAAAACTCGTTTTTATAACTTTTTCCATGTTTTATTTGATGGTAAATATGAAAAAATCTATACTAATTCTACAAATATATAATAACTATTTGATTGAGAAATAACTACTGGAATATACTTCGACTTTTATTATTTGCCAAGGTATAAACTTTGTTACGCTATTACTTTAACTTAAACATTACTTAACTTAATTTTTTATCGAGTTTTGAACAATCTTAATATTTAAAACTGCTTACTGAAATCATACAAATATAAAAGAGGAACGAATATCAATTGTCACTTGTTCTAAATATAAGGTACGTTGCAGTAAGTACGAATTAGGGAAAAGAGTAAAAACGCCATTAACGTATATATTATATACGTTTTATAACGTTATGAATTTGGAAATTGTTTAGAAAACCGGTCTAACCTCTTTACTCATTACTTCTTTCCTAAGCGAGTATTAGAATACTGGATTAAATTTTCATCATTTTCATATTTAATTAGTACATACTTAACGATGTAAAAGTTACAATATGACGTAGTATGTAGGAAAGGGACTTCAAAGTGCTATACAGGGCTCTATAGCCGGTCCAACCTTTTGGAATCTGATTCTGGATTCCTTACTCCGAGAACTCGGGGAACTCGGCGTACACGTGCAGGCGTTCGCGGACGATATGGTCCTCATGTTCTCCGAATAGTCGGCTTTATTTATCGAGGAGCCAACCGTGCTCTAGCTCGCGTGCACTGCTGAAGAGTCAGAAATAATCTGAGGTTCGCGCCATCGAAAACAAATTCAATGGTGCTGACGAAAAATGAAATACGACGATCCAGTGGTGCACATGAACGGCGAAAAAATCAGCCTGATTGACGAAATACGCCTCGTTGGTCTGACCATAGATAGAAAGCTGACGTTCATTCCACATGTTGCCAAGGCTTGTAAAAAAGCTGTAAATATCTATAAAGGATCAGCCCGAACGGCAAGGGCAACGTGGGGTCTGAGTCCGGAGATCGTGAGGACCGTACATATAACCGTAACAGAGCCTATCATTCTGTACGCATCGTGCACTTGGGCACGTGCGACAGAGAAGCTCGGCGTGCGGAAGATGCTAGACGCTGTCCAGCGTATCGTCGCGCTCAAAGCGTGCCTGGTTCACCGCACAGTGTCTCTGCATTCCGCGCTGATCCTCTCGAGGCTGCTTCCTCTCGACATAAGAGTGAGGGAAGCGGCCTGGCTATACAAGGTTAAGTGTGGAAAAGATTTAGGAGACACTTTTGTTGACCGGGAGCTCGAGAAACCCGTATATTTCGGCGATTTGTCTCACCCCGCGCACGTGCCCGACATCAGGTACGAGAGTGTCGAGGACATGGACTGCCAAACCTTGGTCCGTCTTGCTATAGTCGGGCCGCATATATACACTGACGGAAGCCGAATAGAAGGCAATGTCGGTGCGGCCTTGACGGAATGACAGGACGGAGAAGAGACGTGGTACTCGACACTACGACTGGATCCCTTCTGCATGGTCTTTCAGGCGGAGATGGTCGCGTTGCAAAGATCGATACGGAGGGTGAAAAAGGGTAAAAATGGGCTGCTCAACGTATTCAATGACTCCAGGTCAGCCCTGGAGGTGTTGACCTCTCAGAGATCGTTGCGGAAGGCAGGGCTGTGCGTCTATTCTGGATTAGAGCGCATGTCGGAATAGCGGAAACCGAGCGTGCGGTCGAGCTCGCCAGGCGCACTGCTCTCACCAAAAAGACGGCAGCGGACTATGATAAATTTCCGTTGTCGTACGCGAAAAAAGTGATTAGAGTGGCGATCCTGGAAGAGTGGCAAGAGCTATACGCCGAGGGAAGTACGGGTGAAATCACCAAATGCTTCTTTCCTCGAGTGGAACAGGCGTACCGGGTCCTCCGAAAAATAGAAATGACGTCCCAAATAGCGCAAAACCTTATGTAACATGGCGGGTTTGCACAACACCTACACAGGTTTAAGTTGAAGGACTCGCCATACTGTGCCTGTGATAACGCAAAAATCCAGGACGTGCTGCACGTTCTCGAGAAATGTCCAATGTTCCTGCAGGAGCGTGTGGCGCTGGAAAGGGAAATTGGCGTCATTGTCGGGAGGCTAGATTTTCCAACGATAATTGATGACGACAAAACAAGAGAAAAGTTTTACTGTTTTTGCATATGGTAGTTAAAAGAACTTCAAAATTAAATAATAATTGAAAATAAAGGTTAAAGACAAAAATAAAAAGTGTTTTATAAAGTATAAGAAAAATGAAAAAGTTAAAAGAAAAAATGGACAGATTCGCTAATATATAAAGTAGTAAAATAGGGATGGTAGGGAAAAGTACCACTTGTAAATATATAGGTATTGTTAAATAGTAATGACTTAGACTATAAAATGTGTAAACTAACTAACTAAATGCAGTAGAAACTCGATTAACCGGACTAATTGTTGTCGTTAGGCATCCTGATAATCGAAAATCCGGATAACCGAATGCATGAAGAAAATCGGGTTTTTTTAATGAATCAATAATATTTATTTTGTCTTTAAGCGATAACACCACTCTTTTACGCTTTGACATTTTTAAATTTGTATACGTGGGACGCACGTCAGAACGAAGTAACAGTTGCCGACTAACTAAAACAATTCGACACGCGTGCAGCAGCGATCATGCGGGGCGCGGGCGGGGCGCAATGCAAGTTCCGACTTGTTCATGTCGGAACTTGCATTACATAAATTCGTCGCGGTTGTCAGTCCGGATAATGGCGAATCCATATAACTGAGGGCCGGATAATCGAGTTTCTACTGTATAACAAAGATATGTATCTATAAGGGTTAAAAAATAATAATAAAAAAAGAGAGAAAGAAACAGTTATTTTAACCCTACCCTATCATCCCTGTAGACTGGAAGTGACTTAAAAAAGCGTGATGGTATGAACCTGACAAAAGGTATAAAAGGGCCGTGGTCGCCATGCCACGGGGGCGGCATAGTAAAAAATATGACGTAGTTAAGTTTCAGTACTGGTTTCGTTGTTACCCCGTGTAAAACGTAAAGGGAAAGTTGGAAATATTAGATATCCATTCTTTATACATTTGTAAACTCCATAGTAAGAATAGTAGTTTTTCAAACTTATATTTTGTAATTAACGTACGTTTAAATTTATTTCTGAAGCATTATTTGCATTTATGATCCTCTTATCTATAAATAATTAAATATTGTTTAATTCGTTTTAAGAATTACTAAGTATATAGAGAATGGTTTCTTCGTCACTTACATTACTGAGCAGATTTTTTAAATGGTAGGTTTATTATGCCACGAAACTACTGCAGAAATTCTTTGCGTACAACATGTTATTCACGGGAGGATTTATTATTAGCTATGGAAAGTGTCCAGAGTAACAAATTAATTCTGTATGCTGCAGTTAAAAAATACAAAATGCCCACGTCGATTCTTCATGATCGGTTAAAAAGAAAGACAGAATTAAAAAGTAAATCATTAGGCAGACGACCTGAAATATCATTTGAAGATGAAACAAAACTGGTAGATGGATTGAAAACTTTAGGAAAATGTGGATTTAGACGTTCAAGACATGAAGTATTATTGTTTATTTCCGATTACATTGAGCTCAATAATACAAAAACAAGATTCAAGAACAATATGCCTGGTCAGATTGGTTTATCGACTGTCGGAAACGCCATAAGTTGTCTTTAAAAAGCCACAACCAATACACTAAGAAAAAATATGACAGACCCTTTCGTGATTAGCGATTATTTTGACTTAATGAATAAAACTTTGAAGGAGCTGAAATTATTTGACAGTCTTGCATGTACATGGAATATGGATGAAACTAGTGGCACTAGATCCATCAAAAACTAAAGTCGTTAGTGGTATTGGTTTACCTGGTAGCAGAACTATTATATTACTTGCAGATTTAAAAATTTGAAACACCGTAAGTAAAACAAAAAATAGTTTGGTAGTCTACAATTATAATACACAGAACTCTATTAACAAGAAGCAGTAAGTACAAACACAACGTATTAAGACAAAATTTATTATGACAGAAGGGAATCTAATGTTACAATATAATATGATCATATCATTTAATATCTATGCTTATATAAAATATGAATATCGCGTGCGCGTGCGTGTGTATGGAAAATTAAAACATTCGATTTGAAAACATTGACGTATCATGTATGATGATAAATTATGCTTTTATTTAATCACAGTAACAGGCATCTTTGGTATTCTCACGAATCCATACAAGGTACTTGTTCACCCGAGTGTACACTCCGGGACTCTCCGGACGAGCGCATCCATCTCCCCACGAAACGACACCTTAAAATAAAATATAAATTTATCACTACTCTAGTTAGAAAAATATAGTTTTTTTTTTAAATATGAACTAAAATCTATAAAATAATTTATAGTAAAACGTTTTGTTTCATATTAATAATTAAATTAATTTTTTTTACACATTCAGCATATACATTTACATGGATCGTAAATACACTATTTACGTTAGAAACCGAAAAATGTTTTTTTCTAAATCTTTATCAAATCTGTTTATTTGTAATAATAATAATAAGTTCAGTTTAACATTTCATATCGAATTAGACCTTTCTGGTATATTCAGACTTTACCAATACGTAGCTCACCGATTTCCTGGTAAACGTTGGTTTCGTTGTCGAAAACATGTAGAGGTCCCCCCGAGTCACCTTGGCAGGCGTCCCGGCCGCCTTCGGGCGCGCCGGCACACAGCATGTTGTCCGTGATGCGTCCACGGTACGCTCTGTTGCAATCTTCATTTGACATAACTGGTACATAAACCTAAAAAATTAGGTTTTTATCCTTGTATCATGTCTATTTCGTAAGTCGACGAGATTATAAATGTAAGAGGTATATACAGTGTATATATAAAGGGCTCTGTTGCCACTAGCGTCACCTGTTAGTTAATACTAAACTGTCTTCTGTCGAAAATTGATCACCTTTTTGCTATCCCGTATAAGATGTCGATTTTTCCATTAATATAAAAATTATAAAGTTTAGGTTATTACCAGCATTTTACATTCAACACTTAAAATGACACAAATAAAGAATTTTCAAATAGGACTGTACGATAAATAACTGCAAAACGATGATTAATTTTTATTAATCGCCATATGTTTTACGACTGATTATATCTGAAAACAGCTAGCAGGTGCCTTAGAATTAAAAAAAAACCGTTGATTTATTAAAATAACTCACAATAACAATTGTTTGAATATGACTATGGGAAGTATAAATGTGTACTTAGAACTGTTATTCTTAGTCTTTTCCTATGGAATAGCTTTTGTATAGTCAATGTTTCTTCGTCATTCCACGCTCTTTTACATAATTATTCATACTTAAAATCGCGACAACATTAGGTTTTGCTTATTATGTTAAGGCAACCCTAAACCATCATGTCTGTAATATTGTTATCCTTATTTTTATACGTGATGCGCACTATAATTTTCTGAAACTGGCCAAATACATAAACAATATTTAAAAATTAATTACTACATTTGAAAATGGAACTTTTTGGCTGTAGAATAGAGTTTTTTTTCATCTTACTGTCGATTATTTTTACATTGTGGTGTCATTTTAGAAATTGTGTGCCTTCATCATTATGGATTTAAGTCGTGAAAATTTTCGTAGTATGATTTTCTACAATTCTAAGTGTAGTTGGACAGCTCTGCAGTCTCACTCGGCTTCGAAATGGTTTAAGCGATAAAACCCTTTAGGTAAAAATGCGGAAGAAGAACACCAAACAGTTTGTGTCAACCTCGGTGTGGCACTGTACATACTACATAAATTGGTAAACACGTACACAACATATTGTTTAACTAAAATAATTATAATCTTGTCTTGATAAAGATAAAGTAATTAAATACGAAAACACAAAAATATAGTTCGCGTAAAACGTCTGTGTCATGACATTTCTGTCTTGTCAAACTTTATTATTCTTCACAGCGTCGCGACACACGGAGTCCGGATACGCCACAAACCCCACGAAAGACGACTATTTATAACTGGTTTGCAGAATTCAAGCGCGATCGAGTCAATGTCAGTGACGAATTTTCTGATGGTCGCCCGTCCATCGCTATGAACAATAAAAACATCGATACTGTACGCTATGTAATCGAAAGGGACAGGCATGTGACCTACCTTGAGATTCGGGTATCCTTAGGCATAGGCATGAGCCAAATACAATTAATCCTACGCAAACATTTGGGTATGAAAAAGCTGCACTCGCGGCGGATCCCATGCGATCTGACTGAAGATTACAAAACGGACCGCGTCACTTGATGCAATGACACGCTTACCAGATCCAAAAAAGCTGCGTCAAATTTGGTGCGGGAGATAGTAATAGGTGACGAAATATATATTTGTTGCTGCGACCCCAAAACAAAGTAGCAATCGACCTTACAGGTCGATCGAGAGGCGCCGAAATCAACCAAAGTGACGCGCGAGCGAAGTGCTTCTAAGCGGATGATTGCTTCTTTTCTTAATAAAACTAGACACGTGGCTCTTTGCTTTAGAAAATTATCGTACCGTGAGTAGTGATTGGTAAACGACCATTTGTTTGCCAGAAGTTATTGAGAAACTCCGTAAAAAGAACCTTAAATGTTGTTCTCGCTTCTCACACGGCCAATCAGACAAATAAATTTTTAGATTTTAAAAATAGAGATTACTTCTTGCAGTGTGTCAGATGTTTGGCCGCCTTCTTGTGTCAGCCCCCAGCCAGTGACTACGGCGGTGTAGTTGGTGTACGACAAGTCGGGCTCGGGCAAGCAAACGGGCCAAATACCGCTGTTTTCATCTTTTTCTGGTTCACTTTCGTCGTCGTCCCTATCTCCGCTATAATCGTTGCTCATACCATTGGGTATTGGTTTTTTTAATGCATTATTAAACTGAATCTGTAACAGAATTCAATTGTTTTTGAATATCTAAATAGGCACCCAATGTTCTGATGCATCTCTAGATAGCTATTTGGTTAATAATTCTGAATTAGAATACAATCAATTAAATAAAAATTGCCCCCTTCTAAGCTCGCATATTGTTACTGGCAACTACGAAACAACTGCGGAAGTGACATGCACAATGCACTTTTATTTTAACTCGCTGGAATTAAAAACACTTTGTTTCTTCTGACGAAAGTTGGTAATCCTAATCTATGAAGAATATGCATTTATCTAACAATTAATAAGAAATATTCGTATGATTTTTTAAAATATACTACAGTCAAAATAATGGTAGCAAATATGACTTCAAACAGTTATTGATAATAGATTACAGAGAAAAAAAGTAAAAAAAAACAGGCTAAGAGCATGTCGGACCATGCTCAGTGCAGGGTTCCGTAGCTGTTACTAGAAATAAATGCACTACAGATAAAAAACTACATTGTTATACTTTTTTTCATGTTTCCCGCACAAAGTGAATATAAATACTTTAGTTGTCTATAACAAAAGAAACAATTAGGTGTAGTGTATCTGCTCATGCTTAAAATAATTTCATGGCTACTTTGAAAGTATTTATTAAGCGTCACCTTTGTATTTTTTTTCATGTTTTTTGGACATACGATTTTTAAAAAGGGGGGAGGAACAATTTCTGTTACTTTTAGGGTGATAATTTCCGAAAATATTCAATTTATCAAAAAAAAAAACGCTTAGAAACCTGAAAGTTTTTTTAAAAAAGCCTATCGAAATATGTGCCACACGTTAATGTCTGCAGACAAAAATTTTTTTCAGTTTCTGTTACATGTATGGAGTGCATGTAACAGAAGCCGCAAAACTTATGAATTTTTTTTTAGTTTTTAACTACCAAACTGAGTAGTAGATTAGACAAGACTCCAAATTTCATCAATATGACTCTTGTAGTTTTTGTGTTTAAATTGCCTGTGATATACGGACGAACGGACGGACAGACATGATGCTACTATAAGGGTTCCGTTTATGTTATTTTAGCTCGGAACCCTAAAAAAAGAACGTCTTGCGCTATCTATTAATAGACATTAGATTAATCTGCGAGCGATGCCTATAAATTTTATACAAATTGCGTTAGATATCGTTGAATATAAGCATAGCCAACTAAGCAATCACAAGCAACCATTACTACTAAAATAAAAAAAAGATAGATGATACTTAGAAAAGACAGCTTTTCATTTTACTATTGTGAGACATTCCTTTTTTAGAAAGAATTAAAATTAGGAAAATCTGCCAGTATGCCAAGGAACAATATAATGGCTGTAGGTGTGATGACATTTGCCTACGTATTTAGTAATAGATATTAAAAAAAAATCGTTTTTACCCGTCGATCCAGCTTTAACAGCGCAATATCATTGTCGTAATTGGCAGGATTATATAAAGGATGCCTAATAATTTCAGCAACTTTCCGATCTATCGTATTGGTTTCATTTGGGGACGAGCGGTCGTGTTCAAGAAATCGGACGGTTATCAATTCCTTCCTGAACCTGAAACAATTTTATTAATATCAATATAGAGTTCAGTAGGTGGTGACTGTATAATCTGTAGAAACCAGTTCACGTTTAGCGACGAAGTTAATAATCTATAGGCACAAGTATTATTATATGATTGTTGAATGCTTTGTCACCGAAATGTAACTTGCAAGACTGTGGATGTACAGACGCACTGAATAATGCTAAGCAACGGCCGAAGCATTGCATGGTGGTGGACTAAGTTTATTAATATTAATAATTCTTTTTGTGGACTAAACACGTTTAAGTCAACGGGAGCTGCTACTTGTGTGTATTCCCTGAGAGGTCACAAGCCGAGCCGACCCATTTTCGTATTGCAGCCACAGCAAGCCTTTCCCGCATAAACGTATTTAGATTATGATAGTTTTGTACAATCATGAGATACTTGTATAGGCAGTGTCCAATCGGTGTCTCTAGATTAGTCTAAGGGTGTCCCTTAATTACATGGCGTGTTTTTTTTTTAATTCTACTTCTCCCCCTTTGGAGTGATTTCATAAAATATGGATGCACCCACTGACGTGAGTTGTCTCCCATTCTTTGCCATTCATTTAATTTATTCCACGTGTTCACATTATTGTACTTGCTTTGTAAAAACGATAGTACAAAATATGAAATAGTAATTCTAAAAATCGACTTGATATTTTCGATCTTCGCCTCCTTGGCCCTTAAATGACATTCGGTGTCATGTGACACCAGCGCTTACCCCGCGGTGCAGTGTCCGGCGGTCATTACGTAATAGTCGTTAATCGACGACCCGCCGCAGTAGAAACTGTCTCTGTACAACAGTAAAATCATCCAGACGAACTCATTCTTTTTCGTTTCATAGCCTCCGACAATGCGTCGAGTTGTATAAGGGACACCGCATTCTGCAAATACGTGAAAAAAAATCATCAACAAAGCATAATGTTTTGCTTTTGCATCTATATTTTAATCGAGAACATCGAGAAATTTATTCATGCCCTCTTAATTCGTACGCTTTGTCTTATAAGTGTCGAAAAATATTTTGTTTACGACGTTAAAATAGAACTTTTTTTTCTCGTTACGTTATCCGAATAAAGCCATTGGGACAACACCACTTACTCCGATCTCTGTACAGATATATTATTATTGTTCTGTGATTCTGATTCAGATCCTAATACCGTTTCTGAACAAAACTATTGTTCTTAATACACGTTACCATAATAATACTGACGTTAAGCAACATTGTTTACGAAATTAATTGCTGCACACACTATACGGCTTGTTCGAGTCGTTTATGCGATAGAGTGAAGAAGAATATAATTATCGATGACCAATTTTTATCAGTATTCGATATGCAGTATGTAAAACAGTACAAAATAATACGTCACATATCGGCATTCCAGGGTTTTACCGTTATATGATAAGAACACAATATTTCGTTTGCATAATGACGCTGCAAGCTATACAAAATAAAAGTTTCGGTAAACCGTAACGTGTAAAGAAGCTACCAATGAAGTATCATCAAAATATGTCACACGAGTTGTCACAGACTTCTTAAGTTTGCGTTTTAACAAAAATATACGAAAAACCAAAAAAAAAATCGCGATTTCTGTACGCGAATCCTGTCCGAGGTACATGTATCTTTGAGGAGATAAAAATTATTCTTAAAACAAAATATAATTGAACATGGCACTAAATCAATCTAATGTTACGTAGGGATTTAATCTTTTTAGTAAATTAAAGAAAATTTGGAAACAGGACCCATTCTATTTTTATAAATTTTATAACCAAAAAATGTACGGGCCAAACACCATAACCCTTCTTTTGGGCTTCGCCGCGGACGGTTAACAAGAAAAAATAATTTACTCAAACAATGTTAACCACAGCAATAAATGTCTTTTAAAATATTACTAATCAAGAATTTATGAAAGCAAATATTATTACAGAGAGACATAAATATGACGAATATCAAAAATATACTTAAGTACTCACCACAGTACGGACAGTCTTCGGAAGGCTTTGGAGTGGTGGTAGTTTTTGGTCGTAATATATTTATAATCCAATCCAATATTCTACTGTTCTGTGGATCGGTACTAGAGATCTCGATACTTTCCGGAACTTCAGTTCGACTCAAAGTTACTAGTGAGCAGAGCATTAACAATAATTCTCGTGAAATTTTCATTTTGTATCGCTGCGAAGGAAAGGAATCGTCACTGAAACAATGGAGTAAAATTAAATTAAACTTAAGTGGCCAAGCGCTTTAAAGATTCTATACATTTTCATGCATTCGAGGTCACTTTATATCTCTATTCCTTCACTTGGAGTAGATCGAAGTGTGATCTACTAATAAAAATACAGAGAGTGAATAGAAAAGGTCCAGATCGTTATAGACGTCCAATTGATAAGTTCGGGCATTTAGAACAAATAACGTGTGGAGTTGTTACTTTTAGTAGACTGAGATTTTACTATCTTTTCAAATGAAGTTCCTTATCGTAGCTTACGGTAGAAGTCATCTGGTAGAAATCGTAACGTAATGAAAAAGCGCTACAAACAAAGAAAACTCCACCAAAAACATGACGGACCATGCTCTTTATAGGGTTCCGAAGCCGTTACTACTAAGAAATATTCTACAGATGAAAAAAATACGCGGTAACACTTTTTTCATGTTTCTCTCACAAAATAGGTATAAGGAAGTTAGTCGCCTATAAGTAGAGAAACAAGTAGGTATGCTGACTATTACTCTGAAACTTAAATTAAAGTGCGCAAGTAAAAGAGTGTGTCTTCATGGCACTTACGTCCTTTTGTTGAGAAGCGCAGTTTTTCGAAAATAATTCAAAAACGGTATATCCGATGATCTTCAAAATAATTTTCATCGAAAGTTTTTATTAAACGTTATTTTTGTATTTTTTTCATATTTTTTGAACGTACGGTTTAAAAAATAGAGGGGGGGGGGGAGGAATTAATACTACTTTCTGAGTGAATATTTCCAAAACTATTTATTGAATGAATCAAAAAAAATCTTAGGAACCCTAAAGTGTTTTTAAAAGAACTGGGGAAATATACGCCACACGTTGATGTTTGCTGAAAAATTTTTTTTCCGCTTGTGTCACACAAATGCAGTGCCACCTCCTCAAAATATTAATTTTCTTATTACCAAGTAGCGCTTTATACAAGACACCTATACTCCGATTTTCATCAATATACATCTTGTAGTTTTGGAGTAAAATGCCTGTAACATACGGACGAACGGATGGATGGACTGACGGACGGACATGACGAAACTTTAAATGTTCCATTTTTGCCACTTTCTCTCGGAACCTTAAAAAGTGTTAGGTCGCGGCCTCGAGGTGAGCGAAATGCAGAGCGACAGCGGAGCGGGGCGGCAGCGACCATAACAAAAGCCTGTGCCTGTATGGCGCGGCCTGGGCTACGGCGGCAGCGGGCGCGCGCGGTGTCGACGCGGCGTCACATATGTAAACCTATTTGCATCATCTACGGCGACACCACTAAGGGGCTATCCATAAATTACGTCACACGTTTTGGGGTAAACGAAATGTGACAATGCGCGACACGGAGCAGGTCAAAAGCTTTGTGACGTCAAACCCGAAATACGAAAACGGAAAAAGGTTTGTCTTTTGCTTTGTCCATTATTTAAAGTATAATGAACAAAAGAAATTGTAAAAACTGCTGTTTTCATTTACGTGTGACCAATTGTAACAAGGACGGTATGGATAGCCCCTAATCTACTGTTTTGTATATAGCAACTCAATTTTTTTGTGATGGATTGCGAAACATTAATCTCAGCTATGTGTCATCAAAACCAGATATATGGAACAGTAAAAATCAATAGTCTATTGTTCATACTACACTCATTCTTGTGTATTCACAATTTTTGTGAGGGTATTGTCTTAAATGTACATAATTGTCATAGAATTTACCTTATTGTTTTCTTTCTTTGTTTAAGGGATGAACTTCTTTACCCCATTATTTTGTACTTAAAAATTTGGTTGCCTGTAAAGTCGGTATACGGGCGAAAGTTTTACGTGACAACGACTTTGAATGGTAAAATCATTTTAATGTGAATATTCATTCGTATAGTAGGAAGAAGGATGAAATAATAGTAACAATTTAAAACATTTATTTATACAAAGAATTATATTTAAAACATTAATTTATACAAAGAATCTCGCACTGAATTTCATATTAACAAAATTTTATTTTACCTTTACACATACATACGTATTTATATACAAATATACATACAATAACTTTGCAATACATTTGCAGCTATTCTCTAGTGCTGCGCGCGGCAGACCGATCATAGTTGAGTGGGAGAGAGACGCAAGGCATTCGGCGGGCCTCTCTCGGTGACTCATCGTTACGTTACCGAGCGTTACACTTTTCATAAGTGACTCCCAGCCGCAACCTAATTTAAGACGTTGTCACGTCAAAAATAAACTTCTTTCTAACAAATATTTTCATCGAGGTATAATCCAATAAAAACATCTTTTTACCACATTAATTGATTTTTTCCGTAATTTATTAAATGAAACTCTAATTTTTTCGGTTCTGGAGAATATCGAATCTTAAATGTCAATAAATTAAATATGTATACAAATATGAAAGTGACACCTATTATCGATTTTAAATATTACATAATTATAAAAAAAGCAAATGACGCTGTTTAGGATTTTTTTATATAATTTGTTTCCATTTTATATCTAATTTTTAATAAATGAAAATTTTTCCTAAGATATTGAAGGAAAATCCTTGATTTTTTACGGTTTATAATAATAAAACTTTTATTTTGATAAGTAAAAATTTTATTTTAATTTCATCAATATTTTTTTACCATTTTTAATGAAAATGCCTTGTCAAACTGACTTGTATCAATTTACAGCGATTTTGAACTCTTCGATTTACTACTTAATCCCGAATTGACAAAAGCGCTTCAAAACAAAACCTCATGCAAGTATATTTCTAAGGATTTTTAAAATTTTATTCGGGTTTAGTCCCCAAGTGGCATGGCATCCGATCGTATGAAAATCAATACGTTCTTATTACAGGAACTTTGAACTTAACAATTTGGTAAATAATTTTCTCTTCTATCGAAAAAAGAACACATTGTTATCAAACAAGACAATAGCGCAAAAAAGTTTTTCATAACTTTATAAAAAATCGATTAAAATAAAATTCGCATTAGCAGTTGTGCAAGAACGTAATCAAAAAGCTCTTCTAATAGAAGTTTTTGATAAAGTTACAAATTTTATTAAGAAAGTAAAATTACACAAAAATATAAATTAACGTTTTTCACAAGAAAATAATGCAAAAATATACATCGAAGCGCTACGCAGTACTCACCGAGACTAAACGATCCAGCTTAATACAATGGACCAATACCAGATATTTATAGTTATCAGTCAGTAGCCGCCAACTAGACTAAATTATTATACCCGCATCGCATTTTAAGAATATTAACATTAGTACCGTAGATATTTACCACAGGCGCGCACACACACGCATACTCACAAATTGCGCTGTGCAGATTAAATTTTCTCGTGTGTTTTCATTTTAAATGTTGTATGTGACTTAAAAATTAGAATTGTCAAACCAACGGGTTGGGTTCTGGACCTTCGACCTAGCCAGGCCCCAGTTTCACACAAAATCATTACCTTTCTGGTTTTGTAATAACTGTACATAATCTATATCTATTTTTTTTCCTTTGTATTGTTTATATGTATATTAAGGTTGGAGATAAAGTCTTTTCGTATTTTATATACAAATTCAAAATAATTTTTATCACATTTTGTTTACATTCAATTATATATATATATATATATATATGCCATTTTGTTTAGAAACTTATTGCCATAATCCCAAGGCTGTAGAAATTTTGGGATTTTAATAAAAACAGCGACGAACAATTTTGACAGTCCTCTTTTGATGTTAACCAAACACTACCTAAAAAATTCTGAAGAGACCGAAACATGTGAAAATCTGAGGGTGGAAGGTCAGGATTATATGGTGGATGCATTAACCCTTTCCAACAAAACTCTCTCAATATTTGCTGAGTGGCTAAATATGTGTGTGATTTGGCATAATCATGGTGAAAAACCACACCCTTTCTGTTGATGAATTCCAGTCATTTTTTCTCTATTTCTTGCTTGAGTCTCATCAGCTGTTGGCATTAGAAATCCGAGTTAAGAGTCTTTCCCGGTTGTGAAAGCTCATAATGAATAATGGCTTTCCAATCCTATCATACACTTAGCATTAACTTATTACGAGTTAATCCGGGTTTCACTATAGTCTGTAGAGCTTGCTTGCCGTTTGAGCATGACCTTTTTGGCACGTTCTTGTTGTAAATAATCCATTTCATCAACAGTGATCAATCTTTTTAAAAACGGTTCGGTTTCAATACAAATAGAAGTACGTGATTCATTACGAACGAGTACATGCTTCATTAGATTTCTTTCAGCGATTTCGTTTTGGACCCAAGTATCGAGCTTTTTTGTATTTCAACTTTTTTAAAATGGGTCAAAACTGCTTTGTGGTTAATCACCAGCTCTTCAACTATGTCCTAAGGATTAATAAGCCGATCTTGCTCTACTTTTTTCAAAATTGCATCGACTTTATCCGTAACAGATCAACCAAATCAAGGTTCATCTTTGACAAATTACTTTAATTTCATTTCATAACTTTTTTCATATTTTTCATTACTTTTGATTTAATTAGTTTTCATAGAAGCTCATTGTTTTTACGTTTCTTAGTATTATTTTTATAACACTAAAGCATTTTAAACTTCCTTCTAAGTAAATTAAAACATTTCGTTAAATTAGGGAACTTATTGTTTTCAGTCCGATTTTCCATAATTGAAATTTAATTAGATGTCGAAGTTATGAGATCCTAAAAACCTTTTTTGACCATTTTCAGAGGGATGTCAGTGAGTGTGTGAGTACTCATGTATGTCCGTGCGAATGAACATGTCAGTGTGTAGACATACGCCACGCGCGCGCGCGCGCGCGCTTATGTGTTTATATTTTTGTGTGCGTGTTTGTCTCTCTGTGTGTCGGTGTGTGCGTCCGTGTGTGAATTCACAATGAAAATGGGAATTATCGATAAGAAGTTTTGATAAAATGTAATTTTCAAATACTTTCTCCTAAATTCTGATCAGTTTTATTCGATCAATTTTAAAATTTTATCAGCTTTATTTATAATAAAATTCTGTTGAATTATGTAAATTTAGTCAAAATATATTTATTTATTTAAAACATATGAAAAAAGTATAAAAAAGTGTTATTTCATAAAAAGTCTTAGATTTTATGAAAGATCGATTATTAAAATAAAGGTTACTCATTTTTACAAAAAGGCGATTTTAAATGTGTTAGATTCTATAAATTCCGCTCCAAAGTTCATGACCGCAACTGCACAGAGTGAATAGTTATGCATGACGCATCTGTCAAACGATGGATCCGGCACGTACGCCACCCATTGAAATCATCGACGTTTATAGATGATACAGAAAATACCAATGAAAAATTACTCCGAATTTAACAAATAAAATTTGAGATATACCCGAACGTGTAGAATACTCAAGACGGATTAAATACAAAGCCAGATTGGTTTTATGGTGCCGTTTTATTTGTTAAGAGCTTATCTATATACATTGTTGATTAAAAGTGATCCGAAACGGCAATAAGTGTTCACTATTGCAATAAGTTTCTCATATGCGGTGTTAGGTGTATTCCCATACAAAATTCCCAGTTTCAATCATTTCCATTTTTCGACTGCCATTTTGGATTTCTTCTGGTTTTGTAAACCACCCCATTATTAAGGCGACCAAAACAAAAAATATATACGATTAATTAATGGGACTAACGTAAGGTAATCAATTTTTTAGGTTTCGTACCTCCAAATGAAAAAATATAATTCTTATACTATCACTAAAGTGTCTGTTTATGCATGCATGCCAATTTGTTTTGAATCAACCAGATCAATTAAGGTGACATTAGGTATATAATGTCAACTTACGTATGTCTAAGACTCAAATGCGTACGTGTAATGTAATTAAATGAATTTCAAATATAAAGGTCACTTTTGGAAAGTATATTAGAAAGTAAAAAAAGTTAGCACATTTTACCTTGCGTCATATCAAATGAAAATATTTATTGCGAGGGGCTCGAACACGTGTTTTTTGTTTTATAATTTTAAAGTAAATAGTTTTGAATAAAATGATTTAAATTATTTAAATAAAATGATGAAAATCGACACTCGGCCTTTTTATCTCCAAAAGCAATGCGCCTAAAATTGTATGAAAAATACAGAAAATAGTTCTTAACTTATAGATTACGGGTAACCAACAATAGTCTAGATAGCAAGTTGAAAATGGTGAAAAATAGAGATATTGGTTCTAATAATATATGCGATAGCTCATTCGATCTGGAATAATGTCTAGAAAAATATATTGAAAGCGTTTATTAGCATTTAAAAATTGGAAAAGTTATGAACAATTAAAGATGAAAAAAAAAGGTATTTCGGTTTTCGTCAATATTAATACTTAACGCCGAAACTATTAATATTCAAGAAATTCGAAAAAAAGATCCTTAAAAAGGAGGAAATTTCCTATAAAAAACCTTTAACTCTCGAAACTCTACTTCCATTATTTCTAACTTTAAATCAACGCTGAAAATGGACCTCCTTGCGGAATTTTAACAAAAACTGAAAAATTAAAGTAATATTGTTTAAGTTAAAAATTTGTTATGAACTAAATATTGAATTTTCTTTAAGTTTTAAGTCGTGATCTTGTTAAGCATGTATACAAGAAGAGCTCCACGGAACGAAAAATTTTTATTTCAATTATTACTTGAACAATATTTTTAACGTATAATGAAGAGGAAATTTGAAGAAAATTTTGTCAATTAATTATAATCTTACTCGTTATAAAATTGACTTTAAGTCAAATTTCTAACGGCAATAAATTTTTCAAGTATTTTAATATACCACGATTTATTAAATTTTTTAAATTAATATGTAATACCTTAAAAAAAATCTTTAATGTGACGTACTTGATTTTGACGTAGCACAGGCCACCTTGAAATTTTTTATATGGTAATAAACGCTTTCGATACACTTTTCTAGACATTATTCCCGATTAAATGAGCTATCTCACTTATTTTTAGGACCGGTTTCTCTATCTTTCACTATTCTCAGCTTGTTATCTAGACTATAAGAAGTATATAGTTTGCTTCGTTTTAGTTCGTGTCAATGTCCAGTGTAAACTGACACTCACTAAATACGTCAATACATACATAATGCATATCAGTCTATTTGTTTTATTTTTTCTCTATCGCAAAAGCATTAACATACACAAGCGTCGAACTTTGCGTGATAATAGTGCAAACTTAAGGAAAACGATAAATAAAATCGGCCAAGTGTGAGTGGGGTTCGTGCTAAGAATAACAAACGTCTCTTAAGTCACGGAGCGAATGACTTTAATGTTATTTGTGTCACAAATTTATCGGGCATTTCGCGCAGTCAGTGTCAATGGAGGACTTACCAGAACGCTGAGTAGGTTGGAGCCTAGCGCGGCAGATTTTAAGGGCGGCAAATTTGGAGCGATTTTTTTTTTAATCTTACAAAAATTGAAAAGATTCATATACACCTGAATGCCATTAGATCCACCCAAACAATTCGACGTGTAATATATTTCACCACTCAGATTATTTTTTCTACAATTAAAGTAGTCGCGTTTGGGACGCGAGGAGAACGCAAAAAGAAATTGTAAATCTTTTATAACTTAATTGAATTACAACCTCATCAGCAGCCAGATTGTTACTGGTTAACGGTATATATTGTTTTAAAGCTGTAAGACAGCGCAATATTTTTTTTTTAATATTTGTGTTACGGACGACGACATCACTCCACAAATAGCTTAAGTCGTATTTACATTATATGGATTTGTATAGATATATAAAGTGTTATCGTACGTGAGAATGTAAATATAGGTTTAGCTCACATATAGATATTGATAGTAGGTACATATGTGAGTTGTAGGCGACCGTGTTCGTAAAGTGCAGCGTTATGTAATTTCGTAATCGTATTAATTAAAGTTCGGCTTGTTTCTGTATGAAGGATCTAGACACGCGGCAGCGTGTCGAGCCAAGTTCAAGCGAAGGAAGTGGCTAGCCAGCGCCGAGTGTAATATGACAAGAACCACTTGGTGCCAGTTTTGACCCTTCTATTTTGAGTTATAGACGTAACGTAAACAAATAAAACTACGTGTGTTCAATTATATCCATAAGGACATCTAGAAGCCCAAATTTCATGAAACTAGCTCAAACGGTTAGTAAAGATATTAAGGTCAAAAAGTCGTAAATTTTAGCACTGACTGACTGATTGACATATAGTACCTAAATCTAACCTACTTCCAGATGACCTAGAAGGATGAAATTTGGAATCCAGCTCGATAATTGTGTGTAAGCGTAGGAAAAAATCTAAAAGTAAAAAAGTTAAAAAATAGCGGGTCTCCATACAATTTTTTTTTTAATTGTAGCGTTGGAACCGTTACAACGTCACAAGCAGATATTTGAAACTATCCCAATATGTGTATTATTATATAGCATAAAAAAGAAAACCATGCAGCGGAAATGCAAGAAAAAACATTAAATCTCAATACCTGCCTAGTTTTCTTTACAAAAAGTAATGATATCTCACCAAAAACATAAATGTAAAAAAGGAAAGCCAAGTTCATATGGAGATCTAAATGAGTGCCAAGTTCTATGCAAAATCTAAATATGTATTTATAGGAACAAAATAACATCATGAACAAGTATTAAACTCTATTTCTTTGCTCTATTGGATACCTATAACAATAGCTGTTTTAAAAAAAAAAAGTGAAAAAAGTGTGAGATCTTAAAATAGGTTAGATTTGACTTGGCCAGTTTTTATCAGAATTAATATATATATATGTATATGTGTTGAATAACTTTATAAAATGACTGATGTATTGAAAATTTCTAGTATTGATTTCAAGTCGATCTCTTTTTTCTGACACATTTCAATTTTTTTTTTTTTTTTTTGGTATCTATGTATTCGTATACTGAAACGACAGACTTAAGACTCCCATAGGAGAAGAACAATCAGAAGTTTTCTCTTCTACTCTCAATTCCGATTCTGACACCGCTCTTTGTTGCGATTTGCGTCACGCTCTTGTTTCTAATTTTAGACCCACACTCGATTCCGCTCTGCGTTTCGCTTGTGATTTCAATTCCGTTACCGATCGAGATTCTGATTTGGAGGAAACCGGAGTAAATATTAATACTAAAATAAAATTTGGGCTATAATTATTCAGGTATAATATAGCTTTTTATGAATGAAACATTTTTTTTTACAGTCTGTAATAACACAAATATGCTGATGAAGCCAAGAAGAAATGTAGATTGCATATTTTATTAGTGAAGGAATTTTTAGAGTCGGTTCAGTAATTCGACTCAATTGTACAAATATTCAGGCGAAGTCAGGTGCAAATGCTATTTTCTTTTTCATCCCTATAACCTTCGCGCAAGTGCAAGAAATTAGTTGATAAAGTTTTATCGCAATCGGATGAACAGTGTGGCTGCGCATAAAATACGAAAAACCAAATATTGATTTTTATATATCAAATATTATTCAAATCT
Source organism: Eumeta japonica (assembly GCA_005406025.1). Lineage (NCBI taxonomy): Eukaryota > Metazoa > Arthropoda > Insecta > Lepidoptera > Psychidae > Eumeta > Eumeta japonica. Next base: position 323,016 of record BGZK01000065.1, on the reverse strand, counting down.
TTTCAATCTAAAACGTCCATTTCATTAATCTACTTGAATGTATTGATATCAAGTCATTTGTGTAAATACGGAACCGAAAAACCTACTATGAGTTAGGAAAATAATACTTTATGACTTAAAATATGGTGCGTACTGTTAGTTCCTTAACTACTGTTACTTCAAGTTTAACTTTTCATCTGCGCCTCCGTCTGTCTGTTCATAAACAAAATCCATTTGCGATTTACAAACATAGTCCTATCTGCATGGATCCCTAAACACAATTGCAGGCAGAACCTTTATGTTATTGAGAAGTAATGGACGGATTTCAAAGCAAAAACACCTACATTGTATACAAAATATGTTGCCCGATCAGACAAACCGTCGTATTACTTTGTAATATTATAACTGACATATGACAAAAAAAAACTGCGATGTATAGATGAATATGCCTATAAATAAGCTTTTAGGTATCTACGTTGACAGAACCTCTTAATTTGTCCATTCTAATGAATACGAATATAAATATTCAAGCACCTAGATAAAATATTATCTTGAATATAGTACTAAGCAATAACAAAGATTGCTGTGGTTTATTAACAAAACAGAACACAAAATCTCAAATTGATACTCTTAATTATTGGATAGATCTCTGTGATTAGGTGGTTTTGCAAAACTTATGCTTTACAAATTGACAGCATGTTAAAGAAGAGAAAAATTTTAAATACTCAAAACCAATTAGCTGGCTTGAAACAATTGAAGGATGCAAACCATAGTTGTACAAAGATTAGACCATGTAAAGATCTGTGATGTCTGTCTATCCTTCTGAGAAATAAAAGTAGTTAATAAATAGATAAAGTTAGACATAATCAAGCATTTTCAAAAGATAAAAATTCAGGTATACAATATTATCAATTGGGATAAATAAAACACGATTCTAGACGTCTAAAATGCATTTATTACGTTTAATTATAATACATTCATTACTCACGTAATAATTTACATAAATAATTTATTAATAAAAAATAATCCAATGCGGTTTAGCCGTTAATAACAATAGCAAGCGTCTTTAGTGTTGCTGCGAATCCAAGTGAGATATCTGTTGACGCGCGTATACACCCCGGGACGATCTGGGCGGGCGCAGCCCTCACCCCACGACACCACACCTGTCACGGACATACACGCAAGTCACTTATCGTATAAGTACACGCATATCCCTTAATACAAGATAATACAATAGTGACTTATACTAGAACAAAAAATTGTCAATTTCTGTTCAAAAATAAAAAATCCTTAAAGTTCACGCTGTTTCTTATATACATATATCAATTTATTTATATATTTACTTATAACAGAAGCTTTTAATCTGTAGAAATATGTTACAATACAAATACAATTTAAAAAACACTTGATGAGATTATTAAGAAAGTATGTATTAGCATTATCTTTAAAGGATCAGCACTGCTCCGTGTTAATTGAAAACATATGTTAGCATGTTCACCAGTTACACATAAAATTATATTGTTTTGTTGTATGTATAAAGGAACTCAATTAATAAGTGCGTTATTTAGAGAGTATAGTGTTGTAGTCTCAAGTATCTACCATTTCAGTGTCGAAGCATTACTCCAGATACAACCTTTTTATTACAGTTTAAGGGGCTTTCAGTCGCACTCAGAGAGCTTACTTAAAATTCAATCCTTCTCTGGTGGTTACTTAGTACAGGTTTAATGAATTGCACTCCTAAAATCAGTTGAGTGTCCCTCAAGAGTACTTTAATAAAAACTAATTTCCAGTCGTCATAAAATAGTTAATATTATTCGTCACTTAATTTCACTAATAATTCCGTATCTTTGATTTGACGAATACATTCCGAATTCATGATGAATAAATAAAAATGAGGTTAATATGATTGTACTACCATTATCAAGTCAATTTTTACACGGTTATAAATTAATAAATATGTATAGATTTGTAAAACATAGTTACAATCGTTTGAAATATGAGGAGTACGCACGCCAATTTAATAGATTTTTTCTATTGATTGAATGATCTCATCACTGATAATACTTAAGTGGTCGTTAGCTAAATAGTCCTTAAGTAGCGACTCTAGGAATCATCGCGATTTAATCATGACTTTTATTTTTAATGAGCTTTAACTAAATAGACTTTAACCTAAATTTAAAAGAGCTCTCTGAATGCGGCTGTTAAACCTTAAACCCTCTGCTAATCTGCGGATTAGGATCTATTGAAAACCAACAGCATCTGAAACCAATGCTTTAACGTACTTACCAAATCACGGTCAATTATTTCTAATTTAGAGAAATTAAAAAACTCATTTATCAATCCACATCATGAAATATTCCGAGCCTGCCAACTGATTACAGTCCATAAAAACTGGGAAGTCCACGAAGTCACCCTAAACCATAGTAGATCGTAGCCGATGAGACTGATGTAGCCTAGGTGATATGCCCTTCATCCGTTCTTCTCTCCAAAGGCACATAGACAAAGCACATTCCTCTGGACGAGAGGCGATGAATGGAACTCAGCAACCAAAACTAATAAAGCTTAAAGAGACCTAGGGTTTAGCAGTTTTTATCTCATTTATCCTAGAGAGTATTTTTCGTGGGTAACAATCCAGGTAATCCGACTTTCCTTGTGCGGCCAGTGTTTCCTTCGGCTGAGAATATTTTCTCTTCCCGCACAATTGAAACAAAACAAAAAGCTTATATAAAGAAGATGCGGTAAGCCTTAACACAGATGTAACACAAGTAAGTGACGTATCATTTTTAGCCAATTTAACGTCACACAGTCGATTAAGAGAGTCTATCCGTATTACTAAAATCGATTTTGAAATTAGCATATCTTCTCCGTTACTATCTCTTAGGTAAAGAGTACCTCTCAACCATCAGAACTGAGGAGATGGAACTTGAATGTGATTTGGTATTATTTTGTCACTGGAAGGAGATTTGTATACAAAATTTTATAAGAATCGTTTTATCATAATTTTATTAAAAATTCGTCGTTAATTTTGATACAAGAAAGAGACAAAGCAATATAAAAAGTAAACTTAAAATAAAACAGATTATTAAAACGCTTATCTAACGATTTTAAATATTTCTATTTGGTTCTTACTTATAAAAAAAGGCATATTCATCGGTTTAGTAGAAGTATTATTTAGTTCTTATTTCTTTGATACTGGCCATAGTAATTGTGGACGTTCGCATATAAACAGTGATGTTTATTCGCAATTTTACTGCCAATACTTCATCAATGTAAGAGCCGTGGTGGTCCAATAGTTAAGAATGTCTTCTTCCAACTGTAGCAGTTCGATGCTGACCACAGACAAATCGGCTAACGAATTATCAAAATAATTTACTCGCTTCCAAGAGCATGTTAAGCTGTCAGCTTGGGACATTGTGATAATAGTGCCAACGGTCATTGGAGACTCCCCAACTTGCACTGCACCAGCGTGGAGGATTTGAAGTACAACCTCCACGATTTGAAATGAAATTATTGTGGAGGCGTATGCCTTAGAAGTGCTGTGATTAAAACTTTCATAACAACATTATCGTTATAAACAGTAGGCGGGACCAATAACTTACCGACTTGCAGATACGTGGCCGTATCGTTATTATAGATGTGTAAGGGCCCACCGGAATCTCCCTGGCAGGCGTCGCGACCACCTTGCATGTCGCCGGCACACAGCATGTTGTCCGTTATCCGCTGTTTATAAGCAGTTTTCCGACAGTCCTCGTTCGATATGATGGGTACGTAGACCTGGAAACTGAGTCTGTGAGATTTATTGAACTCACAAGAGGTTAAGAAATGACGACCTCTTTTATCTTGACCTAGGACTTGACCCTGCTAATTTCGATATCGTGGCTATTTTTAAATAATCGATTCCGGTGGCCCACTCTCTCTCTCCCTTTCCATTATCCCGATCCCTGATCTGTTAAACACAATATTCCTTTATAAGAAGCCAGCAACACACTGGTGACTCTTATGGGGTTGCGAGTGTCCAAAGACGGCGGTGACCATTTACTCAGATAATGCGTCTGCTCGCTTGCTACTCGAATATGAAAAAAAATGAATAAAAAAAATCAAAAATATTTCTTAGCATTAATACGCTGCAAATATTGAATACTGTAGTAATTTTATAGTCGATGAAAAATTAAGAAAACATTCAATAAACATCATTAACGTCTATCAAATGTCCACACCGACTCGTATTCCCACTTCGGAACCGAATGAACACGAAACAAAAACGTACTTATTTTCTTTATTCGAAATTCCTCAGTTTGAAAAAAAGGCATTTTTCATATAATTGTTTGATTTTTTTCGTTAACGTATTCTATCTATTTTGTTTCAAATCGCTTAAAGGATAGCACAAGAAATTCATACTTCTTGTAGCGTATTAGAAACGGATCCTCCTTCTTCAGTCGTTCCCCATCCTGTCGCTATGCCGGTGTAGTTCGTGTAAGACAACTTGGCTTCCGGCAGACACACTGGCCTCAGACCTACGTCTTCGTTTTCTTCTCCTGAGCCGCTCCCATTTTCGTTGTCGCCACTTTCACTGTTGCCATCTTCCTTCCTACTGTTTGGGGACTTTATTCTTTTCAACGCTTTACTCAAGTCTACCTGAAAAATGGTGAGTATGTTTTAACGATGCATTATTATTTTATGTTCAGTAAGTGCAACAATTTCTCTGATTTCGTGTTATGATCTCAATGAGAGTCGTGCCTCGGATTATAAACAAGGTGCCGGCCACGTGTAAATCGCACTCGCATTGAGAGGACTCCGTATTATAAACCATCGCAATAATTAATCGTGAAATTACATTAAACAAATTTTTCCCTTAGGATTAGGATTTTGTATTAGATTTTTTCATAAACTATAATTGCCATTTATGAGAAATTATAATTTAAGGGAAAATATTCCTTTTTTTTTTTAATTTAATTTCCTTAGTTTTAGAATTAAAGGGGGATTACTCGTTCCTCATATATTTTCTTTGATATTCTATAAACTATGCATTTTTTTAATATAATTAAAAAACTCTTATGACAGTTCGTATGTTTACGAATATAACTCGATAGGAAATCGAATTTGTTTTCGACCTGATTTCGACTGATTCTGAGCAAATAAATCGTCACAGGTGGACATAGAGAAACAAAAGTTATACCCTATTAGGTTACTGTTTTTTAATGAATTTACAGAACCCTGAAAGTTACACGTTTCATAAAAAAGAAACGTACAGTTTACTGACAATACAAACCAAACACAATTTTATAAAAAATTGTGAAAGAAACATGCAGGCCGCTCTCATAACACCGTTTTTATAACATCATATTAACATCTCTCGATTTCAATTCACTTCAATTGTAATTTCTTTAATATATCAAACTATCTTTTATAATGATTTTAATTATTTTTTGTTTCTAAATAACAGTAAACAACCAAGAAGTACTGTACCCTTTTGCTAAGTTTCAGCAGTGCAATATCGTTGTCGTAAACAGCTGGATTGTAACGCAGATGCCTAATTATGGCCGAAACGTTCCTGTCTATGGTTTTCGTTTCGTCCGGCTTGGAACGGTCGTGCTCAAGAAAACGGACTGTAATCCGTTCTTTGCGGAAGCTGTAAAAATTTGACCGCATATTAAAAAATGACAACCTGAACAACCGAGCCTTGTTCGCTCTCTTTCAAATTTTCCTTGGGTATACAATAACTTCCGATGCTAAAAGTTGCTTATATTCATTTTCAACAATAAATATTTAATACAACATGATACCCAAAATTCACCAGCTATCAGCTCTGACGTTAATAATGTCACGTAGTATGATTTGTCTAATTTATGTAATGGAGTGCCATCTGTTGTTATGAACGTTACCTTATCCCTACTAGTGTCAGGCACTATATCCACTAACATAGAAACAATGCAATTTCCTAAAAAATTTACGAAATGGCACTGTAAAACAAGTTAAAAGAAATATTCGTTTAATAGTATTCGTCTGAACAGGTACTTATATTTATAAACTTAAAAAGTAAGACGTAAAATACAAATTATCAACAAAATCGTTATAGCTATTTGCGAGACATTAATGAATTATATAGGTACATTCAATAATTGCTTACTTGTGGCCTCTTCCACCATCTTCTTTTGATTAAAAACCACTTTTAAAATTAATTTCGCGGTCCATGTCTTCTTTTTAACGAGTTTTAGCCTGAAGACCGTTAAAAGGACGACGTGAAACGCACAATTTTAAACTGATATTTAACTTTTTGTTAAATGTCAGTTTAAGAGGAGGTGGTGAAAGATGTTCCTATAGTGATAAAATTTGTTAACACGAACTCAATACATTCCGATTTGTAGGAGATCGATATTTTTTTCTCGACTTTAAGAATTAAAAATTCGCTCGTCACAGTAAAACAGATGAAGCATTTCTATTCAATTCTGATCGACTATCACTCACCCAGCGGTACAGTGAGCGGCGGTGACTACATAAAGGTCGTTTATCAAAACACCTCCGCAGTAGAATTTTCCCCCATACATCAGTGCACCCATCCACACAAATTCCAACACCTCAGTCTCAAACCCTCCAACGATTCTTATACGAGTGCGTGGTATCCCGCATCCTGTGAATATTAAGATGTATATGCATCTTTAATAATATTACGGCAGTGTATCTATAACTTAAGAAAAGTAGGCTTAACAAATTTTAAATTAATTGAATTTGGGATCGTAAAAAAAAAAAGGTTGTTGCTCATGAAGCTCAAGAAGCTAAAAAGGAAAACTTGTCCATTAGAAGTGGAACTTTATTGTTTAGATAATATTAATTTTATTAAGAAAAGTTGGATGCCCTAGTTACATTTGGGAGACTTGTGTAAATGAGACATGATCTATCACAACAGGAACAAAGAAGAATGGACCGTATTAGATTAGACCGAATCAGACATTAAAATTGCTGCTGATGAACTTCATCAATTTGCAGATAGATACTGAAAGCCCTGCACCAAGTGAAGAAAATAAAGAATGCAAGATTGACGAAAGAAATTAATTAGGAAAGAAGGATTTATTTTAAGGAGAGCTTGACACTAATTAACTCCGCTTTGAGATTTACTTATTAGCACCGAGAAAAGTAGCGACTCGAAAAGCTGCGGATGAACTTTATCAATTCGCAGGAATGGATACTGAAAACCTGCACCAAACCAAGGAAATGAAGAAAAAAAGATTAAAGGAAGCTAGAAATTAGGAAAGAAGGATTTCTTTTAAGAAGAGTTTGACGCAATCTAATGAATATTGCTTTAAGATCGAATAAAAAAATAAATTGGGCACCCCAGTTACATACACAAGAGAATTACAAGGAACAGAATGAGCTTTGAAAGTATAGTAAAAGAAAAAATGGACTGTACAAAATAACAAGGTTGCGGATGAACTTTGATGGCTAAAAGAACACTGAAAATCTGCACCAAGTTAAGTAAATGAATGAATCGATTGACTAATGAAACTAATTAAGAATGTTTTTTTTCCTAAAATAATGGCTCGTCATCATTAACTTAATTCCACTTTAAGATCTATTACAACAGAAACATAGTTATACTGGAGAGACTCGCTAAGACGAGATAAGAGTCACTGTTACAGGAGCTAAGAAAATGAACATTATCACAGAGCAACCTAGAAATTACAAAGATTATGGATGATCTTTACCAGTTCTTAAAAACGGATATTAAGAATTTGCACTAAACGAAAAAAAGAAGAATGAAAGATTAACGGAAGAAAGAAATTAGGAAATAAAGATTTATTTCAAAACGAGAGTTCGACATCATCTAATGAACACACTTTAAGATCTATTACAACAGAACAAAAATTGGACGTTCAAGTTACACATGAAAGAATTGGGTAGACCGAGCTATTACAGCAGAACCAAGATGAAGAGGCGACTATAGTACAAAGCAAAACGGAAACTAAAAAGGTTGGCGATGAACTTTGTCAACTCCTAAACGGAAGCTAAAATTTCTTCACTAAGCTGAGAAAATAAACAATGAAAGATTGACGGAACAAAAAACTAGAAAGGATTTGTTTAAGAGCTCGACACTATCTACTTAACGCTTCTTTAAAATCTTCTACAATAGAAAGTTATTCACATTAGGAAGACTCGCTTAACAAGACAGTAGTTTTTTCAATAGGAAGCAAGAAGCATTAGCACACCGCACAGTAGAAATTAAAAATACTGCAGAGGAACTATTCTGACTCCCGAAAATGGGTGTCAAAGCCGATACCAAGCAAAGATACCAAAGAACAAAAGAGAAACGAAAGGAACATACCCTTCCCACTATACTTATTGACACACTATAGTATCTATTACCTATCCCGACACCAGTTTCTAGCGAAAGGTTCCACGAATACCGGCTGGCTTTACACTCCCGTCACTCCTAATCCAGACTAGAACCTGCACTCCCCTCATATAATTATGCTCCCTTCGGTATATCAGTACTTGTCTCTTTCAGTCATTGCGACTGGCTGAAGGTTGAGATACGACGATGATGATGCAGATACATATATATACCTAATCCACAAAATATATATTTTATAGATTCGGAATTAACCGTTCGGTAGAAATCGTATAAGCAACATTAAACTCGCTCACTGGTGATAACTGTGTAGAATTTACTTTTGGGAACGTCGGCTATATATATTTTCAATTCTTTTTTATAGCCCAGATAATATTATGGACAGAAAGGTATTCCTGAAGTTTTTTTTTCATATCTCGAAACATATATAGAGAGTTCACCACAAATAGATAAGACTCTAAATAAAAAATGTTTATTAAAATAAAAACCGGCCAAGTGCTAGTCGGACTCGCGCATCGAGGGTTCCATACAAACCTGTATGTGTATGAGTAAAAGTTCACCATCACGACAATCGAGTCATAGTTATGGTATTTTTATTGCAAAATGAAATACATAACATTACAATGTGGAAAGCTGGAGGAGTGTAAATTTAAGACAAAGGTCTCTTTAGCGTTTCGGGCATTCTTTATTTTATATTAACTCATATCATTTATTATATATTATGACTATAATACCTACACTAGCCTTGTAATAGTCTTGCAAAAGTTATTTTATCAAAGTTATTTATTTACAAAGTTTTTCAATCACTATTTAGAAATCTGGTTCAAAAATACTAATTAAGTATTAAATTTGTACCAGATCTGTAAATGGTGACTGAAAAAGGTTTGAATAGTACCACATTGAACACTGAAGTTCGAAAAAACGTTATCTATAGTTGTACTATTTCTTGTAGTGCTAGTGTTTATTAGCGGAAACATATTCATGGATGAAAAATATGTGGAAATTCCATTTTGGGGATTCATTGTAAAATCAATATTGAAGTCTCCCTCAACAATCAGACGAGAACATGAAATATACCTATTGAGGTTGCTGCCGTATATTGTTGTATTTATGCATCCTATTGCAACATTAATTTAACATTGTGGAGACCTATATACAGTTATCACTCTGACATTAAACATTTCAAAATGCAAGCATTCACAATGGCCGTTTGCAGCGCCTGGGTTATTTAAATAATGTCTTTTACATGATCCATCTGTCACGGCATCCTTAAGACTGCGCCGTACGTACGCGATACAATGTTGTTCCCTCCCCATACATAGAGATAAGTCGCAATCAATGCAGTAACTACAATTATGTTTATAATTTTTTTTTTTCACAGTTTTAAGGCAATTGATCTAAGTATTTAACATGAATTTCAACTTGATACCTCTACGGGTTCATGAGGAAAAGGGGAATAAGTTTATAATTATTAAAAAAATATATTTTATGTGATGTAACTAAAAAATTAAGGTTTTCCGAATTTTCCCTTTATGTAGGCTATAAAACGTTGCTTCATGCCGAATTTTAAGATTCTGGGTCGACTGAAAGTATCCTTTAGGTTTTGATTCCCTTGCGAGTAGTTGCGAGTTTTAAAATATGCGGTTTAAATTGCTATTTCTTTTGATTGATAGAAGTTTGATTTTATTACAGCGTAAAGGTATTATAGACTTGAGTTTTTGATATGAATTTCAATTTAATACCTCTACGCGTTCACGAGGAAAGATGTAGTAAATTTAAAATTATTATAAATATTTTTATTGTATGATTTAACTAAAAATTTATGGTTTTCATAATTCTTCCTTTATCTATGCTATAAAACGTTGATTAGTACTGAATTTCAAGATTCTGAGTTTATGGAAAGTACCCTGTAGGTTTTGATTCCCTTGCGCCTGTCAAAAATTTGCGGCACAAACGGCTGTATCTTTTGATTGCGTTGGCTTAGAAGTTTGATTTTTTCACAGCTCTAAGAGACAGTAAACTTAAATATTTGATATGAATTTCAGCTTGATACTTCCACGCGTTCCTGAGAAAAATGGTCTTGAGATACAGACGGACGAACAACAAAGTGATCCTATAAGGGTTCCGTTTTACCCTTTTGAGGTACGAAACCCTAAAGAAGAAGTGTATTCCGCAGAAGACTTAGAAGTTATACTTTTTGGAGGGCTTACAAAAATTTATCGTAAATACGATTAAGAAAACATCTATTCAACTACATTTTTATAGCATCGTCTTTCACGTCTCTACAAGTTAAAAGCACAAATACTAACTACAAGGCGGGCAGTTCTCGGGAGGTTCCTCCTCGGGCGGCAGAGTCGTGGTACTCGTCGACGAGTTCCCGAACAATATTCCTATCCAATCCAGGAGTCCCTTTTGTTGCGTCGCGTCATAAGCAATGGGCGCTTTTGGAATCTCTGCCTGCGTCAAACTTGCTAATAAGCAAATGGCCATCAACAATTTGCAGTCCATTTTTAAATTCTGTAAAGAAATGATCAAGATGTTATAAATCAGTATTAGCTTGTAATACAAAACCTATATGATTTTTCCATATGCATTCTTATTACGACACTCGCTTTTGTCGGCGTCTCCGCTCGCGTGGATAAAAAATCCTAATTGAAGTTATTATTAAAATCTAAATTAGGAAATTCTAAGCCATTAGATTTTTTTCTATTTTTCTATTATTTTTTTAGAATATCCATATTAGTGCGAATTTCGTGATCCTCTCTCTTTCCCTTTCTCAGGCAACTCGACAAACAGAGAAAAATTATAAAGAAACATTGCCTGCTATTAGGCATTTATTCTTTGCCCCCGGCCCGCGTTTTTTTTTTGCAACAATCTTCAATATACAGACACAGTTCTACAATTTTATTATGCTTATAGAATTAGTCATAATGCAATAGGTACTACTATATAAAATACATAAAGAATGAAGATATTTTTTTAAGATCTTTATTTCTTATTTATATTATATGACGGTTCATCACTTACATTGTTTCTATTTTTGTCCTTTTGCGAGCTACCACTCACAGGTTTATTTACATACGTGTATTAAAAGATATTTGAATAGTTGAGGTTACTGAATACGTCAAATATGCTTGTTTTGTTAATTCTTTAACGATTTCTCAAAAAATTAGATTAACGATTAATTTTATTCTTTTCTCTTAAACATATCTTACATACATTCACGAAAGCGACCTTTTGCTTATAATTTCCTCAATAACAAGCTTTTAACCGCGACTTCGTTCACGTAGACTACAGAAGGAGATAAAACGTGACTTAATTATTATTAATGTCGAACCCAAACATTGAAAACCCATTTAAAATCGGTTCACTGGTCCATGTGTGATGTTGAATAAATAGCTAAATACATATATGCTTTAAAAGCTATTGTTTTGAGTTCAAACACTTAAATATTCCATCCCAAACGTTTTGCTTTATTTACTCTAATGTGCAGAATATAGCCCGTTTCTGTTTTGTAATAGTGCAGACATATAATATAGTCAATAACTTTATAATAGTTTTTAAACATAAATCAATTTTAAGACATAATTAATTTTTCAGCATTTTTTTGTGTTCAAAAACGTTTTAAAAGTTTCCATTGGTTTCTGATAAAGTGGTATACAACATAAATAATATTTATTAACAATTTTGCACCCATATTAATAAAGTCGTCCTTATCGATTTTATTAAGATTTAAGTATACATAATTTATCCATTTTCTCCTACGTAGCCTGCTAAACATACCCCACCTTTTTACGAGATCGGATACAACATTTCTTTAGACACAAAGCATCTACTCCGTGCCCGTGTATACAGAAATCTTCTGTCAACAAGATAATTGTATGATTAAATAAATAACTGTAACTTGTTACGAATGAGACTTTCTTTTAGCGCGCGAAACGCGACAACCAGTAGGTCAGTGTTGCCAATTCTACGTCATTCAAAATTCACTTCTAGGTCGTGAACTCCTTGTGTACCAAAGGAAAGAGAACAGAACCGTTAACATCGCAAGACTGTGCCAAATTAGCATATAAATATCGTGTATAACGTAAAACTTGTTTTTGGTGTACACCGTTTGCAAAAAAAAAAAAACACCGAAACTTGTTTATGGGAAACAAGTTTCTGCGTTTTTTTTTTTTGCAAACGGTGTTCATCAAAAACAGCGTTCTAAAATTAGACAGTAAATTTATTTTCTTCCAATTTTGTTTTTTACAACTCGAAACAATTTAAAAGTATACAAATGATTACCCGACTACGGAGCAGCAAAGGATGGGTAATGATAATTAATTCTATGTATATGTGTATGGATGTTTGATGGTACTTGCAAAACTACTGAACCTAGTATTTTACTTATATAAGGAGATGCGATGTCAATTGTTTCGTGTTTAACGTAAAATTACAGTACACCGCACGAAATTCTACCGCTCTGAATTGCCTGCGAATGATGCAATACTCGAGTACAATGCTCCCCGATGCTTCCTTCTCCCTCGCGTTCCTATTTTAGGTCACTGTGATGCTTACGTGACTAACTTCACAGCGGCAGAGTTTCGTGCATTGCACTATATCACAGGTTATAATTTTCAAACCAAAAGCCAATATAGCAGTTTTAACGTAACAATAACAATCAAATAACACTTTTTACTATATATAGTAGAGTGTCATTTCACATAACTATCGAAATCATTATATATTTGTAGCCATTCATTGTTTAATAAGTAAATATACATACACAGTCACATTTATGAACCATTTAACGATGTATATAAAAATTGGACAATTCATCGATCAAGTCAGACACTGACCAGGTGATGTGCTGGAGAGTGCTTTGGTGAAACTTAATGGATTGCGAAGCAGTGCGAAACTGCCAAGAAGAATGTTACCACCAATCCTCTGCTGAAGAGTCGCCGCTTTAGAATGGACGGTGTTACAATTGGGTAACAGTATTTTTTGCCAAAATCCAAGTATACGCCGGTCAAAAACATTGGAAATGTTGACGTTGGTATGACTGCGGCAAAGACTATATTGTATAATAAAATCTATAAACCTTCCAGACTCACGGTGAGCGAGACAAAATTAATTGTAGATTGCATCACTTCGTACGTATATAAGCGTAGTCTGTGGACGCTTGACATGGGTCTGGAAGACTTTTATAATCACACAGGACTGTGAAAAGTGTAAACAAAAGTTAAAAAGCTAAAACCCGATCACGGAATAAACTATTAAAAACTAGAGAACCAGCGGTGTACCGTTGGTCAATAATGGTGACTGTGAATCGTTTGTTTGGTTTCGAACACATGAATTAATGTACTAATATTATTTAAATATAAACGTCTGACGCTTCACAAAAGAACACCAACTATGACTTAAAAATCATTCTTCAACGATACGCCTTACTTGTTTACTTGTTTTACAATTTTTTTTTTTTTTGTTACTTTTTCGGCAAATGGGTTTTAGATCTTTAAGTTTTGTGTTTTCTTTTATAGTTTTTAGTTACATTTTGTAGTTAGGTTTTAGATGTTTAACTGTTATCCTTTATAATTAATGCTCACATGCATCATTATCACATTACTGTCCGATTTATTTTGGGATGTTGATGAGAAATGATTTGATCGCGATCAATAATTACATACAGTTTCGCCTACTTTTAAATCCTTCTAACTTGATTGGTATGCGTGTACGCATCGCGCTATAAACGGTGTCGCTTCCCGATAGATTCTCGGTAGTAGAGAGCTGCTTGTATCTGCTTGATTTTCTATCAAGTTTGAGGAAAATAAAACGAGTAGAGTTTCAATTTACGATCGTAAATGATTAACAGTACTAAACATGATTAATTATAATTACTTTATCGCTATAGCCATTTTTAATCACATTGCATATCATAATTTACAAGCAACTAGCTTTCTTTTTTCAACAATGCGATAATAATAAACCAGTAGCTGCTCTCAAAGTTTACAACCCTCTGAATAAATGAAAAATAACATGCGATTCCGCACGCATTTACTTCCTACTAACTTTTATTCATTTTAATAATAATCATATTAGATTAACTGCGCATGCAATAACAATATATAAATTAACATCATCACATAAAAAAAAAATATATAATCACGCACCACACACCATTAATTTAATTAAACTAATCGTAAGCACTCACGTAGTATTATGTCCTTAGACTCGTCCGACGCCTTACTTCCACCGGACTGGCTGGACTGGCTCCAATGGCTCAGACAAACGGCACTTATGGCAACCCCACCCCAGCTCGCTGTACCAGTGCCCGCACTGCATTTTAAAAAGGACAATTTTACACCTCATTATGAATACCATAACTGATAGAGGGTAATTTTCTACTAATAATAACCGACTGATAATTTTGTTAGTGTACAATCCGCATAGAAACGTTTAATTTTTAAACGAATATCGTCTAAAACCGATTTTTTTAAAAGCACTCGAGCTCGTTTTTATATGGTGACACAAATTGTCCAGTCTCCGAAATTTCAACTCCTCATTAGTAGGGACAATACAACAATGGTTTTTAACATCTCTTTGCTGCTAGCTTTTACAATAGACATGCTTCAGCTTCAACCGTTATAAATACATACGATTGTGCAAGCGAAGGCTTTTGACATTATTTTTATTGAAAATCTTATCGTCTCTACTTTTTTATTACATCTTTAATAAAATAATTAATATAAACAGCGTATTGCACGGAAGTGTACAATCGGCCGTTTTTGTGCAATTCGATTCTTTACCGTCAATAGTGATATGTGTATCGAAACCGTTGGCACAAAATAAGTAGGTTATTTTGTGCCAACGGTTAGTTTGTAGAGAGAGGTGAGTTTGTTTATTATTAAAAAAAAATAATGCATGCGATAACGGTAAAAACCGTACGCACTTTATTCTCAGCACATTTCTGAAATAGAATTGAACAAATCGGTAAAGAAGTTTATGTGATATACTAACTTAAATTCTACTTAATATTCTTCTTGGAGAAACTATCTAAACCATGATCCAAAAATACTACACAATCGTAAATGAGTTAAGTATATTCAAATCATTATTACATTTTTGTAATAAAACAATACCTTCATATTACGAAGTTCGTAAATCCATAAGCGATTTACGAACTTGACTAAAAAAATTGCTTGTTGCTCAATATTATCAAAATGTACCTACATCGTACCGCATTTGACTTCGTGACCGAAGAAACCGAAACTGAAATTGCAATCGTTCAAACCACACTCAAACCTTGCGCCATCCCGAGAAGTGACGTTGGAGAGAAACATATACCGAAAACAGTATAACTCTCTTGGTCTCTCCACTCTCGAGATGGCACGCGCACTGAAGTGTGCTTTATCAATATGAACTCTAGAGCTGAAGTGCTAACTAATATGTTCAAGTAAATACTTGAGGCATTCTTAGATCAATTTGATTTTGTAAAATAAATGTAATGGAAATTCAATAATTTTTGCAATTCTTAAAACTTTTTGTAATATCAATACTTCGATATTGAACACCAAAATGAGCACAAGATTAATAACCAAACGTTATTCTTTTTTACAATGCGAAGTACACATTATAATGTTTGACGTGTTAATTTATGTTGCTATATCCAAAAATTACATTTATTTTGCGCATGAGTTAGTACCAATCTACTTTAGAAAGATATTGGAATAAACAATCTTCAAAAAAATGCAATAACGAGATATGTTATTTATGCTGTTTAACATTTATAATAATAAATCGGTCATCGTTTTTTAATAGTTATCTGAAAGATAACGTTATAATTGAAGATTGAGTACACTATTTCTGATTGTTAAAAATCCACTCTGAGGAGCCCTTCGTGAATTATATTATGATATAACAATGTAAGTAGGACTTATTTTATAGAATATTCGAAGGGCAAACGAACAAGCGAGCCATTAAAGAGTAGATGGTCACCGCCGCCCATGGACACTCGCAAACTCAGAGGAGTCGCTGGTGCGTTATCGGCCTCTTACGAGGAATAGGATAACTAATGGAGTGAGGATCGGGCCGAAGAAGGGGGGAGAGGAGAGTGGGTTACCGGAAGTCTTACTAACTGGATGAAACGCAACAGCGGAAACTGCTACTTCGCTGCTATTATTTTGTGAGTGTGCAACTATAAACTTCAAGACTTGTACGTAAAAAATCCGCCAACATATTTGGATTATACTGCCAAACTCGAAATGCAAGTCAATCGATTGTCTTGAAATTTTTACACAAAGTTGCATTCGAATACGTATACGCGCGTGTTTTTATAAGTAGTATTAATCTCCTACTTCGTCTGCGTATTTGTATTGAACCGGACTGCTAAACCGATTCCTTAAGGTAGAAAAACCTTTCACCGATAGAAAACCACGCTATTGGTGACTAAAATAGGCAATAACCCCCTTCCTCTGCAACTATGCCTTCACAAGCATATTTGTAGCATAACACCTATTCTAGAAATTCTTTAATCTATGGAAAGTATTCTAACTCCGAATATTATTGTCTGTATTTTGACGCCGAACTAGACTAAATCGGAGAAACCGCATATGGAAAATCAGTATGTACTATAATAAAACTGTAAAGACTGTCTTTGTGTTTTCGTCTTGCTTTGTTGTAGCACCGCTCAAAAGCCGTTGATTTTAATTGGACCTTTTACAGTTTGTCAAATTGAGATCCAATTTAAAACGCGAATCATATTTAAACTAATTCAATAGTCCACAGGGACGAAGATATCTGTCGGTACCACACCACCCCCCACCACCCACCGCCGCCACAAGAGATCGGGCGATATTCACCTCAACACCTCCTCCTTCTAAACGCCTCACGTATTTCAAGAGGGCCTTTAGGGTAGGTGTAGGTACTCATTTATGAGGTTTGGTCCAAAGTCTAAATGAACGGCGATCGGGTCGCGCTCCTCAATCAGTCGATTTACAATCCCCACATCTGAAATCACTCTTAGGGCCTCTTCCACCGTCTCGTTCGGAACGGGTTTTAGTTCGAACAAACGTTTTAAAAGGACGCAAATATTTATTTTAACAATGACATTTTGTTAAAAGTCATTTTAAAAGAAAATGATCGAAGAGGCTCTTAATAACACAAATATCAGCAGTCTTATTATAATATTTTCAAATTACTATGTAACATAAAATCGAGTAAACTGTATTAATTTGAGAGTGAATTATAATTTATTATATAGGTTTTATTACGGTTATAACGAAATATGTTTCAGAAGCATCGTGAATGTTTACGTGTAAAATTTTAGTAGAATAAGCGGCAGTATTAACTGAACTCCTGAAAGTCGTAAAAAGCAATACAATTAAGTTTCATAATATATTTAATTTTGCAAACCCCAGATTGATTGATGAATATTATTAAATATTAAACCTCGAATCAAGATGTCTCTGCTACCTGTTTACCATTCTGTGATAAAAGCGTGGCAACATTATGTGTTAGGTAAGTTATGCTATTTTAAAAATATCCAATTTTAATATACTTTCTGTCGGTTAAAAAGGATGTTTTTCTGCATATTTCCCTACGTAAGTACTATGCTTATCAGTTAAAATTAAAGTGACCATGCGTTCCGTTTAAAACGGGACTATCCCTTTTTTCGGTATTCCATTCCGGTGTCCCTGAAAAAGGCTTCAGGACACTGAGTTCCCGTTTTTAAGTAAAGGTCAAGGAAAGGTGATTTTTAATTGAATAATACACGGATAAATACACATACATACTCTTATGATTTACCCAGTGTAAGCCATTTAACCGCATCTTACTCGAGTCACCGCTATCGTCACTGCCTGACTGACTTTATTTTTTGTAATACAGTTGCGAATTTTTTTTTCAATGACCCGTTTTAACAAAAAATTAAAGCGGTCACATTAGTTAAAATATAAACTGTTTGTAGTGCCTATGAAATTAAAGTCTTAACTATTTTACATTAATTGCTGAAACTTTTTAACAGGCGTCCAATCAGTATTGCATTGACTAGTCTCGTTTATTTTAGATTAAAAAATAAATTAATTACGTATTTAACTAAATTAAATTAATTGCCATACACTGCATTTTAACTTTCAACAATCGGAACTCATCAAAATCTATAAAAATAATTTATAAATTTATAGATATTCACGTTAATCCCGGACTTTGTGCATTTAGTCAAGATTGCAGATAATTAAATAGATTTTCTCACATTAATCTCGTATTTTAAAGTACTTTTGAAACTTAAATGTATTAAATAAATCTTCTTTCATTCTTGAAAATAGTCACTAGTTTCTAATGCAATATCTGATTATAGCTAATGAACTAGTTGTTTATGTATAGTATATATTATATTTACTATTTTATGTATATTATCTTTAATAATTATGTATATCCACTTATTATGTAATAGCTTCCGCCTGCGGTTCCACCCACGATTTTGCCTTCATGGGCTGAGGGTTTTAATACAAACCGATTACGATTTTAATCATAATTCCGTTCTATCCCTCGATACCACTTCGTATCAATCTCGATTTCGCTCAGTCTTGCCTTTGATTTTGGTACCGCTCTCGATTTCATTCCCGCTTTCGATCCTACTCCCGCTCCTACTTCTGATCATGTTACTGCTCTTTATTCCAATTTCGATCACCCTTTGATTCTAATTTTAGTCCCAAACTCGATTCGACCTTAGTTCCGTTTTCGATTTCGATCTCTTCTGGTCCCGACTCTCGATTCATGTGCATTTTTCAATTTCGGTTCGGCTACCGGGCACAGTTTCGATTTGCAAGAGACAAAGTTAGTCTCAAAATAGAATTATGCTATATTTTAGACGATACTGTGGTTTTCTGTAAGTGGAAAAATTTTTAGAATCTGTTTTACCACAAATATGCAGATGACACCAAAGCGAAATCTTAATAGTCTACTTTACTCACGGAGCTTCCTAGTTATGAAGAAATATTCAGGATCGATTCAGTAGTTTGGTTCAGTAGTACGAATACGCTGACGAAATCGGGGACAGTTGCCAGTTTTTGTTTTAGAAACCTTCCCGTTTACAATCACAACACATCGCCGGGTTCATAATAATTGGTTGAATGGTTTAGGCACGTAAAGGAGATGAACAAAATACATAATCACTTTTAATACGTGATACTCTCCCCTCCACCTAACTATAAAAGATGCGTCACGCCATTATTAGTAAGCAATATGTATACTAAACACATTCGTTACCTTACTTCATAAAAAGTATTATGTAAAAGTCAACCACTCTTTTAAACTCCGATAAAACGAGAATTTCCAAAAAAATGTTTCTTATTGGATCCTTACGTTAGACAAACTACCATATGGTCAAATATAATTTCGATCGCTCTTACAATTTCAGAATCATTGAGTCGTTTTTCTTCAATCATAAATTTATTGTTTTCATTAATATAGATTAATAAATTATTCCATCAATTAATATATTGCAAAAATCAATGGCAATATACATGAAATTTTCCATAACGATTGACTTGTCAGGCTTTATTTACTCCACTGTTAAGCCATACCCTCTCACGATGTCTTTATTTTAGATTGAAGGTCTTGAATTATAAACTTTCCAAGCTGACACAGTGCGGTTTGGAGACTGTTGAAGACCATCGTCACCAATGCGGTGACTACGTCCGCAACCGATATCTAAACATGTTCTCGAGTCACGAACAGTGTTGTTTACGTTGACTCAAGTAAAGACTCATTGGTCAATTCGATTATTGTCAGGATCGAATCCTATAACTTCTGATCCAAAGCCGAAGCCGTGTTCACCGAGCCACCAGCGCTCCATACTGATTTTCTTATTTATTTTTATAAAAAATCATTGTATACTGTATTTGAAAATCATATCCGAACTTTATTTAGTAATTTTTTTTCACTTTCAGCATAAAAACGGTCAATATGATTAAAATATTAACCATTTATATATAGTGTCGTAAAGTCATTTGTAAAGTTGTTAAACATTCATATTTTGATATATATTTTATTTCCTTATTTCAAGCCGTTTAGGCAGCGCATGTCGTTTATTGATTTCAACTACCATTGTCATGATTTCTTACTTCAAACACATCCTTATCAGAAATAAAAATAATCTATGGCACTCCGAGACTAGAATACGAACTTCCCATTAGTGACAGAATTTTTGGAATCGGATCAGCAGTTCGAAAGATTACCCTCTACATCCGAATTCACAAATTTGCCAATTATAATTATTTACTTAATTGAGAGGAGTATAATAATATAACCTAGTCCTATTAATCATGGAAAGCCAAGGAAAATATCATTTACTCAAATCACATGTTCTGACTGTCTTTCAATTTTCGTCAAGATCGGTTTAATCATTTTTGAGTTATAAAAGGACAAACGGAAAGAGAAACAAACAGACAGTAGCCTGTTGTTTGTTAAATTACATATTCCGACTGTATACCAATTTTAATCAAGATTAATCAAACGTTTTAAAGTTATAAAGAGACACACAGACAGACAGACATAGTGACAGGCGGTAGCCTATTATTTACGCAATCATATGTACTTACTGTATACCAATGTTTATTAAGATAGATGATTTTTTTTTTAAGTTATAAAATAACTACAGACAGAGAGCAGGCAAAGAGACAGACTGCAATGTATCATTTGCGCAATCACATTTTCTTACTGTGTACCAATTTTCATCACACTTGGTAAAACCGTTCTTGAGTTATAAAAGGACGTATAGACAAACAGACAAATATGAATTTTAAAATGGTAGAGTTGGCGTCAGTTAGTCATAAAACGAATATCTATCACAAAATTTTGCAAAAAAAATGTACAGACAGACGCCAAATTTTTATACAGTAGTATAGATACGTATTGAAAACAGTGATGGCACAGTTGTTAATAGCGTCGCTTTTAGGATCGGAATGTGCAGGATTTGAGCCATATCAATGTGATTGACCGATGAGCTTTTGACATAAATCAAAATAAAACTGCATATTCCGTGCCTCAGGCATATGTCAATAAGCCATCGAGCACGTGCGTCGTCGGCCACTATCAGACCGTACTGGGCCGATCTGAAGGGCTGTGAATATGAAAGGGAAAAGAAGAGGAAGAGGGTACACCTTAGGAGTGGCGCATTTAAGACCTGACACGACAACGAAACAGTTATATACGTATTATTCGAAATAATTACTAATTTATAATTAACAACGTGACTTGTCAAAACGAGCATTACAATAGTCGAGACAGCGAAACAAAGCGAGCCGAGCTGATCGATGCGAACACAGAGTACAATTGCATATAAAGATGCTAACTGCGCATGCTCCACCGGCTGTCACTTTTTTCGAATCCCTCCGAGTGTTATACGATACCGGTCGGACCATAGATAAGAAATATTATGGTCAGTCGCTCACCTCAATCGGACGAGCGATGTCGTCCCGAGTGCTCGTAAATTTTAATTCGCTTTGATAACTCAATTATTGATATGCGTTGGGATAAAGAAAAAAACGTTATTTTGTATCGATAAATATAAAGATAAGGTGGTTTTGTGCAATGCACGTCATGCATACCATTATAATGAATTAAAAAACCGGACAAGTGAGAAATAGAACTCGCATCACGAGCGTTCCGTACAAAATTAATAATATATGTAAATATTTCATTCATAAAGAATTTTGATATCTTTTATAGTATTTGATACCAGTACCAGCTAATATTGGTGTTGAGAACCCCAAAAATATATTTTTTTCAAAACATTTCTCAATTTTTTTATAAATATCCGAATTTTCGAAAATCTTACGAAAGTAAGATTTCATAGTGAGAATCTACAAAATCTTATACCATACATAATAATATAAGTTTGTAATCATTTTTTTTCTCGTCTGATATAATTATAAATAAACGATTTTCAGATTTATTTTCCTTTACTTGAGTTGTGAGACTTCTTGCCAAATTTTATGATTCAATTCAAAATGCCATCCATGAAAAGCGAATGTCAAAATATGCGGCATAAACGGCCGTATTTCTTGACTATGTTGACTTAGAACCTTGATTGTTTCACAGCTCTAAGGTATTGAAGACTTGAGTATTTGATATGAATTTCAACTCGATACCTCTACGATTTCCTAAGAAAAAGGAGCTTGACACACGAACAGACATACAAATAGACAGACGGACAACGAAATGATCCTATGACGGTTTCTAATTTTGCTTTTGAGGTACAGGACCCTAAAAAACAATGACAACTAAATGTAATCGGCGAATGAAATGAAGATCCAATGTAGACGAATGTAAAAAAGATTTACCAGCTTGTTTGCCTCCTTGCTTTGATGGGATGGCAGAGTGCATTTGAGCACGGAAACGCTGGCAACTGACCTATGCCATTCATACTCCCACTATTACGTGGTAGTGGGAGGCGGTCCCATGCTTTCGTGGTGGGCTAGTCGAGAATCTGTTACGTATGTATAAAATACTACACATATCACTCTCCACGATAAAACACAACATCAAACTTAATAGATGGCGCTATTTCATAACGCCATACTGAAGTGAAAAATATTATGAAATCCTACAAAGTGCGATCGAAATTATGTACGGAGCGTAGTTAGAAAATACAGTTAATGTACTCGTAGTGCACCGACGTTTAGAAGCTATGAAGCTTTCATTGCAAAGGACTTTTACACCACGAAATAAATATACCTTATCTATGTATTTTGTGCCCACACCTACGTCCATTGAAAACCTTTCTTTCCCTACAGTTGCCGGTTTTCCGTGCGATGTTGCCTGTCCACTTTGATTACCTGATTTTCCTCCTGTGTTCCTGGTTATATGAAAAATTTCAGTTACTTTAGTTCTACGGAGTATTCCATTTAATATTTTATCTTATAGAAGGAAAAACAGCATATCACTTTCCGTAATACCTTATGTGACTCTGTTTTTCTTTTCGAGGTCAAGAGTAAAGGATTACGTCTTGTATCTATTATTATCAAGACCAATTTATCCTGCGTAATATGATTGGTTCGGTTATCCATTACCCTTTCCTGTTGGTTTTCTCACAAATGAGAATATGTAGTGAGAGATAGCTTATAATATCCAAGATAAGAATAATCACTAAATTTAGTGTCAACCAGCAGATGAGACAAGTCTGAATCTTCATGTCAAATCGCAAACACCTTGATGTGCCTTAGGTCTAAAAAAACTTTATGTCGTTAACTAAGTAGTTCATCAGATTATATAAAAACATTTTTAAGGGGGAAAAATTCTTAAGTTTTATGTCAAATTAATCGTTGCAAATTGAAATCACTTATCCCAGAATTTGTAAAGATTAATTATTTAGCTATTTATACAATTTTTATATACCTACTTTTTTAATTCACTAACCTTTAGAAATTTAATTTAAATGCTGCATTTAATTCATGTTAAAATAGTAAGTTATATAACTAGTTAATTTGTTGTTAGCGTAAAAAAAATATTAATTGTTAAAGTATTACATAAGAAAAAAATACTGTCATAGGAATAATGAGGAATCCATCGACGGCGATCTATAACTCCCGCTTCTCTAAATGTCCTAAATTTATATTTGCGTAAATATCTTTTAAATCTTGAATATATCACAATACCTTTTTTCTTTTTAACTAAAAAAAAATATTAAGAACATTAATAAACGATGACAAAGCCGATTTTTACGATTTACGAAATGCGTTATGAAAGACGAGACTCGGGCAGCCGTGCTCGGGAAGTAAGCAATTCACTCGATATTAGCTCAATGATTCAATGTGTCGCTTTCAAGCCAGGGAGTACTAGGTTCGAAATAGACCAATAGGCTTTTAAAGTAAGTCCAATTATACTCCGTGCCTAAGAACACGTAAAACTCTCTCCTGGACGTAGTCATCGTATCGATGACCCAAAAGTGCTTCGGTCTATAATAAAAAGATTGTGGGACAACTTTTGTCACCAGTGAGGTGATACAATATTCGGGTAAAACAAGCGATTTGTAGTCTTTGTAGGCAGGGCCATCTTAGACTATGTAGAGGCCCTTAGGCACGCGTAGGCTTGGTCCTTGAGCATACAAAGTAGGGCTCTTAGGCACAGTTCAGGGGTCTTTAGGCTTACAAAGCCGGGCCCTTGGACACACAGAACTTTGACTTTTGGATAGACAGAGTTTGGGACCCTGGGAGCCTGCGCCGCGTGCACTCTTATGGAAAAGACGTATCTGTTTCTGCACTAATTGGCCAGTGTATGAACGAACACGTGCTATATAAGTTTCATCTTTTGTAGGACCATTTGCACCTAGCTTCGTATAGTTTTATCTATAAATTTGACATCTTCTAACGTTACCATTTATATTAATGTCACATGGAAATCGAACAAAACATGTCTTAACGTATTATTGTAAGCGTAAACAAACCTATATTTTTAATAATTCAATAATATTTATATTTATCAATATATTGCTTGATGTTTAAAAAAATTGTAAGGTATATTAAAAAATGTACATAACTTCATTCCTCGAAATATTTTAAATTAATGTAAGTACACGGAAAAATTTTCATTGGCACTTGTAATAAATGAGAATTACTTTATTGCGCAAAACGCATTTCAATGGGTCAGTGTTGCCAATACTTCATCATTCAAAATCCAATTTATGCCGTGAATTCTTTCTTCGAAATTGAATAAGTAAAAAGCGGAACCGTTAACATCACGACACGCGGCCCAATTAACATCTTATTTTCATACATAAGGCGAGACGCGTGTTCGACAAGGACCGTTTGCAAAAACAGTATTTACAATTTTTTTGTTAAGCAGATTTTAGTGTCCAAGTAATTTAAATCACGCTTATGTGTTATACAGCCCCAACCAAATATTTAAATGTTTCTGCATTGTTTTAACAGATTTCTAACTAGAATATTTATTAATGGGCACAGTTGTGAATTTATAGATAAAATGAAAAACATAAAATCGTATTTATTTAAGTATAAAACGATTATTTACTTTATAATAATAGGGTGGTATTATTACGTTCGATATCTAATTTGCAAGTATATTGTTGCCATTTTAAAAAATAAACTAGTGCCACTGTTATCGACACGTCTTCATAGATCTATTTTAAAAAACATATTACATACATTCGATGCTTACATTTAACCTCTTCAACGAAACGAACGAAACTTTTAATACATGCTAAAAATAACGAAGACAACAGATTTGTTAAACATCAAAAGTCTCAAAATATATTTAGGATTCGAAGTAAATAATATACACTAAAAAAAATAAAATCGAGTTTTCATTTATAGTCATAACGTATTTAAGTCCTAAGAATTTATTTAGATCATTTTCCGCGCGATTCCTGTAGTTTTGTATGTCTCCCTATCTCTCTCTCTCTCTCTGCGTGTGTGTCTCTCTCTTACTCTCTCTCTCTCTCTCTCTCTCTCTCTCTACACGCGCACATTTGTATGTGTGTGTCTGCGTGCATGAGTGCTTGCGTGCGTGCATGTGCGAGAGAAAGAGAGTTAGTGTGTAAGTCTGTCATAACTTTTGAAAGGCTCGATCGATTGAAACGCAACTCACTACATTCGAATGTGGTCTACTAATTCCGCTAGGTGGATTTCAAAGATAGTGTTCAAAGATATGTTTTTTTTTTTGAAATAACTTTTAGACGATTTTACTGCTCGACACCAAAATTAGCTATTTTCCGCAAACATTGCATCGATTGCCGTTAGTTGTATAACATAACAATCGATTGATTTGTTCAAAAATTATCGGTTGAGAACAATTTTTCGACAGTGTTTTATTATAATACTTTTTAAACTATTTTACCGATAACTTACAAAATCTACCCAGCTCTTTTCCATAAGAAACAACATCAAACATTCTGAACCGCATCAAAATCGGTTGCTTAGTTCAAGAGATATGATAAGTTAAAATTAGAAAAAAAGGTTTTTTCAAAATGTAGTTATGAAATTCTTGATGGAATGATGTATCATATTAGATCTTCTTGTTCTGTTTAAAAATGTGCTAAATTCTGTAAAGCAAATCAAAATTCAATGACGCGTTCGGAAGACATCGTAGTTGACAAAAAAAAAAATTGCTTTTTTATTTTTAATAAATCTTGATTTTTGATCTCCAAGACTTCAAAACATCTTAAAATTATATTATTAGATTAGAATAACTTAAAAAAGCACTAAAATCGATTTTTTTAAGCTCAAAGAACCCAATAATTCAGTTAGTTTCAACGCTTTGACCTCGAAAGTAGCAAGAAATTTCAGGGAATGGTCTGCAGGGTCGTCCGTATATCGAATTTTCGAACGAAGTTCAAAAAACTCATAGATGACTATACGTTGAAATTCGAGGAAGGCAAATACACATCTATAAACACAACAGCGGCAAAATAAGTTTGAGAGGTGGCCTACAGTCTCAACCGTTATGCAGATTTTATTTATAATCCATACTTACATTATAAATCATTTTCGTAAATTTTCGCTCTTTAGAACGTTCATTTAGCGAACCTTACACAATGTTCAATATGGTATGCATAAAATTAATTGTATTCAAAAAAATAACTGTCGCGCAAAAGTGTTAAATGAATTTTATGTGACTTCGCAAAATTCTTCAGTCATTTTGAAACGAAGCTTAATAATTTTTAATATAACTTATCATTGTCAAATTCCAGAAATATGTTTTCTAAATGAGGTAGCCGGAAATGAATGTAACCGGTGAGGATTGAAAAAGAGATCGAGGAAAATAATCAGTGGCGGCGCTAGGCGTCGGCGACGTCGGCGACCGCCGACGGCCTCGCGCCTGAAGGGGCCTCGCAAACAAAAAAGTTTGTTATTAAAAAGAGGCCTCGCAAAAAGTTTTGCCTACAAGTTATTAAAAAGAGGCCTCGCAAACCTGATGTCGCCGACGTCCACGAGTGGTGTAGCGCCGCCACTGAAAATAATAACCAAATAGTTTTATGTGATTTGTCCTTTTCGTAATTTTCTCTTGATAGCAAAGGTCAATAAATACCTATTTTAAGCAACGCCAGGCGCGGCCTAGTTTTTTGTCGCGGGATGTAGATCTGATCATAATGCGAGATATCGCATGCGACGATAAAATCCACCTGCTCAAAATACGAAACAGATGATTTAGATATCATTAAAACACAGTCCGCATTCGGTCCTACAAGTGTAAACTTTATGCGTCCGTTTGAAATGGAATATTTAATTCAATGAAACGTACGTAAGAAGTACTTGGATTTATGTTTTTAAGGTTCCGTACCTAAATAGCGTCAACGGAACCTTAATACTGAGCCTCCGCTGTCCGTCTGTATGTCTGTATGTCTATCTGTCGGCGAGCTGTTTCTCATGAAAGTTAATAGGTAGACCGTTGCAATTTTCACAGTTGCGTGTTTCTATTGCCGCTACAGCAACAAATAATAAAAATAAAATTAAATTAGAAATTAAAGGAGGCTCCTGTACAAGAAACGTATTTTTTGCACCTCATAAAAGTGTATTCGCAATATGACTAAGAGTCATTTGATTGTGCTATACGCTGATTGAAAAATATAAGTTTATCGTTATTCATTAACTCTTAAAAAAAATACGTAGCGTAAAATATTGTACTGTGGTACGGAACCCTTCAAGTTTACAAGTCCGTCTCACACTTAATTTCTTTTTTATTCACCACAAGTTTACCTGTCTTATATTTCTATTTCAAAATAATTAAACATACTTTAAATAAACTGTTTTTCAAATCTTAATCTTGTAGTTATTTTATACTCGTATTACGAGGAATATTATTAAGGCAGAAATTTTCAAATATTCTTTCAGGCTCCTAATCTAAAATAATAAACGAAAACCCGCGCTAAAGTCATAAGTCTGTGTCTATGATATAATTAAGCATTCTTGATGTTTGTTGCAGTAGATGGATATATTACTATTGTATAGAATGCTAGACATCATAATGCGCATTATGAAAAAAAAAAAAATAAAAGTTTACGAAATGTGTAAAATTGTCATTGTTGTGAAATTTATGAGACGTTAAAAAAACATTTTTTTTATATAGATAAATACCATAATTGTTGTTGTTGAGCAACAACAGTTGAGCAGTTTCTCAAAACTTCACAAATTCTATACAGCATAATCTTGAATTAAAAGTCCCAATTTTTTTAGACTGATTGTTAATATGAGTTTTAACAAAAAATATAAGGTATATTTATTATTTTATAATTTTTAGTCTACTCATTACGGTGTAGAGTTTTTAAATAATTTTTCACACTCTAAAATTACATATAGAACATAACATACACAGAGCACTCTAAAAGTTCTGCACTCCTGGCCGTTTATAAATGTTTGAATTTCGAATGTTATATTTTTTTTAAAATAATAAACTGATTAAAATATTTTTTGGAGGGAAAGTCGCGTGTCGATTGTTTTTAACACAAATTTGAAGTTTGTCATCCGTAGCAAAAATTGAATTTAAGGGCGATATTTTTTTATGATTTTAAAAGTTCTGTTCGAAACTGTACTGGTCGTCTTTAAAATACTTTTGGGAGGGAACACTTTGAACACTGGGAAGGCAATGATATGCAGAATTTAATAGTGGCCGTGTTTCTCTCCATAATGAAATTCGTCAAGGTCGGCCCTCAACTGTGATCACTGAGGAAAATGTGTCAAGCAATTAATTGAGTATCACCTTTGAAGAGATTCGAGGACATTTGGGGATTGGTATGAGCCAAATTAAAAAAAAAACTTGCATCAACATTTAAAAGTTAGAAAATTTCGTTGCCGTTAGACTCCTCATGAACTCACCCCCGAACATAAACGGACCCGAGTTGGCTGGTGTAAAAAAATGTTGTTAAAGTACGATCACGCACGTTCAAATGCCATGGTATGACGTTGCGACGGGAGATGAAACATGGATATATTGTTACATGCCGGAAAGAAAGCAACAGTCTTCTGTATGGATGTTCAAAGGCGACAGCAAACCAACAAAATTGAGGCAGGCGAGAAGCGTACGCAAAAAAATGATTGCGCCCTTTTTCTCCAAGACGGGTCCTGTCTGTACGATCCCACGTGAAGAATAAAAGACATTTAACGCTGAGTGGTACACCACCATTTGTTTGCTCAGTGTCTTAGAAAAGGTTATGGAAAAAACACCAATAAGTCGCATCCTATTGCACCATGACAATGCTTCGCATGCACACCGCGAATGAGACGATATCATTTTTGACTTCTGAAAAGGTGAAGGTCGTGACCCATCTTGCATTTAGTCTAGACCTTGTACCACGCAATTTCTTTATTTTGCCAAAAATCAAAGATTTGATGAGAGGTTTGATATTTGACGGGGCCAGAAGAGGCCTTGATAGCTATCAACCAGCACGTGCAAAACATGCACTCGACTAATGGTTCTCGTGTTTTCAAAAATGGTTTGAACGAATGAAAAAAATGTTTATAATGTAATGGAGAATACTTTGAAAATCGGTAAATATTTTGTTTTACAGGTAAATTGTTTTATTTATGAATTACACAAAACAATCAGTATACCCCACGTAGCGCAGCCTCACAATTTTTTTTACCACGTACCTAACCAAAACTTGTATTGGCCGTTGCGGTTGTAATATATGATATAGATTTGCCGAATTATGCGTCATTAAGCTAACAGTGTAACCAATAATTTAAAAAAATACATAAATCTAATCTATGGAATTAGCTAGTCGGGTGAGAATATAAATTATAAGACTGGTAATTAAGTAACTAACGGTAATACATCGACGATATGACTAAGACGTCGTGAATGTGTGAGCGCTACGAAAGGATTCACAAAAAAAAAACTGTTTTGACTCGTTTTAGTTTACGCTAAACAGTTAATCCGATTCAGGCCAAGTATTTGGTTAAACGTTCGAGTGGTGTTCTACAAAACATCATTTAAAATGTATAATATTTGTAAAATACTTCGAGCATGCCAAAATTAGTTTCCACCTACACCAGTATTAAATGTGTTAAGTTAAATAAATTGTAACAATCAATTATTATAAATATTTATACGCCCTTCATGCCATTTCTAATTTTCAATGTTTATAATATAAAATGTACGGCCTTATAAAGTTTGACTATTCGGCTCCAATACATAATAGAGCTTATATTCTTCGCCTAAGATATTCATTCTCGTCAAACTATTTTTTTTAAACTTGTAATATATGTTTGTAAGTTCTATTAAGCACTAAATTTATTATGTTTTTAACACAATTAAAAAAGAAAACACTATTTTCTTGGTGATTAATATTTACATTCGTATAATTGTATCAAAAGCGACTGCTGCTGCTTTCGCATTAAAAATTTCCAGTGGAATAGATAGGTACGATAAGGTAACGAGATTTTTATTATTTATGTAGAGTAACAGATAACTGTCTAACAATGTACACATCTTTGGAGTTATGTATATAATAAATAAACAATTAAGAAATTCCATTTGTCGGTAATCGAGAAAATGGTAAAACCCAACCGAAGCATATAATTCAATATTATCAAAATGTTATCCTGTTTTACGCAAAATTAATGCGGAACCTTAAAAAAAACTTGAATCGACTTACAGTTACACGCAATTTATGGTGTTATCAGATTGATAACCGTTTAACCAGATTTTGGGTCAAAATTGAGGAGAAAATTTTCCCACGTGACATGTAAGCAAACAAAGAAAGAAAGTATTTATTATAATATACTTGTATGATAAATATTTTCTCTTTTATAAAATACGGATAAGTTTTTCATGTAGAAAATAATCTAGGAATATCTTATAAAATAAGTATCGAAAATTTTATTTAATTTAATTACTTCTGTGATATAATTATACGAAATTGGGCTCGTGGTGACCGAAATGTGGGCGCATCGCCTTCGAAATGGAAGTGAATTTGAAAAACTGGCCATGGGCTAAGCAATGTGTCTTTGAAAGTGAGACAGAGAGAAGAAAACGGATTTATAAATATCGGTATTAGAGAATTTAAAGGAAGTTGCAGTGACGTAGCAGAAAGGTAAGATGTTGCTTTCAACATCCCTTTGGATGAGAGAAATTTTCGCAAAGAAAGTGAACGATAGAAGGGTCCAAAAAACGAGCGGCCCCAGAAACTTGTGACAGTTAAATTAATGACACGTTCTAAAGGGCCAAATTGTTATAGAAAAAACACTCAACAAATAAAAATACGTGATGACTGACCTTCTGTTGTTGGTGTAAATTAATGGAATAAATCAAAATGAGGTACAGATATTAAGTTTGATGTAATAGAAATTATGACGTTATTAATTTAGTTCGTTAACGAACAGTCGAAGGGCCACATACTTTATGAGAATCGCATTATTAACAAAACGCCTGATATAGATGTTTTTGTATGTGTTTTTTGGGTTAACAATTTTACAGGCGTTAAACACAATTTGTATTTTATTTAAATAAATATTTATACAGTTATTATTAAACAATTTTATTTAAGAAATCCCTTTTTACGTAATGAGTGTGAACGAAACAAATTCATAAATTCATGGATTTGTATTACGCGATAATGAAAACCCATAGAATTTGTTTTTCTTTTTTAATTCATATTCATAACAAGTTACCCTATAACTTATCACATACGGCTTCATGAATGTCTGTATGGGATTGTTTTCAACTAGGTCACCTAGATATTTCATGGTCGCAATAATGCGTGCAACTTGCGCACACGTGCATAAAATAATCAATAAATACAGCACAATATGGAAATAAACACTAATACAAACGAGGGCGTGACTGTGTCACTAGTGCATGGCTTTTTTTAATCGTATTCAGACAAACGGCCATAAATTGCAAACTGCAAATCACAACCTTAAATGTGTTCCATTTGTAACATCCGCAGGATTGCGTTCACATCGATAGCGATTTGAGTTAGATTTTTTCGATATGGAATTACTGTAAAATTGTGCTTAGATGTATATGAATAATGTTATAAACCGATTCGAAATTCTGTGTTTGTGTTTTTTACATAAATTGACCACCAAGTATATGTATGCTATCTGTATTACATATATTTGGTGATAAAATTATGTACATTGATTATATGTTATAGGTAGTGGTCTGCAAAATGGCAACATTTCAATTCGCCTGATTGATACTACTGACAGTAGTGAGAATAATCAGGCATGTTGATAAATTACGATATTTATTTATGTCATAAAATATTTTAAGAATTACACTGATAAATGTCTTAAAATTGACGTAATATAATTTTCTATGAGTTTCTGTCTAATTTATAATGCTTATCTCTTTGATATTGAATCGACTACTTCATTTTTAAAATAAATATATCATTATTATAGAAAATTAAGCTGTGTACTTAAACGAATATCGTTTGTACGAGGATGGCAAACTTTCATTTAATATTTTTTTTTAATTAATAAGAATACTAAGCGTTTTCCGTCACTCATTATATTAACAGTCGTACTGACTTCAAGATAAATAATAATATAAAAAACCAGTATCCCAACGACATTTCAAGACATAAATCGAAACGAAACCATTTCGGTGAGTGGGCCACACGTCGATAGGATCTTTCAGAAGGCTGCTCCGCTATCAAAATACGGGCGCGTCCGTCTGTCGCGCTGGCCCCTGACACGCTTCGCGGCGCGGTCTTCAGCGAACCGCAGTGATTCATTGCCCGCGAGGCATTCGTTGTGACAACAAGGAATTTTCCTCTACAAGGGCTTACCGTTATCAGAAAGGACGAGCGCTCTCGTCTATTCGCGTTCATGGAATCCCATTCCATTGAAAACAGTTTTGCATTAGTAATCTGTATATTATTGTTGTAGTTGCGAATTAAAACCCAACTAAGCAGATTCTGTGAGTTTTTAACGAACGAAGAAATAATTACAACAAGAAACGAAATCGAATTTCATGATAGTCGCCACACATCTAGTCGTTTTATTTTGATAAGCGTACCCAAAAAAAAGTTGCGAGCAACATTTTTTTCTACTCGCAACAAATTAAATGCTATAAGTTAAACAATTAATGTACTCGTTAAATCAACGATTTAATTACTTTATTCACTAGCGAAGCAGTTAGCCTGAAAATTGTACTGTAAGCATATTCCCACGTAATTTAATTCTTCACAAAATAATTCTACGCAACCATTTATGTTGCAACTTTTTGAATGAATTAAATAACGACACAATTTATTTCTTATCTCTTGTAAGAGATACCAACTCATTATATTGTAGATATAAAAAAACATTGTTACCAAACAAATTTTCTTCGGATACGAATAAAGTTGTCTCTGATTGACATATTTTGGTCTAATAGTTTAACATGTTATAAGCTTTGGTCTATGACGCATCCTTCCTGCTCTATTTAAATGAATCAAACCCGTGAACTTGTTTGTTTCAATAATCTATACCATCATACGAAATATAAATTATGTATAATTTTTCATAAGTATATAGTTCGTTTGTGTCTTTGAATTTGTGAATTAATTTAAACATAAGACGCCAGTCTTATGGCGACTGGCGTCAATTTTATCTGCCTAAAAAAGTTTAGTAACAATTTCTACAGGGAAACTGACTTTCTCTAATAAACAAAGAAACCGTTATGAAATTAATATACCCGCCGTTTATTATTCGATAAAGCTTGCTGAAGAAACGGACGATTTCAAAATAGCCTTTGAAATTGCCCTCGATGTTATTAGGTTTGAGCCCTTCAGCAAACAATTGAAGGCGCTGCCCTTAAAGATAAAACATCTCTAATTTGTTTTCGGAACTCGACTAGACATGTATGTATATCTCGCTGTGTTTGCCCGGATCAAAATTTTAAAACGCTTCCGTGTTTAAACAAGAAGGTACCTGCATAAAATTATTTAGATAAGCATTTCATTCCATAACTTTTCAGGACCAAGGTTGACGTTTTCATTTGAAGATAAGTATAGAGTGTTTATTTCTTTTCTTACCTTCAAGATCGGTTTGTTATCTCGAAATGTGATCATTAAAATAACAATTTGAACCCCACATTTGTTACCTAGAGTTTTGCAATTTTTAGTGAAGAACTATCATGAACATCGATGGTGAAATTACAAAGTTAAGAAGAGACTTCTTAAATCACTTCATATTATAAAACAAAGTGCTTCGCCGCGTCTGTCTGTCAGTTCGCGATAAACTCACAAATAAGTATATATATAGTTATATTTTAGCTATATTCCCATCAAACTTATACCTGACTTGATGTAGAAAATCAATACATTAGATTAAAAAACAGACCCTTAATTATTGGTTTTAGGTTTAGCTTGTGTGTGTTTCTATTTCGCCGATTCCAATTCAAAATTTTGCTTTTCTCTGTGATGACATAATATTATTTATGATTCACTATCTGTCTATATGTTACTATTGCAACGTACGGTACATAGACGCCGAATCTACATGGATGAGAACAGCTCGCTTTTGGTTGTATTTACTTACTCGTATTTGGTAAGTTTTTTACTCAAACTTACTGGTATTCTATGCCAATGTTGTAACGATACGTAGTCAAGGACGATCTCGTAATTTAACATTTTGAAATTGTAGAAAGATATGATGCTATTTTCCAAAACGTTAGCATCCTCATGCCTAAAAATAAACGCCATTATGGTTCCGTGGTAAATGAATGAATTGGAAACCTTGTGGGCGCTCTCAATCGCTGACCCAATTACGAAATTAACATTTCGATTTGTTTCAAAACTGTCATATAAGTAAAACATTAATACTGCACAAATTCAGTAACAGCAAGGTCACGATTTGAAATCGCTTCTAAACGATTTAGCTGTGTGTTTATTTCTTAATAGTCGTCTCATCTTGTAGGCGTTTACGGGATATGTATATATATTTTTTTACGAACCGCGGTAGTCTAACATTGCTTATATACAGTTCAATGTACGTAAACCTATTATGTGTATTACCTATTATTGTATAGTATACATGTTTCCCTTGCCTACTCCCCTTTCTAGTTCACGGGGCGATAGGTGTCGCTATACTCAACTACTGACAAGAGGGTGTAGAGGCTTGTGCGCGTGAAAATAGGAATTATTTGAATTAAAATAGGAATAGGAGTGCCACGTGTGTGATTTCAGAACACCTTTCTAATTAATTTCTAATTATTTTCTTTACCTATCGTATTTATTTAGACAATGTGCACAGACAGATCGGCACGCTTTTTAAGTTTCGAGGTAACTGCGATTATACTAGTTTTTAAATCTAGCAATGGACAAGACCTTGAAATTAACAACGATGCAGCAAAGGAAGGGTGATGAATTTATGAATCCATGTATATATGTATCTCTTTGCTTATAAAAAAATAAATGGTAAAGCGAATTTTTTTTTTTTTTTGGTTATTCGCACGATTCTGGAAGACCATTATTCCTGAGCACGTCACCGAAAGTGTGCAATGAAAACGAAAGTGGAAAAATTAGTAAAAAATATAAAATAAGCTAAATTTTTTGATGAAGGGAAATGAGTATTAAATTGCAAAACCGTAGATTGTGTTCATTCATGAACCGTTGTCTTTCAATAAAACGCTTGCCTTCTTTTATACGTTTTAGATATCACCTTCACTGGCTTTTGATTTTAAAAATTTGCAATACGTTAATTTTCGCTTTTACTCGAGGGTAAGAATTTGGATAGAATAAAAAATATCGATTGATCGATTAAAACCAAACACACCGTTTTAGCTTGTGGACTTTGACTGCTTGGAACTCCTAAGCAATCAAAGCCCAAGAGCCTTGAAGCCGCTATGCCTGATGGGCATAGTACGAGAAATACCATATATGTATGCAATATCTGGTTTATTATTCGAGTGTTCTCTAGACGAAAAACTGTACTTTTTGAACGAGTGTTCTGCACGTGCGTAGTGTACGAGTGGCAATTAGACATGTAAAACAGTTAATTCGTGCGTTGATAGTGAAAT
Organism: Eumeta japonica; assembly: GCA_005406025.1. Classification (NCBI taxonomy): domain Eukaryota; kingdom Metazoa; phylum Arthropoda; class Insecta; order Lepidoptera; family Psychidae; genus Eumeta; species Eumeta japonica. The sequence goes on along the minus strand of BGZK01000065.1, from coordinate 286,745 downwards.
ACGTATAACTGTAAACATATTTTTCATGCGAAATCAAATTTCTCTGAAAAAATTCTTGGCAAGCGTAGTTAATTTAAACTTTTATATAAACACACGAAGAAGTTTGGAGCACAATATTAAAAAGAGCTATTTTTTAAAGTGAAACTTTTATTACATCGTCTCAAACTTTTTCGTCTGCGTTTGCATGTCGCATTACAGTCGGCCACAAAGTAGGGGTAAAGTGAAAGGCACTCCCTTCAACTGCTCGTCAGAGCAGTCAAGACCAATATGGCGGCGCCTATAGTTCGTATCAGCTGACCGTGTAGTGTATAGACTATAGAGTATTCAATAGGGATGGGCGGAGTTATGTGGACGGGCGAAGTTACCTATACTACGTTGAAAATAAGCGAGTATTGTGTTCAGTACAGTGTAACAGTACCAATATGTATAGTACCAATACTCCCTTTAGGTGGCGCTGTCAGCATTCATATACATACTATACATCTTTAATGCTATAGTATTAGTAATTTTGCGCTCACAGCGAATACACTCCATAGTACAGATTATTTACAGATTATTACTCATTTGCGCTAGTGCTCCACGTTATTTTGTTTGGTGTTATTAGTGTTTATGTAAATAGTGTTATTTATTTGCTTTTGGTGAGCAACGATACAACTGGTGAGTTCGAAAAACTGATCATCGAGGAATAAGTGAAGAATAATGCAAAAATGAATGACGATGAATTAATTTTACGCCGTAAAAAACAGAACGCTGACAGAGTACGTGCTTATAGAAAAAGGAAAAAAGATCTTGGTGCCATGCCGAGTACTAGCACCGTTCAAAGTGGTGAGCCTGTAACTGAAAATGTGGTTACAAAGAAACTTTTACATCAAAAGCAACTAAACGCGGAACGATGCCGTAAATATCGTCAAAATGCAAGCGTTAATGTTTGTATAGCACCTAAATAATTGTTAAGAATTATGTAAAAGTATCCTAAAACACAGAGTTGAATAAAATATTACTTGAAAACTAATCTACTTTTATCATTTCCCGTTATCATTCCGATTTTCCAAAAATAAAATTAAAATTGATGATGCGATTTCAATACCCTTAATGAAATATTATTCCAAAAATTATTAGTTTAATGTCTACGATATGAAAATAAGTTTCCTTTTTACCGTGGTTTCATAAAACCACACATACTTTTTTTTAATTTAAATATAAGGTTTAAGTTCGGATTTGATAAGTACTTTCAAATTTACTGATATATGAAAACTTCCCATACTTTGTCCTGTATAAACTGTAAAAACTGTCAGGTACCTGATATACCTTCGTCAAATGACAGCATAAAGAAATTTACATGACGGAACATCGATGAGGAATATTGATATTCGAAGTCCCGTGGGTGCAAAATTTTTTTAAATACTTTTGAAGATCATTGACACCTATACATAAGTATTTATATGTAAAGTGAATGTTGAACGGAAACCAATAAGTATGGAACTTGGGTAATTTCTTTAAACCTTAACGAACTTAATTTGACCAGGCGTGAGACTTGTATTAGGATATTATTCATTAAGTTGCATTCCAAAGCGACATCTTCAGCTCTTCATGGCATAGCAAATTTTAGATTTACATGTTTTTATTTTTATTTGACACGTTTTTGTGTCCTATACAATCGTAAAAACATTCTATACTAATGGAGACTAAATTATAGGAATAGATCGCATTATTTATTTTTCTATTTATTTTATTATTTATACACATTTTAGCATGTCACAGAGTAATAACATATTTTTGTACATCAATTCGGAATATCTAAATAAAATCTTTCATATTTGATTTGATACACTTGTGATTTGCTTTTGTTGTTTGTTGCTTAGGATATTGTCCAAATCATATGGATTTAATATGATCCATGACACACGAAACTTTAAAACATCATATCACGGGTCTAAAAACAGCTTAGGACAAAAACTGTTCAGTTCAATGTACATACGTGCATATATACAGGTATATATGCATATATGAGGTGATTATATAATCACCTCAACTTGATTTTAAAATTCCAAAAAACATGTTTAATAATTTGTATTAAAAATATATAATGTTAACTTCTAGTTATAATATATAACTTCTTCTAAGTATAATATATAACTTCGCACAATAAAATCGAATCAATAGCCATTTCTTGTTTCACTGTAGTAGAATAAAAAAAAATATGGATATGGAAAAACCAAATTTATTGTTAAGTAATATTTAATAGAAATTTGATCCAATCTGATAAATTAACATTAAAAAGATTTAAAAAATTCTGTTAAAAAATTATATACAAAGTAAAGTCTATGTGCAATATTCCTTTCTTAAAAACGTAAAATAATTAGTACGTAATTTCCAGGAATTATTTGATTAAAAGTACAAAGACTTCTACCAACTTAGTGACAGAAAGAAAGAACGCATCAATTTATCACATTAGTAAGAAAAGTTTCGAATGAAAAGAAAGAAATATATATTAAAATCTGTACATACATATACTATATTAAAATATGTATGTACAAATTTTTACTAAGGTAGCTTTCATTAAGGAAAAAAAAAATAGGAACAATAGAAATAAGAATAAACCAATTACATATTATTTCAAGAAAGTTTCTCAAAAAAGTTTATAATAAAAACAAAAAGAAAGCCAAGTTTTTAATGTTACAAAAACAGTGTGTGATAAAGAGAATGGACTCCGCTTTTATTAACCAGTACACGTGCACCGTGTAACGCTGATTTTCAGCTCACCAGTACGTGATGTATTTGAGTGTCTTTAAGGCTGTATGTGTCGTCCATTTTGTGAGGCTTTTTAAATTCAGCAATCGACATGGTGTATGTACATGCATACGTAATGATGGAGGTAGTTTATTCCAAATTTTGCGGACCCTATACGTAAGGCATCCCTCGAAACCTGTACCTATATAATTCATAACCAGTTTTATTTCAATCTTATGACCCCTTTTTAGGTTTTGAGTCTCAAACCAACGAAAGCCTTTATTCAGGAATTTCTTTATGATTCATCCAAAATCAGGCAAAATATATATCCCTCAAGTGCACATCTTTAAAATGAAATAATATTTTTATAGAAGATAAGTTATACGTTTGGTACGCCTCGGTACATTGAAACATAAAACGAGCACATGCGCTTTGTATACCTCTGAATGATGGGCCATAGACAATATCCCAATAATTGAATAACAGTGTGTGCTTGGGCTTCCGAATCCAAAATTCTGTTAGTCTGTACTCCTTTATGGTGTATGGGGCGTTTAGGATTTTTCAATATTTTCGTTATCACATTCGACATATTTCAACTGAAAACAGAAATGTTAGAAAATTGAACCAAAATATCGTGCACTGATAGTAAACTATTGAAATCGTCTATTCTATAATAATTATAATCGATGTAATATAATCACCATATTTTGGTTTCTCTTGTTGTAATTATAAATACAGTCTTGTATATTTATTGTTATTCTGAGTCCTTCTATTTTTCTAACACAAAAAAATAATTTTGTTTAGTTTTTGGAAGCCTACTGCAGCTACAGAAGCTTTCCCAATTTTATTTTAGATTGAGGGACTTAATTAAGAATTAGTCATATATCTGCTTTTAAGTTCCAATTTATCGACTGGAAGGAAGTAATATACTACCAGATGAAGATCGAGCTACTGATAAATATATTTTAATTGTATTTTATGTTATAAAGTTTCCTACAAATAGTCTATTCCAAGACACGATCTATCTTAGTGTATGATTAACATGTGCCCAACCGTTTGTGCATAAGCGAACATTATAGATTAACTTTACCAAAAAAAAAAATAATAATTGTCAAAAACCTATTAGTTAAAATAATTAGTTATTGTTTTTTTTGGAGAGAGTATTGTTTACACACATATACACACCTTTACCTATGCACACACGTATGTGTTTAATTGTAATATATAAATGAATGTGATTGTGTAGGGATGAAATTAGGTTAAAAGCGTGACGTGTAGTGACAAAGTATAAAATTAAGAACGCGATTCGAAATCGATGTCGCGTTAATCCTGAAATTGCGTAACATGTTGACCAACGCCGTCCAAATAAATACGTATTAAAGCGTTCCGTTCATCCGGTAGGTGGTGAAATTACATACTTGCCCGGGTTGCGCAACTCGCCTTTCGGTGGTCGAATGGACTGAAAGGGTCAATGCACTATGTGCGACTGCGACTACTTGGCTGTACCGATGTTTTTGTGCAAAGTCTTGTTTTATTTTATTATCCCTATTAGTACACGCTCTCCTATCACTATGTTTCTAACTTATGCACATATTTTTTTGTATAAAAAGTGACCGATCTCCAATTTTCAGACATGATCTATTTTTATGAAAAATTTAATTATGATCTTTTCGACGGTTAGAGTCTGGGAGTGTGATTTTAGAACGAACGATTCAAAAGGGCACTTTCACGTTTATAACAGTGCTTTGATTGATTTATAGACCACGTGGAGATGTTTGGTCTGTGTTTGCTTTTTTCGGAATTAGGCGTGAGTCAGGAAAATAAAATAAATCACTAATAATTTCAAACAATTAAAAGTGCTTACGTAAGCAAAAATTACCTGGTTATTTTGTTGGATATGTCACTATCGGGGGTCGATGATTGAGCAAAGGAGAATAATGAACACTAAGAAAAGCAGAAGATTTATATTCAGTTTGCTGATACACACAAATATTGTATGATGTGACACAAAAATGTACTGCAAAACCACTTGCCAGTCCGCCACTAATTTAGCTTGTTAACGCACTTATTGTCAAGGGAAATTAACTAATTGTTAACGCTTGGAACACCTCTAAACAGGGAGGAACTTGGGAGCGATCAGTCTAGAACATTCCATAAATATAAGTAAGTCAATAAAATGGAAGTACATCATTGGAAACTATAAAAGAAAAAGGTGGTGAATGTGTTAGGTTTGAAATAAGCATTCGAATATCTAATACTTTCAGCAATATTTTGATCAATATAAATATAGCATAAACTTCCAGATGTATACTATGATGCCAATACATTTAGAAATAAACAATCGGAGTCCTATTCTGTTATTTTATTGATTTGTTTATGAACATAGTACCCTAAAATATATACACTATATAAATACGAAAATATACTTGTATTTAATCGGTTATATAACGTATGCAGATAATGATAGCAATATACTTTTGAAATTTACTATCACGCATCATCACATCATCATTACGTATTTACACGTCACAATTACCTACTTCACTCATTTTGAGGGTGAATATTCTTGTCGGTTGTTGTCAATTGCACATCGATATGCCTACCCAAACAAAAACATCACTTTCGCTAAAATAATCCCAAACTGAGAATGATATTAATTTGACCGTTCGCCGGCGCCATGTGTCGACACGGCGCTTGACGAATAGAGACCGGTTTTAACCTAGGACTAATATTAAGAAATGAGTTTTTGCATTCATAAATTGAGTAATAAGCATTCAAAAAAGCTCAAAAACAAAGCCGGGGTCTCTTTCATATGTATGTCATAAGAACTATGTGAATTATTGATAAATAAATTTAGTATTGTTACATTTTAATGATTTTTATCCGTTTGTTAAAAATGAAGCACAGCAAATAACATAGAGTCGCCTGTGCTAAATACAATATCAATACATTTTTTTTTTTTATGTTTTTGTGACATTTACTGTTTTTAAGTTCTGTTTCTCTTTGATTAGAAACGTTTCCTTGTATTAAACATCACTTTTTTATACATACAAATATCGATTTTTTTTTGTAAGTATAACCTATTTACACGCACATTAGAAGTTGGCTGAAGACTGTAATCTCGTTTAACCAAAACCGACAATGTGTTTGAGAGCTACAACATACAACCCAACCAAAACATAACCCTAGTTTATCCTACGGCTATACCTTATATGCAACATGCCACCGCTGTGTTTGGATCATCAATTCAACCTCAATCTCAGTTTGCATCATAAGGATGGCGAGTTCAAATGTGACACGTTTAGTTATTTTAGGATCAGATGAAGGCTATTTAAAATAGAAACATGTGCAGTTACTATTGCTTTTCCTCGTTTTATAAATTCTCATCAACTCAACCATACATACGAGTTCCCCTAAGTTTTAAATGTTTTCGAATCACATGTCGCGCGAACTAACAAAGTCGATTTGGTTTGTTTATGTTTATTTTTATTTGTAATAATGAAATTAAAGGCGAAACATTTTTGCGCTATGAATATCCACATGTTATTTATTATATTGCCAGTTCAAATTTCTGTCCACCCAAGCAAAGATCTTCACCGGAATCAGAATGGGTCGCCATTACATTTTCCAGTCTGATTTTTTGAGCAAAACATAATCTCCTCGTTTACTAGACTTATCAAGCTAAATAATATTTTATTTAAAGTACAATAAAAATTGAGAGAAAACAACTAAACGTCATTAGTTATACATAGTTTTAAAACGTGACAGGCGCACGTTACAAGAAACTTAAGACCAACAAGTTTCAGGTAATTTGCGATTTATTAGTAAATAAGTCTTCTTAGCAAGGTTTATTAATAATGAACATGATTTCTGTATTTGGATGATTTTTGCACCAAATAAACTCGTCCATTGTGAATTATTCATTGAAATCCCGATTTTTATTACATTTTTGTAATATCCACTGATAATATTCAACAAACATTTATTATACAGCACCGTTAAAAATTAATCACAACAATCTCTGTTTTAAAATGTTAAAGTATTAAAAAACATTTAAAAAATACGGTCTAAATCGTAAACGTCACCATCGCTTAGCAGCCTAAATATTCACAGTTACAAAACGTCTTTAATAAAAAGAAAGGCTCTTTTAATTTATTTTTCAATCGAAAATATTGAATTGCGTACATGCATGGCGTGCAGCGTACCAAATAAATAAAGAACTCGACCTGCAGTGGCTCCTACGGCTAACGGGTGTTACTTCATATGCCGTTTTCATGCCCACGCTATGTATATATATACATTTGTGTATATACAGCATACTTATGTGTCGAATCGCCATAAGTGTACGGAGTGTTGTAATTGGAGATGTGCTGCTGTAGTCGTATCCAATAAAATTGTCAATGTTATATTTCTCAGGAAGTGCTAACTCGGTGATGATACTTCCTTGGTGAAGTTAGTAAAAGAAAAGAGAGTAACTTATACCTATCTGTATTACGTGGTACTTGATTTTTCTTATATCTCTGCTATGCCACTGGTGCATTGCCGAAATTCAGCATTACAAATCGACTGCACGTTTTTTATAGATTGTGATGAACTAGCAACACGAAAATATATTTTTGGCATGATTTCATTATCATATTAAAATAGCGAAATCAAAATCATATTGAGATAAGCGAAAGATAAAAACGGGAATGACGTGACACTTAAATGTTTCCATTTTTTTTTATTTTAAAACGCGGCACTTTGAAAGAAAAAACGATATTCACGGAATAAACTAAGGATCTTAGTATGTATATTTCTACGACATTAAATGGTTATTTTTTGTAATATGTGGTTGCCATTAAAACTGTTCCGAAAACGTTAGTCGAAGCGCAGTTATTTGTCTAGTAAAATATGCATTCGAAATGTAGCCGCTTTCCTTTGCATATCCTTTAAATATTCTAGAATATCATCGACAGTCTCGTCACCAAGTCGTAAGACGATAACATATTCTGTCTCTCGTCACGTTCGAAGTTCGTCAAGTCGAACGAATTCGTATCTATGGAAAAATATACCTGCCGAACTGCCATCGGTCCATTGATGTAAAGAGAAAATGCTTTTTTGATGTAATAAAAACGGAGCAGTGGTAAAAAGTCGTAAGTCGCACTGTATGTAAACGGCCTTAGCGGCGTTTATGCACCGCGCACCGACGGCGCGGAGCGGTGCAGCCGCCGGCCACGTCGGGAGCGATGTTGTGTGACGTATTAAAACTTTCGATACAACCATACAAAAGTCATCATAATCGTGAACAGCGATTGCATATTACTCAAAAATTTTGCGTAGTAATTACTTGTATACGTCTTCATTATCGCATATTAATGTATCGTAAAACTTATATAATGTGATTACAACAATTTATTTATAAAGAGTAATTTGTTGAATTGATTATGAGAAAAGAAAATAAGACAAAATGCCAAATGCATTGTTTTAAGATGGCTAGTGCGTTTCGAGTTGTAGAGCGTAAATTCAACCAAATATTGTGTCCCCGCGCATAGAATGAAGTACAATCACGAACAGTAAAAATGTTGTGTTATATAAAAAGTTAATGTGCAAAAATATAAAATTTGAAATATTTTCTGTCATGTGATATTGCCATTGGCGTATTACAATTAGTAGGAAAAGGAATAGCTAAATCTCCAAAAAACAGTACATATACATTTTTATGTTTTTGGTGCAATTGTATTAATTTGTCTATGATTTGTAAGCGCCATATGAATTAGAATTATGATCCAAAACCAAACCGTCGTAAAAGGAGCACCGATTTGTAGTACAGTATGCAAAAAAGAAATCAGCAAAGTTGGATTACGATGTCTTTTATTTGAAGTCTTTTGTGTGGGGATTCGGCAATTTTTTTTTTTGAATCGTATTATAGGAAAATAGACAAAATACGGCAGTTATTCACAATACTCCATTTCCTAATATATTTGAAAAAGAAATATAATTAAATAGTTATTTTTTTGATGTAATATAAAAATCATACATACAATAATAGTTTTGTTATAAATAACAGTTTTTGAATTGCATTATTATACTGTTAGATACTGCTTTTCCAAGATCAAAGTTCTGGCTTTTCAATTAAATAACATAATATTAATATATCCTTAATTTTTTGTTTTTGCTCAGGGTACACCAGTAATTCATGCCCCCGCCATAAGTTACAGGCAGGGTCCTATTAACAGAAATTATTGATGGACGACATTTATCACTCATAAATTAAAAATGTGGGATATTAAATAGCTTCGGAATCGGTTTACAAATTGAAGTAGGTACGTTATTTTTTTTTTTTTTATTCTGTATAACTTACGTTTTTATTTAGTGAACAACAACTAATCTTAATTAACAGAACAGAACATAACTATTTATTATATTATCAAAATAATGATAAACGTCAGAAACTCTATTTAAAGTTAAATAGCAACTGTATATTATATTATAAATACAAATGAGTGATTGTAAACCGTATCTAAATTTTAACGGTTAAGATATGTTTTATGTTTTGAACTCGATAACTATTATAAGGAATATATTAAAATTTTGATCTATGATTAAAAACTCCATTCCAATACAGGGCCTAAATAATACATACTAATATCGCAATTTTAATTTAACAGCAGGTACAAAATTTGTTCCAAGTTCGTGTTAGCACATTAGGTAGTTCCGTAGTCATGAAATCTAACTTCCACATTCTCAATAATTCTATGTAATACATGATCTAATATATATTATTATTACCACTACGCCGCAGTGTTATATCACCATGAAAAAACGTAAAAATTACTACAAAGTAGTTTGTTTTTGAATTATTTCATTGTTTTTTGAATTAAAGAAATGTGAGTACTTTCGTAACTTACACATTTTCTTTATGATTTATAATTTGATTTGGCAATAGTTCGACAAAAATTAGGTTTGCATACAAACAATTTATTATTTATTTCATTAAAAAAAAAATTATAAGAAAGTTTCTATATTTTTAATGGAAATGGAACGCTCCTGAAAAAGATCTTATTCACGTGTTCAGTTGCACACATACGTTTGCTCATGTAATTTTTTTAATATTAATGCAACAAGACCTTTTTGGCTTACGAAATTTACATGTTCTGTAAAAGCAACTCCATTAAAATTTTCAGAAAAAAAAAATTTATTCGTTTCCTTCGGATACAACTATTTTCACATATAGTTTCGATAATTTAAGAAGATAGTGTCACGCGCCGTCGGCACCCCTGCATGTCTTCCGGCCGCGTTCGGTGAAGCTATCATAGTCCTGCTAAATAGCATTCGCCGACCAGCCATTCCATCTTCAGGGGGACTACTTTAGTGTGTTTCAGCCCCACACACCCGCGTGCACACTACCGGGTGTGCGGGGGTGCGTTATGCATGACGTGTTACCCACTCCTCGTCGCAAAAGGGAAAAAAAAGGTAGTGGTCAAAGGGAATCAAAATTAACTTTGAAAATTAATTATATTTTCAACTAATGAAAAATTAAAGTAGGAGTATTGATAAATAATTAATTTCAATAAAAAATTTAAAAAGCAGTAATATTTTAGGGATTAACAAACACACCTGTGTCCCAGTAGATGCAAGTGGAATGCTGGTCTGCAATTTCTTATTGCAGACTTTTTTGAACTAATCTAAAAACTGATTGCACTTAATCATCATTTGCTTTAACTATGATGGGAAACTTTAGAAAGCCTGCATCTCCAAGAAAATTTACAACATAAGTGAATATGTTACAGAACATATGCATATGTGATATTGTTTTAAGAGATCTATTCGATAAGTAATGTCTTCTTTTTTTTTTCTTTAATTGACTGTTATAAATAATTAGCCTAAAAACAATTTACCTGTACACAAAATTGATTCCTGTAAGAGCGACTTTCAGTTCATTTGCAATGAGAAAATTAATTCATAGGCTAAATTTTAATTTATGATGCTGTTAGAAGAAAATATAACAAAATACTTAAGATGCCTTACTGGTTTTTTTACAATTTAAAACGTAAATAAAACGACAAACAAGATCAGCGATACCGGTTCTAATGACAATGTCGTTGTTATAGAACTCAAACGTACTAACAATTTAGGGAGGAAAACAACTACATGCACATTAGTACATTTGACTAAATAATAATTCGCCCAACCATCTACCGGTTACGTAGATTTTCTCGAACAGTCAAAAAAGCGCTAGTATTCGCACTTGTCAAAATTTAATACTTTTTCGACTTTTTTGCACTTCATATTTAATAAAAATATTATTTTTTTTAACTTTGTGTCCTTACACTCAGTGGCATATTGATCATTTTCATTAACAATCGCCGATCGAGTTAATTCCTACAAAGAACATTCTACCGAACACCGGAATAGGGTAGCGAAACTCGAGCCGCGTTGCAGCATTGAACTTGGCCCGAAACCGTCAAGTTGGCCTCCGCGGCCACTGAGGCTATAGCGCGGCGCGCGCCGCCCCGGTATACCCGCCGCGGCGCTCGCGCACCATGCTGGCTCTCGTGCTCCTGACTCTGGCGCTGGCGTCGCCGCTGGCGCCGGCGGCACCGGCCCTGGAATGCCAGCCGTGCAGTGAGTGTTGTGATAGCAGTGATCCGTTTATAACGAAATCGTGTGTTGTGTTTTTGTTGTCGACGTCTTTAGAGTGATTATAAAAACTCGAAATTCGTATTTCGCAATTAATTAATTCCGCAAAATGAATCGTTATCGATACAAAACGAGCATCGAGAGATCACACTTTCACGCGTCGCAGTGAAACGGAATAAAAATTCGATAGACCGTTATGGATCCGCAAACTCTCGACAATGTTTAAAGCCTTTTAAATGTGAAAACGGCGAAGCGCAAGATTCTACTATTTGTTTTGTTATAAGCCTCTAAAACTAAGCTAATAAACAACCTCGAGGATTGAATTGTGTTTACGTTGGCTTAGGCCTCCGCACGCCGAGAAGCTCCAAATTATTATCTATGACATAAATAGTTAATAATGTTTTAACAAGTTTTTTTTTTATTGCAAAATAATATGCTTATAAAAATGCGTTTGCAATATTTTTCAGAATGTAATATTTTTCATAATAATATATTCTAAAAAATGTATTGTCACGGCAACACCTATACGTATTTTGTGTGCGGTCTACAAACGCAATACTGTGTTAGCAACGCACGTATAATATTTTTCGTATGCATTCAAAAAAAAAATAATTATGAAAACAATGCATGTATTCTGTTTTGCGTACGCAACCTACAAGAAAAAATTATTGTCACGCCATCGCACGTATTATATATTTTTTTATGCAATCTAAAAAAAATCTATTGTCATAACAATGCGCATATAGTGTTTTTCGTATGCAGTCCAAAAAATATATTCCTATCTGTTTTCATTGTATTAAATTGAACATAGCGTAGAAGACGTTTTATGAGTCATTCGGGGCAGTGGGGCACTGGGGCTATGACCTGCGGAATCTCATAAATTTCCTTTTAACAATCACGTGAGTAATTTCTTATTTTGGTTTTTTGACGTCGATAATCAATCATGAGTTTTTTTACGATTTTGAGTTTATTAATTTTTGAGATGACATTTTCGTGCAACTTGACATGAAATTTTAAAAACGTACATTATTAAAACTTGATTAAACGCCGTCAAATATTTGTCTAAGCTTATCGATATACGCTTAAATAATTAAATGGACAAATTAAAAACTGTCATAATTTTTTATAAAATCGTGCAAATTTCCAATATAAGGTTGTATTCATCGATTAGTTAATGCTTGACATTAATGAAGTAAATTAATTTAAATGTTATTAATAATGGGAAAAAAAATTATTATTATTAAGCTATAATATGTAACAATGAAAGTTAGTGGTTACATCGGCTTTTGAAGTAAGGTTATTAGAAATCGTTCGGAATGTTGTTATTTATATGAAGATGGAAATATAACTATGGAAAAAAAATATATACTGTATCAAAATTTTACAAGCATCATCGACTGCATGTGAAATTTCCATCGAGCATCGAACTACCGCAAGCATGGGTATTAAAGCCTAGGGCCCATTTGAAGTAAATCTAGGCGCCATTCGAGAGTAACTTAGATCTTTCTTTGGGACGGAAATGACGTATTTTGGGCGAAGACGACTTTTGTCGAACGGAAATGACGTTCAATGTCATTCGAAACTGTTAACCCGTTCGCTCTGATTCGTCTGGTTTATTCGAATTTCGTATCCGTATCCAAACCAGAAATATTTACATTCAAAGTGGCCGATATTAGAAAACGATAATTTCGGTAGTAAAGGCATCTGATATGTTTATTAATAGTCATCTAATTAATCATTACGTAACTGACTCTCGTGACTCTGCCCGGGTGGACATAGATATGAAATCCTTTATTTTTTTTAAGGGATCTCTCTTCCTATCATTTAAATTCATAATCATTTCATTAACTACTAGTCTTCTGCTCGTCTTTCCTCATAGATTTCTACTACATCGTCGACCACGAAAGCACTAGCTGTGTCCGCGGCTCCGTCCAGATGGACATAACACGAACTGCTGCGCGATTATTACGATCTCTCTTCCAATTATGAAAAAGAGATCTAGAGAACCCTCGATGATGTAAAGTATAAAAATCTAGTGCCTGATTGATTTATAATTTATCAGCAATACCTGCCACAACGCGAAATGAGAATTTTTTGTTTCAACCGCACGTTAAGACAGATGATATTAAAAAAAAATACGACTGCGTACAGCACTCACATTTTGGAAAAAGCCCTTTTGATACTATTATTTGATATATACCAGATACCTGATATCTCGATGTCGCGGTTAAACCTGAATGTTACCACTAAAATTGACTTATATGTGACGAGATGGAAAAAATCATGGGACCCATCGCACATCCGCTGGGGCCATGGGTACACCTTGAGACAGCTACATCACACGGCTTCTTTTTCGTTCGACGAAAAATTTTTTTTTCAAAGCAAAATTCATATATTTCTATAATGACCCCGGTCGTTCAAAAACTTCGTTTATGCGTTTCGCAAACAGATATTTTTTTTACCAGTCGCTAGACATGAAAACCAACGCGAATTCATTTCTGATTTCGTCAAGTGCTCTTTCTAAGGAGCTGCATCGCGAAATCAGACGAAAAAAAAATACAAACATCCACAATTATCCTTCTTCTTTTGCGAGTTCAATGCGCGAATCGTAATCAGAAATAAAACAGAAATCAACCGGCGGGAGCCCTCGAACGGTGTACCACTTACGTGCTGTTCTCGCAGTCCGATTGATACGAAGAAAAAATTAAAGACGATCCGTTAGCTCTTTGTAGGATATCGAACTCCGCAATTGTGTCGGATCAGCGTCATCGGTGTTCGGTTAAGTGCGCGCCGGCCTCGCGTTCTAAATGTTCGATAGCATAATTCATTTATTTCGTGCCACGACGGACGGTCTGCAAAAAAATTTACGACCTCCACAGCTATATATATATATATATATATATATATATATATAGCTTTGAAAAAAACGACTATTATAATACTGGCCAAGTTCGCATCGCGTCACACGCAGTGTAGGGTTTCGTAGTTGCCCGTCGTAATATACGGCCTTGGAAGAGGACTTTTTTGTTCGATATTATGATGTTGCTAACTTAATTCGCAGTTTAATGGCTAGTAATGTCTAAAAACGAGCCCACATAAGTTCAATTGTACATGGTTCATCAACGAATATTTGCTACCTGTTTTAGACAACTGATAACATCATCTAAATAATTGTCAAACAAACTACGAAATATTGCTTTTTCATTCTCCGAGGTTATGTTATAAGCTGGTCAACTATTTACTCGTTGACTTGTTAATCCAATTCAGCTGTTATAGTTTTCCTTTTAATATCGTTATGTATTATATTGTGAGTGGAGCGGGACGTTTGTAACAAAAATCAGCGCTTTAAAGCTTATATTTCTCAAGCGGATCCCTAAAATGAAAAATGGTTTTCACGGAGCCATAATGTTTTTGGATGACCTATCCAAAGATACCCTACACCATGAGACAAACGAGAAAAGGGGAAGTAGCTTAAAAAAATTTTTTTCAAGATATTATTTTACCTTTTTGTTGGCATAATTAATATATATACACGCACACCCATACAAATTTTTTTTAGTACTAAGAGTTTTTGAGTCAATCCGCGGATAGACAGACGGACAGTGCGAAACTATAAGAGTTCCTTTATGAATGCGGAACCCTAAAAATGTTCTGTTACTGTTCTTGTTTTTTTTGAGATTTCATTTTTTTTATAACAGTTTTTTATAAATGCGATGTTCGACATGTCTATCTATGAGTTGCTGTAAACCTCGAAAATAGGTGAAAACTATTTCGTGCAGTATTCCTGTTTATTACGGATGAACCGTTATTAATCTCTGAATAGGACACTAACATTTTTGAAATTGTTTTGGGGAACAACTCAAGAACCTTTCATATTATCTGAATAGAGTTTTCACTAGGATAAAAAGGAATTTGAGAAGACAAACAATCGGAACTGTTTTTATTCAAGAGGAGAACCGAAATCTAATCGAGATTCAATGCAAAAACGGACCATGGAAATAATGCAAGTATGCAGACAATGTGGGTGAGTCCTGCCTGCAAGACAGTTGATTTACCAGCAAAAATCATAGAGGATATATTTCAACATGAACATGAAAAATTATTAATTTAAATGTGATAAAAACAATTGTTAAAATATTTAAAATTTCTTATAGGATCGATTTAGAAACTTCTAAATTTGTTTTTAAAGGAGACAAATATGGAATCTTTTTAAACTTCTAGAGAAGCGAAGTCAACTTTTGACGCGAACTGAGACATTAAGAGTCGCTGTCAGATATGTGACAAGTAATATTAGACCGATATCGATGTGAGTTCCGATAGCACACCGATATCAAACCGGTATTGCAATCGAGACTTTTCGATTTGTCAACTTCCAGTTATTTAATACCAAAGCGGCACCATAACCAAAATGGTATCCATTTTCAAGTGGACATTAAGTCAAGAATTTAAATAAATGTCGAGATCATAACACGCGCGTTGTTGACGTGCATCCATGATGTAGCGTGATTTAAAAATAAATAACTCTATGGTCATCAAAAGGTTGAATCAGAAATAAAATTTTTTTCGTAACCGAGTACACGATCCGATTTATAGAAGAATACGTCGTCACCGCAATGGAATTCAACCCAATGGACGCGTTCTCGTTGTCAGAACTGCATTTCGAATTCACGTTTATTTTACATCTCGAAGGACTGGCTAAATGATACTCCGGTTCGCATTATTAGTGCTCCGGACCGTGATTGCTGATTTTTCTGAATAGAAAAAGGCTGATATATTTCGATCCGTGGATCCTATAAATCGTCATCGCTTTGTGAGAACAATGATTTACAGCCTTCCAAAAGCACTTTATCAGCGTGAAGGGTCTAAGCCAGATATAAGATTGATGGAGGGTGTACAATTTCCTGTGTGATTTCAAGTATTATCAGAAATCAGATTATAACAACTTCTAAATATATCGGAATTCCGAAGATTTCGTCTTTTTAAGAAAACTCGTTGTTATTATTTATTATCCGGATAATTTTTCAAAAAATAATTAAATATATTACCATATATTTTAATCCTTAATCTGTAATTATTTTGTATCACACTCGATGAAAATCTCTCTGGCTCCGTTCACAGTTAGCACAGACTAATCTGAATCGCCGTGGGTCGAAACCCAAGGAAGCTCATCATATTTACATATTTAGTTATAACAATTATCAATAATTTTGGACATCGCCGACAGTAAAATTACTGATCGGGGTGTTAGACGTGGTGGTCGAAAAACAATTTGACAATGAAAATCGATATTTAACTGTCACTATTCCCACGAAAAAATTAAAGTTTATGACGACTGTCCGTCCGTGCCTACAAATGAAATAAAAAAGAAGTCGCGAAAATGAACCTAAGTATATGAAAATAAATTGATGCTACTTGTGACGTGCATATTTTCTTTATCTTTTGTAATAAATTTCCATGCGCCTCCATCGACCTGCGTAAACCATTCAAACACTAACTTCCACCAATTTTGCTTCATGACGTAAAGCGTTTGAGGTAATACATTACTCTCAACTTGCCAAAAAGAAATACTATGTTGAACTTTGATTGCTTCTTATGTGCCCATATCGCATTTATGCTTTAATATGAGTGTACTGACATGTAGAAAAACTATCCGTTTTAACACGATTATAATAATAAATCAAAATTTAATGCGTATCGCATAAAGAAATAACTGATTGAAAGAAAAATCTATGAACGTCCGTGTGCCTGTATGTATTGATCACGAAATACATCCGAAATACTTCACAAATCAAGGTCATTTTTTTTTATTTACTTTACACTTGCTTCGTCTGGTTTCCTATTGAAAATGCCCGTTTAATTCAATGTCGTTTAGTTGATATTAATAAAAAACTAAAATCGACTCATATTTTGTATTAATATTGAGACCGCGGATGGTCGCTATTAGTCAGCTGAATGTATTGTAATTACAGCCTGTAATTACAATACACTTCGTGTTCTCGCTTCGTTCACATCCGAAATGCCACGAAATTTAAAACTGTAATTAAAGCGAAATCGAAAAAAAAAACTGTGATAATACTTCTTATTTATGATAATTATATTTAGATTTATCTGGAACAAAATTTCAAGATGGCGTATTTTTCCATTGTAAACTTATAAAGACGGATGTTCTGCGCCAGACTTTGAATATATTTTTTTTAATTTTAAGGAATAAAAAGCATAAAACGGTCTTGTATCAAATAATAATCATATTAGAAGTGAACTTCGACTATGAAAACCTATGTACAATAAGAAAACCATCATGGTACGGAGACCACATTGCCACTCGACATTTCGATCGTGAATTTTCTATTCACGTTTCAGTAAAACATTCATTTTCAATAAAAGTGGTCTAATTTATGATAAGTATTTTTAGGGTACCGAGTCAAAATGGCAAAAGCGAAAGCATTATTTCGTCATGACCGTCCGTCCATCCATCCGTATGTCACACGCATTTTACTCAAAAACTTCAAAATATATATTGATAGAATTTATAGCGCAGGTGTCTTGTATCACCCGCTATTTAGTTTAATAATAAATAATAAAAATAAATATTTCTAGGGCGGGTATTCCATACACGTAAAAACTAAAAAAACTTTTCAGCAAACATCAATATGTGATGCATATTTCAATAATTCTTTTAAAGCAATTTTTTTTAATAAGTGTATATTTATGAATATTTTCGGAAATTATCCGAAACTAGCATAAATTGTGTCCTCCCCTCTTATTTTTTAAACCGTATGTCTAAAAATTATGAAAATTATAAAGGTAATGTTTAGTAAATACTTTCAAGATAGGCATGAAATTATTTTTAACATAATCGCATATACCGTTTTTGAGTTATTGCCGAAAAACTGCATTCCTCAACAAAACGACGTAAATGCCATAAAGATATGCTCTTTTGCTGATGTTTTTTTAATTTATACTACTTTAAGAGTCGACACATATTTTTGTTTCCCTAATCATAGGTGATTAAAGTGTTTATACTTATTTTGACGTGACAACGTCTTATAAATTGGTTTGCCGGGTGACACTTCAAGAAACTTTCCGCTAAACAATGAGAGCTGAGAGGCACGCGTCCCTTCCACTGGCATGGTTAGCCCGCCTAAGAGCGAGAGAGACAGACATAAAAGTGAAAGGCACCGTCCTTCTTCAGTAGGAACAAGTTGTTGTAGTAAACGCTGTTTCATTGTACGCAAATGTATGCAAGTTATTGTATGTATATTTGTATATAAATACGTGGTATGTAAAGGTAAAAATAAAATTTTGTTAATATGAAATTCAGTGCGATTCTTTTGTATAAATTAATGTTTAAATATAATTTTGTATAAATAAATGTTTTAAATTGTTTACTATTTCATCCTTCTTCCTACTATATGAATGAATATCATATTAAAATGATTTTACCACTCAAAGTCGTTGTCACGTAAAACTTTCGCCCGTATACCGACTTTACAGATTTTGAAACATGGAAAAAAGTTTAACAAACAACGCAGTTTTTTCATCTACAGCGCATTTCTTTGTGGTAACGGCCACGGAATCCTACATTGAGCATGGTCCGGTCATATTCTTGGCCGTTTTTTTTCCTTTTACTAATATTTGCTATTCTAAATAAAAGAAAAACACTAAAAGAACACGGAACAAAACTCAACTTACGAGTTTACGACGGCCTTCCGGCTTATGAATGATTAAAAAATGCACAGGCTACCAATGTATTCGAATCTCTAGCACAGAGCAAAATTATTAACTTTGTTCCTAAACTAGCCACACTGATCATGAACGCCATTTTAAAAACAAAACAATTCCTCTTTTAACGGTAAACTGTCAAGGCGGAGATCGCTATCGGTCATAGTCCTGCTTCAGAACGTCGTCCATTTTTCCATACCTTTGTCTTCTTCGGGGATCTTTAATTTTAATTAAGCTTTTAATGTATACGGTAGCTATTGTTACTAATGTTTTAATTAAGAGTTTTGAAGTTCCTTACTTTTACATATTTTATCAAATCAATATAAATTACTATAAATAAAAGTATATACATGCTTTCGGTATTATAAGAAATGCGTTTGTTTTCCTCTTTGTCTACTGTATCTGTATTGTATTTCTAAGAGATTAGAAATTTTCGATTTATTTCATGTATTTTGTCGAGACTGAAGTTTAGAATATATTCCTTGTTAAACTTCTTGAGGAGTGAACTTCATTTCATTCCACACAGCGTCGGAGTTCACACGCACTATTTTAACAGTGATCATCGCTTCCTTTCACCTTTATTTTCCTTCAGTTGTAACTATAAATTTCTAAACACAAGTCTAATGGCTGAGGTATTTTCTTTTTATAAGGTCGGGGTAAAAGCTATTCTTATTTTATATATAAATTCAAGACAATTCTTCATCATATTTTATTTACATTTAATTATGATATACATTTGCCATTTTGTTCAACAACTTGTTGCCGTTTTGTACATAGTGACATTGCTGTACAAATTTTTAGACTTATGATAAAAAAACAGCGTCAAGTAGTTTTGATAGTCTAAAAAATTCTAAAGAGACCGAAGCAGGTTAAAATCTGAGTGCTAGTCAGGGCTGTATGGTGGACTTATTAACACTTCCCAACCAAACTCTCTCAATATTTACTGAGTGCCTAGAGATGCGTGTAGTCTGGCTTTATCATAGCGGAAAATCACACACTTTCTGTTGATCAATTCCAGCCATTTTTTCTCTACTTTTGCTTGATTCTCATCAGATGTTAGCAGTAGAGATCCGAATTGATGATTTTGCCCCGCGGTAAAAGCTTATAATAAATAATGCCCTTCCGACCCCATCACACATAGCATCAACTTATTGCGAGTTAATCTGGGTTTCGTTATAGCCTATAGAGCTTTCTTGCCTTTTGACCATGATCTTTTTCACATGTTCTTATCGTAGGTAATCCATTCTTCTTAACGAGTGATCAATGTTTCCATAAACCGTTCGGTCTCATTACGTTTCAATAGAGTATCGCAAATGAGTGCACGATTCATTAGATATCTTCAGTAAGCTCGTGTGGGACCCAAGTGTTGAGCTTTTTGTATATCCAGTTACTTTTAAATGAGCTAAAACTTTCTATGGTCAATCTCCAGTTCTTCGGCTATATCGTGAGAACTAATGTGCCGATCTTGCTCTACTTCTTTAAAATGACGTCTACTTTATCCGTAACAGGTCGACCAGAGAGAGATTCAATTTTAACATCAAAATTACCGGACTGAAAACTTTTGAACCAGTTTTGTGTTATTCTTACCGACACTGCATTCGGTCCATAAAGGTCACAAAGTTTTTCCGCTGCTTGTGTCGCATTTTATCTTTGTTTGTAATAAAACTTCATAATGTATCGAATTTCTATGTTAGATTCACTTATTTAGGTGGACAGAAAAACAATAGAAAAATAGCGGAACACCGTTTTTAATTTTTTTTTTTATGTCATCTATTTAATGGTATCAAAATTAGCCACATACAAACAGCACAATCAAAGAGATTTTATTGCAACTTTTCAATTATTAAATACGAAAAAAAGCTTTTTCCCCAACCTAATTTAACTGAAAAATATGAACCTGAGCAAGAATTGTGCGGTCCATGCGTTTTTATAGCGTCAAAGTATTTCATTTTAAATCGGTCCATACACTATCCCGCATATTTTGAACACGCTCTTGAAATTCTTCAAAATATTAATCCCCATAATTTGTGTTTCAGCGTGCGGCGTGGCCCGCGGCGGTCGCGTGGTGGGAGGTGTTCCGCTCGCCCCCGGGGAATTCCCGTGGCTGGCTGCGGTGGTCAGGGACGGAGTGGTGATTTGCGGTGCCACGGTCGTAGCCAGAGACCACCTTATAACTGCCACACACTGTGTCCACGGGTTCGTAGATACGTAAACTTCAATTAACATCTTTTTTTTCTTCAAAAATTAGAAAAGCAAGATGGCGCACGGGCTGTTTCCCGATGAAACGCATTTTTTTTAATTCCTTTCAACCTACACGATTCACACAGACCTCGAACTGGGTTAAACATGTTGTTACAAACACCAGAATAATAACACTCACAAACACTTGTCGCAACCACGATACGATCGTCCACTATATAGACGCTTCTTTACAGACACAGATGTTATAGCGAATAATAATTAAACGAATTCACATCTGTATAGATCAATAAAAACATCCCATAAGGTTTCGGTTTGAAAATCTATCATTTTATCTTTTTTTGTAATTAAGTATTACATGATGAGAGAAACGTAAGTAAAATTAAATTAAAAACACCGGGAAAGTGCGAATAAAACCCGCACTTTGGGGATTTTATACTAACTTAACTATGTATCCTTTCATTAAGTGTCTTGACGATTTTTATCTATTTTTAGTACCTACCTGTTCCGGCGAAATATTGGAGAAAAATAATAAATCGGTATCGCAAATAAAGAACTTCCTTGTTTATTCATTAAAATACAGCCAGAGCTTCGCTCTTATGATGGAATATCGCGTCGTATTTGCGCTTTAACATCACAAAATTACTTACGCGTCTGACCACTTTCACTGCAACACAGCTAATATTTGCTGCATTATAGTCGTTCACATAAATACTGAATCCTTATTAGACTTTGGTGTTCATAATGCAGGCCATTAGTAGCGGAAGCCACACGAAAACTAAACATGTAACTACATGATGTCAAAATAAAAAATAAAGTGATATTTAATTTTAATACATGTTTTTTTTTATATGTTTACTACATTTAAGGAGCTTTTGAAACACCAAAATTTAATATTTTATATCGTCATTTTAAATATACACGTACTTCATACACGCTTAATACTCCAAGCATGCTTCACATAATGCACTTTCACAAAGAAATTTTATGAATTATTTTACAAAAACGAATTTAATATCTTCGAACTTGTGTTCGATTTAATTTTTTTGATAGATTCAGTAGGTTTAGTTACAACACTGGAAAATGAAGGTGTATTAATATTTACCTTTATATATTTAATAAGTTTAAAGTTAAAAATTATTTTACCTATATGGGTTATATGAAATTTTTTACCATTGATGTTTTTGTTTTGATGCATTTAATCGTTTCAAGTGAGCCGTTATTGTACATTTATGTAAATAAAAATGAATCCGCAAAACACGGAAACGGCTTGACCAATGCGGCAATTTTTGTTTTCAAATAATTCTTGAAGTCTAAGAAAGTTTCTTATGTAGAAAAAGATTTGGGAAAATTATCCAAAAATATGAAAATTCGGAAAAAAATATAAGTTCTTTTTCTAAGGAATTTTTGTATGAAATCATGACCATAAGATACCATTTGAAAAATAGATATACTTATTTTTTTATTCGGAATCAAAACTGAGATGGGGTTTGAGATTGATATCGATCGATACGAAGAGGAAAGAATTTAAGTATGTAAAAATAAATTTGTGTGTTTGTCTCCTGTGAGTGTCTAAACCATTGATCGGATTACGGTAAAACTCAGGTGGTATGTTGTACACATTCACTGAAATGTTTATGTAAAAGAAAACTAGCATTTGTCCCCGGTTTCATTTCATGGTACTGCTAAATCAAACTATTGCACTTATTCTTAAGATACTTTCATTAATAGATAGCTACATTATTCTTAAGTGAATTGTCTGCCAACATATACTACCGGTTTCATCTATGAATTTATATTCTTAAAAGGATTTTAATTATTTTTTAATTTATAGAAGACGCACTGTCCCAGAGTAATATAGCTTATATTTTATTCTCATACTAGCATTTGCCACGACTTTTTCCAAATCGGATCTGTAGCTCATAGCGGAATCGGAAGCGAATGTGGGACCGAAATTGAAAACAGAACTGAAATTCATTGTACGACCAAGCTGGCGGAGCTGCGGGAATTAGCTATAATGACAAACCACCCACAGTCACAGAAACGGTCCTAACGATTTTAGTTAATCTTTTCAAGAATTGCTTTATAGCGCCATCTCGCAGAATTTAGATATAATTTACATTGTTTCCGTGTTAATGATTCTCAACAACAACAGCGCTACATAACATAAAATACAAATGATACTATGTAAATAAAATATGTGTATTATACATATCTAAATATTTATTAAACGTATATAAGCATTTTTTTTCCATGTAAAGAGTTATCTTGTTCTCAGGACAAATTCGAAAAATACCGTGCAAAGTTCTGTTGCCCAGACTCGTTATTTATACCACGTATATATAATTAAAGAGGACACAGCACTATTGATTGCGACCTTTTTACGAAGTAACTTTTTACGAAGCTTGTCATAAAGGCGTGAGAGGGAACATTGTGTCTTCTGATCCCAACATCATAATAAAATATTATATGATTTATTGCTTCGATTAATCCTTTTATTTCACTTTCTATATTACGAAGGCGGCATTGATACGTAAATTTGCAATAATATACTATATGAGACTACCTTGAGGCCCACCTTCTTCTATCTCTCGATAACTCTCTTGGTTTATTCTTTGTTTATATTGATAGTTTCTCTTTATTTACATTTCAAATATCCAATATCGCCCAATTAATCAAAGACCACCCAATTAATCTACGCATGTAGATCCGATGTATTATAATACTATCCAAAATCCACACGTTTCCCGTAAAAAGTGCAAGGAGTCATTACAAAGATCATCGAGAGAGTAAGTAGCATTGAAGAGAAAAGTAATCGTGTTTGTGATATTTTTTTAAATAATCTATTTATTTTGTAAAGCTATTCAAAACTGATGCTACTATTTTAAATATGTGATTATTACGCTATTATTGTAGATTTGTATTTCGTCACATGCGAAATATGTTCGTACAAAAGACGCAATCATAAACTTTTTGATATGGTCGATTAGTGTTAGTCTATGTAAATACCGCGTTAAAATGTCATTATTTTGTATGCATTGTTACTTTAAATATACAATATTTTGTCGTACTTATGGCAAAGAAAAATTAGCATGAAATCTATTTTTGAATAACTAGTATCATGTTAAAAATTGTCATCACAAAGTTATTTTCATGCGTCACTTATGCTATCCAATACTAATATTACATTTTATATAGAATCTTTAATATGACATATTGATGTAACCACAATTTTTTTTTTTTGCTTCTAAAAGACCGTTACTAAGACATTAGGAAGACAATAATATAACGTTTTGCAATTTAACGTTTAAAAATTTATACGCCAACACATTTTAAAACGCAATACAAAACATCAACTACTTAACTGTTATTTTTATTCATTACGGGGAACGCTAAAAACAATTTAATTTACAGTTGCTTTTGCCTCTCTCTTTTCCATAGGAAATTTTCGACAAATTATAACTCTGATCGCATTATGATAGCAATAATGAAGTGTTACCATCTCAACGCGTCATTTTTGAACGTGTCTTATGCTCGTTTCAAGAAAAATTACTTTGTATTAAAGACAAGAGTAACGGTACTATAAATAAAACTGGCATACACTACTCTATAAGTTATCCTGTTTCTGTCTGTACGTAGTGATTCATTTATCTTAAAAAGTTTTCTCCATCTTGCGTGTGAATTTAAAAACAAAGGCCTAAGGTTTTGCGCTTAGCGTGTTAAATCATTATATGAATAAAAAAATCGAATTATCGATTTGATGGATAACAAAAAAAAAAAAATTGTACTAAATACAAAACTCCATGAAGTTTTATAACGATAGATGTGATCTTACTAAATTGTTTCTTAAACTGAACTAGATAGATAAACCCTTAATATTTTTTTAGATTTTTATTAAGGGCTTCAATTAATAGTTTCACTTGTCACACACGACATATTAAACAACGATGAAAGTAAATTTCATAATAAATTAGAAATACACTATCGCATTCTAAAAATCTTTTTCGATACATTAATAAAACGTAATTATTAAGTAAAAATTAAGCAACTTTTTGCTATACTTAAGTAACTAATATAGTTTATGTTTAACTGTTGTACAGCTTCTAAATTTTTCACACTTAATTTACACAACATTTGCTCGTTCACATAATTTTGAAGCATGACATACGTTTTGAATCTACCGTAAAGATGAATAATCTGCAACATAAGCGAATAAATTTCGCCAATTTCGAATATATTAGTCGATAAAAATGAATCACGAGATTCTACTCTAAAAGCCGCACTGCAAAAGATGGCATCGTCACTCAAATCGAAAAGCCATGTGAGGGTGTTTAAAAATAATGATGTGCGTAATAAAAGTTTTATTAGCCGTCGATAAATTAAAACGAAAAGTCGATAAATCGCGGGCAATAAGACACGAGGCTCGCGCCTACCGCAAATGAGGTTGTACAGTAAGGCAGCGCGGTAAAGAAAGAGCTTATGTTCTATAACGGTGTATGTATTGTAGTCTGTGTACTTATAGAAATATAAAATTCCATAACCATTGACGATACGAATCCGGAATGTGACTGTATGCCAAAAAAAAAAACACTCAAAAGAATTTTAATACAACACTCGTCAGCTAGCGACTTGATCGTTATTAATACCGATGCTGTGGCTATTGTCCCGTTATGCTTTTATAAGAGAAATATATAGACGCAAAATCGGTCAAGTGCTTTAGAAGCGCGCGTTGACCGTTCCGTTCCGGTAACAAATGAGATAATTGTCTAACGGTGAAAGGTACTTCGACTTTTGAAAAACGATCGCCAAATCTCACTTACGATTTTGTATATAGAGTATAAGATCACATCCGTTATCCACCCGTTTCGCTGGGTGTCAATTCTAATTTAGCAGCCATTGTCTTTTCCCTTTTACGATTAAACTTAGCCCGCAGCTTCGCCCACGTGGACATAAAAATAATTCTTTCACCTTCTACATATCGATTTCGCTCTCAAACCCGATCTGTTCTCGATTTGAGTTCCGGTACCTCTTCGGGTCGTGATCCGGTGCCGATCCGAGTCACACTGTCGAGTCCGATCCGAGTCACACTGTCGAGTCCGATCCGAGTCACACTGTCGAGTCCGATCCGAGTCACACTGTCGAGTCCGATTCGAATCACACTGTCGAGTCCGATCCGAGTTTGGTTCTCGATTCCGTTTCCGTTTCCGTTGTCAATAGCGATCTCGACGCATCTAAACCTACTCCTGATCACGGCCCCAATCCGGCTCTCGATTGTGTTTTACATTTTGTTACAGGGGTTGTTAATCTACTTCCATGCAAAATTCCATCACATTCCTTTCAGCTGTACCTATACGGGCGAAAAAAGTCAGGCATCAAAACTTTTATTTTTATTATTAGGAGTACAAATATATTTCCGCCGTTTTTTGTCAATAAAATAATATTTATTGTGAAAGAACGGTAATTTAATTTTAACGAAGTATTGTCCATCACTAGCAACTACTTTTTGCTATCTTTCAGGCAACGTTCGGATTCCAAGACTGAAGAACTCCTTATCTTTTGAGCCTATCCACAAATCAACCCAATTTTTGGTATCTTCCTATGATGTGAACCGCTGACAGAGCATGTGCCATTGACCGGAACAGATGATAGTCGGACAGCGCAATGTCTGGTGAATAGGCGGGTGGGGTAATACTTCCCAATCAAGCGTTTTCAAATAGTTTTTCACCGGAACCGCTACATACGGACGAGCATTATCATGTAGAAGAATAATTTTATTGCGTCTGGAATAGTATTGAGGACGTTTTTCCTTCAGAACTCGGCTCAATCTCATCAATTGTGTTCGGTATAGAGTTCCAGTGATTGTTTCGCTTGGATTAAGCAACTCGTATTACACCACACCCAGTTGATCCCACCAAATACACAGCATGAGTCTTTTCCATGAATATTCAGTTTTGCTGTGGATGTTGACGCGTGGCCAAGTAGTCCCCATGATTTTGTTCTTTTTGGATTATCATAATGTATCCACTTTTCATCACTAGTGACGATTCGATGTAAAAAACTTATTTTTGTGCCTAGCCAGCAGCATTTCACTCATGCCTAATCGGCATTCAACATCTCTCGGCTTTAATTCGTATGGAATCCAATTACCTTATTTATGAATGATTCCTAACGATTTTAAACGATGTAAAATGCTTGTTGAGTGACTTCTAAAGTAAGTGTAAGTTCCTTTTGTGTTTGAGACGAATCTTTCTCCAATTATGCATCCTCATAATTTTTTGGCGTTCCACTGCGATATTTGTCTTCTACGTCAAAAACACCGTTTTTAAACTTTTGAAACCACTCACGACATATTATCTGACTCAAGGCAGCCTCATTATATGCTTCTACGAGCAGTGCAGTTTTTAAATTAAATAAGGAAATTAGAAGTTCCGCAGATGACGTTTATTTGATTCAAATTTAGACATTTTTGGATAAAAAAAAATATATTATGCTAAAATAAAGTTAATAATATGATAGGGTTATCTTGTTTTTGAAAGAGTAACCTAATTTTCAAGCCGGTTATCATCTGCGAATTCTAACGTAAGCCGCGTGCCATACCATCTCTCTCAAAACGGCGGAAACTTATTTGTACTCCTAATATATAAATACTATATGATTTTAAACACTAGTGTTAAATCTCGAGGCGAAAAATTTTTAGACATTAAATATATTTATTGTTCTTTTGTCCGTTAGCCGCTAACGGAATTTGGCCTTTGGGGTTTCAAATCTCAAAAGACAAAAAGGAGTATCGTATAATTTCATCACTTATCCGTGTTTATTTTCTGTCTGTGCCGTTCATTTTATTTTATACATCAAGAGAAATATAAACAGAAGGGTTTTTAGGGTAATAAGAAATACATTTTTTTTTTATTTTGTACGTTAAGGGAAGTATAAATTGAAAGCGTTGTTGAAATTAGTACATGTGAGTTCTCTTTAAGCAGCGTTTTTGAAGGATTTAGATTACTTGTATTCAATCAAAAATGTATTTTCCTAATATCTATTAATCTAAATGTTATGTATTAATTTGGCACTTTGGAAAAGAGGCACTCCTACTTTTATTATTATCTAACTGTGATGAAGCCACAAGGAGGGTTATGATTTTAACCTTTATATATGTATTCTCATCTGTTCCCGTATACCTTCTAAATTACTTATCATGATTTGACAAATGAGGTATCATTATCATTACGGAATATGTAGAAGATATTCCGTTGGTTGTGGGCTATGTGACGTCGCACTAAGATCAATATTACGCCCTTTAAAGAACTTAAAGTCTAGAATTTAAAAAATCTGAACATAGCCATGTTGGGTGTCATATGAAAAGGCTTAATTAGTACATTACAAATATATATACATACATATATTACTATCTATTGCTCGCTGCTTTGCTTGCATTTGTTCGACAATTGCGTATAGTGATCAAAGATGACCATTGCCCTAAGGGTCATTCTTATACTACTTTTTTATATTGTATTATAATCCTTAGGATATTGTAGCATATGACCAGGGCTATCGTCTAAACATCGCTGTCTTTGTACAAAATGTTTGTACAAAGTTGTCTTTGCTAAAATATGTAAGTTGTCTACTTATTAGATTACAAATATTGAATAGTGTATTGGTAATAATGTCAGGCAAGAATATTATCTTGTTTTATTCTTTTTAAAGCGCGATTTTTTTTTCCTAGTAGGGTTTTCATTTGACACGATTCATAATGCGAAGCATTTGAGCGTATTTTGTGTAGACTTATTTTTTTTTAAACATTATAATGCAGTTATGTTTAAAAATATGATTCATTTTATTTTATTTGCACGTCGGTATACAATGAGCTTACGACAATGGACTACAGTGAATTTCTCAAGTCGCGACCCAGTTAAAATCGTCGAAGAACGTCGCGCCAGGCCGGCACACTTTTTGTTTTGTTATGCAAAACGCATCTGCAATATTTGTTGTGTGTATGCATGGTTGCATCTTTATGTATGTATTAACATTAAATAAATGACAAATTGCATAATGTGATCATGTGTTGTATCAATCAGTAGAATATCAGAACAAGTCAAACCCTTCGATAGGTTTATTAGAAAATTCGCCAAACCTGTATTTTTTTTTATTTCGAGCTTGAAAATTGATTTATTTGTGTAGCGTTATAGGAATTTTATATACATACTTTTTTGAAACTATTATTTTTTTTTAAGATTATTTTTACCACAAACCATAAGCTTTGATACATTTGAAATGTAAAACAAATTTGAGATGTAAAAGAAATTTAATACCGTTCGTAACATTTCTTTAGGCAGTTGTGGCTAACAAAAGGTACAAGGCCGTAATTACCATTTGAAAGTGAACGGGGCCAAGAATACAACAGTCATCTCCGTTATGGCACACTATTAGGCACTGACAACAAATGGAACTTGCACTATAGTATTCTTGCTGTTGTACTTACATTTCTTTGAACATATTATTAATTTATTGTAATACTATTTATTGGTTTATTTATTTTTTTTATTGTTCTGGTATATGGATGTAGCGTTTTAGTAGTAATAATTTATTTCAAAGTAGTCCGCCATTTTATTTGACAGATAATCTCTATTGTATTCCGAATTAAGTTACTTAAGTATTTATTTGACATCACTTACAATGACATAATGATATGTATACATACGTACACAGTTTTATGACAAAACTTTATTTGTGATGTAATTAATGGTTAAAATTCAAATAAGTATTAAATGCAAGACAAAGCGTTATTTAAAATGTTCTTAAGCATAAAAGTATTTATTTATATGTATAGAAGAATGCTGACTTAGTCATCTCGACTTGTCTGGTATTAAAAATTTTATAAACATGGAATTCGTTAAGTAGATAGACTAACTTATGCGATATTGACGTCTGAGATGGATTTTTGGAAATCCAAAAAGTGTTAAAATAGTAGTAAAATTGTAGAAATCACAATTTCTATTCAGAAAATAGGTATATCTGCATTTTTAAAACTTCAACTCTTAAGAAACTAAATTTGGGAATGACGACTTGTATGATAGCTTTCATTATCAATATTACAAATGTAATAATTCGTATTTAGCAAGACCAAGATAACGATTGTGAACGTTTTAAGACCACTCTATTGCCTATCGGTCGAAAATGCTTAGGCCATTCGATATTTGACAGTCGACAATAAACATTTATACCCTTAGTCGCTAACATAGCTAAAAATCAATTCTATGCTTTGCTTGTAAATTTTTCAAGTTGTAATCGAAATTCAGCTTTATACATCAGATAATAATCTACTATTTCTTTCTGTCATCAGAGTCGAGACGTTCAGATTGAAAGTCCTCGTCGGACAGCACGACATCAACGCAACCGATGCCAAAGAAAAAGCACTGGAGGTGGTCCATATCTCTCAACATCCAAACTTCAGCCGCAGCAATTACGACAACGACATAGCGGTTTTGAGGCTGGCCGATCCTTTGCCGGACCGTCTGTTTCGACCGGCCTGCCTCCTGGTCAGTCCTCTTTAAACTGCGTCACATCACTGAACAGTTCTCGCCAAATCTCTTTATCGGTGTGAAATTCGCGCTGTAGCGTTTCATCAGTAAACATGTATATATAGGTTCTTTTTGCTGTATTTAAAATACGCCGTCTTGGCAGTTTTTGTAGTGGGTCTTATTTGATGTCGGTAAAGTTATTTGGCGTCTATTTATATTATGGCCAACTTAAAAATGGTTAATTGAAGTTAGCAGCGACTCTGTGCTCGGATATAGTCACAAACAGTTGAATAAAATATCCCTGCTTTAAATTTTATATTACTGTATATCAAAATGTACGAAGGTATGCTTCGCTGTAGGTTGGTAAAAACCTTATACACGATTATCATATACTTATTATAAACACTAGATATTATATTTATAATGTATCATGTATACACAGCACGGTCTCCGCATTTAGAGTCATTGCCTATAGATAACGATGTCTAACAGCAAGACACATTTTTTCACAACAAATAAAGTATTTTATTTTACATTGGCATTGCAGACATAGATGAAGAAAATCTGCTAGAAGGAAAGAACGCAATAGTATCAGGCTGGGGTAATACGAAAGAAAACGGACCGATCAGTAATATACCAATGAAGGTACGTTATTGTGTTTTGTTATATAATGCTTCAAATGTTGCACATCTATTGCATTTTATATTAAGAGAAAATACGGTATCGTCTTTTTCAGGCTCAAGTTCGAATTTGGCCACAAGAAGAATGCGGTAATGCTGGTTATTGGCGTGGCAAGATCACCTCTCGAATGCTCTGCGCAAACGCACCGAACCGTGATGCATGTAAAGGCGACTCCGGTGGGCCGCTAGTAATAGCGCGACCACATTACACATTAGTCGGTACGTCATGGAGTCCTTGCTATATTGGAATTTAATAGAAAAAATTGTATCCATATATTTATATCAAGGAAAAATGATATTGTGTATGGTTAATGGTAATTGAAACTTCATTCCCGTTAATATGCTAAAGAGCAAGGTTTAATATTTTGAATTATGATTAAAAGATCACCAGAAATCAATTTGACCACCAACGATAAGGGTTGAAATTATCTTTCTAATTTCAATCCTTGAAACTAACAAAACGAGCGATGGATAGCATCATAGAGAACTGTGGGTTTGATGCTCACTTATTACACCGCCGACCCTCCAGCCTGATCCTAGTGCATATATTACTTTTAAGAGACAATTATATCCGCAATAACTGTTACATGTATTTATATATATAATTCATCTGTATGTCTTCGTCATTGAACACTTCCTAAACGTCTGAACCAATTATAATGAAACTTTTTGTGTTTGTTTGAGTAGATCCTTGGATGATTAGATTGAGAACTAAACCCGGTACGTGGCACTGCGATCGGGTTCTAGGGTTTTTGTTTTATTTTTTCGATGATTTTTTTGTTTCTCTTATCAGATCAAATAACCTTAAATTTTCATCCCCCATCGCCCCCAGTTTTTTTTATGAATGACCGGATTTAAAATCTTTTAAACGTGTGTAAATAACTGATTTTCTGCGAATAGTTCAAAGTCGTATTCGTGTACCATAGATGGCGCTGAAATCGAATCAACGTACGCATTAATATAATACATGCGTGAGTCACTTGCGTAGTAGCGTAGCGTTGTTTGTACATTTCAATTTCTGTTCACAGTGTTTCGGTGGACATGAAATAGAATATATCCCAACGACTGCCGAACAAATGCATTATTTTCTTAATTTTGATCATACAATGACGAAACGAAAACATTGAAATGTCAAACTTAACGTCAAATGTCATTTAGTATATAACTTCTCAAAAAAATCTATGCTGAACTTGCATTATAGTAGACAAGCTAAGTTATAAGTATAAATTAATTTCGGAGATGACAAGGACTGTCGGATCCACTCGTTATATATAATATAATAATGATAAAAATTATGTTAATTAAAATACTAATGTAGAAGTTATATTCATAATAATAATTAACTGAAGCATGATACCTTTGCTTGTG
The DNA here is from genome assembly GCA_005406025.1 of Eumeta japonica. Taxonomy (NCBI): domain Eukaryota; kingdom Metazoa; phylum Arthropoda; class Insecta; order Lepidoptera; family Psychidae; genus Eumeta; species Eumeta japonica. Next base: position 253,906 of record BGZK01000065.1, on the reverse strand, counting down.
ATCTAACTTTTAATTTTTATGTTATAAACTAGAAAAATTAGAAGTGAGTCTGTCGATAAAATAATGGAGGAGAAGTTAAGTACTTTTAAAACAGTGAAAGACCTGTAAATGACTTGGCTCTATTTTTATGATACCACTCTCTCACAGAATAAGGATATGATATAGGAGCTTTTACCTATTTCATTTCGTCGACTGTCAGTGGCCAACCCCCCTTTCCATCACCTCACTCCCCTCTCTAGCACCCCGTTCCCCACGACCAAATATTATATTCCTATCCATGTGGCCGGCACTGCATTGATGTCATTCCTCTGGGATCGCAAGCGTCCATGGGCGGCGGTGACCATCTACTCTCTGGTGGCCCGTACGCTAATTTACCTGTCTAAAATGCTAAAAAAAAGTTAAAATAAAAGAATGACTTAATCCATGATCGAAAGTTAGATGAATCGTAAAGTTTAATTACACTAACATTAAAAAATATCAAATTATTTACAAAATGAAAACAAAAACCATCTAAAAAACCTATTAAAATAATGATTAGTTTTTGGAATCGGTGCCAGCTCAATCAAGGCAAAGAAAAAAATCATCATTGATACATAACGTAAAGACAAAAGGATATCAAATTATATAAGCACGGATACAACCGCGTGTTTAGTTGGTTCTTTAGTTGATTGACATAGATCCAAACACAAAGAAAAGTGTTAATAGATTTTTAAAAGAAGTTTTTATTTTTTCTTATAAAATTTATTTTCTTACCTTGTATACCTTAAAGCTAAAACGAGAGGAATAATTGTATTATATTCATTTGATTACGTTTTTTTTTACTTAATATATTTATTTATGTTCGTTAGTTTTCATGCGAGGTTTTGTTCAGTAAACTATTTTTAATATTTCAGGTGTGATTTCCTGGGGACGAGGATGTGCCAAACAAGGCTATCCCGGAGTATATGCCAGAGTGGATCAGTTTCTTCCATGGCTTCGCGTCCCTCTACGAAACGCCTGTCCTTGTACTCCGCCTTCTTTATTATAAGGATATATCTTTCAATTAACTTACTTCAGTTTAATTCAAATCGCTTTTATCTGTATAATCGAAAATTTTAATCTCTATACATGTTTCTTCATAATTAAATCTAAACCATTTATAAACGTAATTCTGATATCTTAAAACGCTGAATTTTTTCGTTACACCATAGTCGTTAATTTTGGATGATAAAATCGCAATGATGTTAGGTCGGAGAAAAAGTTTTTTCGTATTTAATATACAAATTGTAGATAATTTTCATCATATTGAATTGATATTTAATTATAATATATATATGATATTTTGTTCAACGACTGGTTGCCATTTTGTAGGTAGTGACAGTCCCATTGCTGTAGAAATTTTGGAACTTCTGAAAAAAAAAACTGCGACAATAGCTTTGACAGTCCTCTCTTGATGTTAAACTAACGTTACCTAAATAATTCTGCAGAAATGTAAAAATCTGAGGATACCAGGTCAGGGCTATATGGTGTATGCATTAACATTTCCCAACCAAACTGACAATATTTGCTAAGCGGTTGAAGATGTGTGTGGTCTGGCGTTATCATGATGAAAACCACACCCTTTCTGTTAATCAATTCTAGCCGTTTTTTCTCTACTTTGCTTGAATCTCATCAGCTATTGACAGTTGAGATCCTAATTGATGATTTTTCCGGCGGTAAAATGTCATGATGAATAATGCCCTTCCAGTCCCACCATACACATATCGTCAAGTTATTGCGAGTTAGTCTGGGTTTCGGAACAGTCTGTGGAGCTTATTTGCCTTTTGACTATAATGTTTTTCGCAAGTTCTTGTTGCAGGTAATCCATTTCTCATCACCAGTGATTAATCTTTTCAAAAACGGTTCGATTTTATTACGTTTTAATAGAGAAACGTAAATGAGTACACGATTTATAGATTTGTTGCAGTGAGATATTGTGGGACCAAAGTATCGAACTTTTTTGTATATCCGGATTTTTCAAATGAGTCAAAACTGTTCTATGGTCAATCTTCAGCTATATTGTGAGAACAAATATGCCGATCTTGCTCTATTTTTCCCAAAATGGCAACTACTTTATTCGTAACAGATCGATCAGAGAGAGGTTCATGTTTGACATCAGAATTACTGGATTGAAAACACTGAAATCAGTTTCGTGTTACTCGTACCGTCACTGCATTAGGTCCATAAACGTCACAATTTTTTTGCCTTGTGTCGCATTTTTCTCTTTTTTCTAATAAAACTTCAAAATGTATAGAATTACTACGTTATATTCCCTCGTTTCGGTGGACAGAAAAGCAATAGAAAAATGACGATACTATGTTTTTACTTTATATTTTTCTTTTTTTAAAATGTTATCTATTTATGGGTATCAAAACTAGCCAGAAACAAACTGCACAACCAAAGAGATTTTACAGCAACTTTTAACTTATAAAATACGAAAAACTTTTTCGCCGACATTCGTAAATTAAAATAGCATTAAAATAACTACATTATAATGTTTGCCAGTATTTACATAGTGGATAAGAAATTGTTGAAAACTTGTAATTAGGAAACAAATCTTAAAACGTTAAGTAAAAGTTAGCTTTAAATTATAGTCGTACGTATTATCAAATTAGATTAGCTTGTAAGTTTTTTGGCCATCAGTATTCTTGAATTATGTATCTATAGTATATTACTAAATTTAAGTCGTAATGTGGCTGTGATTAATTGTTAAATACTATCAGTTTGTAGATATAACTAATAATTTTAGCAAAATATTCATAGTGTTTATTTTTTTTTCATTGTTAAAATGGTGTATTAACTTAAACCAAAATGTTCATTATTTAAATGCTATGGCGATTTTGTTACTAGATAAAAGCGATTATTTATGTCATCACAAAGACGACATACGGTTGTTCACCTATTAAATTTATTTTATTGTTATTTGCTTATGATTGATTTCTTATGTAATTTATAAATTTACATACCCTATCTACTAGCTTTATGATTTTAAACCCTAAAATCAATTCATATCACCTTTATTCCCTTTGTGATTATATATATATATTCTTGCAATTGGTGATTTCATGCAAGCACTTACAATATGGTTACCAAAAGAAGTGATTCACCAGTTCTTTTGATAATCGACACTACTCAGTTAACACAAAGCAAAAACACCATTTCTACCTCACGCCAGTATTCATTATGTTTTTAAAAATTTTCTTTTTCAATTTAACAATATACCACCAAGTTTTTTTTAAATAGAACCGAGTAACCTCCTGATACTAGATTGAGTTGAAATTACAATATTCAGTTAAAAGACAGTGACTTGGTTATTTTAATGAATACTATAGAATTTTCTTTAGGAAATAACTTTCATATCATCGTCGTGAAATTTTTTGTACACTTTCAATTTTAACAATAAGATTTAATTTTATTTACACCTTAATATTACGATCATGATCGTCTCGAATGAATAATTGATCAATTAATGGCACGTATGTCTTGAAAATGAAGAACATGATGCAAAACCGATATAGATTATATATATATATATATATATATATATATATAGATTAATCTTAAAAAGTTTTGTTTCTTGGATAAGTAGTCAATATTTAAATTAATTTTCGATAATTTTAATATTATATTTAGGTAAATTTGTGTAGTTACGCATAGGTAGAAACCAATTTTAGATCTTAGGCAATGTGTTTTTTTTTAACTTTTATGATTGTGTAGGTACCAATACAGAAGTATATTAAATTCAATCTATCAATAAATGATAATCTGATTCATTAAGTGCAATAGTTCTTAATACATCTAGTCTATCTAATAGAATATGCTTAGTCTCTTAAAGCGTCTACTACACTTGAGAGGCGTAATAATGTTTATTGGATTATCACCGTCTATACTAACGACTATAGTTCGAATCAAATTCAACATTAAAAATAATTACATTAAATCCTGTGTAAGAAGAACCAAAATGAAATTCGAGAGAGAAAGAAATCATCTCTATTGTACAAAAAAATAACAAAAATAAGACTAGTCTGAACTAGATTGAACAAAGTACTGTGTGCCGCTAACAACAATGACGTTTTCAATCTTGCTATTTTCTTCGTCAGCCAAATCGTTTGCTATAGCTTTAAGTATAGTTTTAAGGATCTAAAGGAATCACAAAAATATGAATTGTTTATACTAGCGAGCTCTATATAATATAAATAACACTGTACATTTTTTTGCTTTTTTCTGACCTAAAGTCCTTTCGCAGTTTCATTAACTTCTTGAAATCAAACCTGCTGTAGTGGCCTCGTCTTTTGTCCATCCCAATTTTATCTATTTAAATATCAACTGAAGGTGAATTTGCTACATCCAACATCACCGAATCAATTACAGTTTCGTTCACTATCTAGAAAACGCGTTTTCTCGATTCATCGTCATTGGCTCAAGCATCGCGGCTCAATTTTATTTACTATCTAGAAAAAATGTGCATAGTGCGGTTAAACAAATTTTTATTACAAAATAATTTTATTTCTGTTCGTTATATGCCTTTCTTTTGCGTAACTATTGTATTTGATCAAATAGTAACGAAAAGAAAAATTGTCATTCGACATAGATAGGACAAATTTGGACAAGATTAGAAAGATCTTTTAGGTTCAGACAATTTCATTAGCATCACTACACTACAAGGGATGGGCATCATCTAGTTATCTTTCTAAATATGAGTTATTATTGTGAGTATGCAATACACAAAAACTCTCATTTTAATTAAATAAAACACGGTTAAATTAAAAGAAAACTTATATTTACTTACAAAAAATCTACTTTTTGTGATTTTGTACTCACAATGTCACTAATTTTGTTACATGATAAATATCTCACCGATATTAAAGGAAGTTACATTAATTAGCCTTCATTGTGAAGATGACATCCTGGTAGAAAGAGCATTGTTCAAAAAACTATTTATAAATAATTTTTTAGACAATGATGAAAAGCAATTCCTTCAAAACATTTAAAATATATTTTATATTTATTCAATAAATACATTAACTTGAAAATTATTTAAAGGATTGATGTTGTAATTTTACCTTATAATATATTTCTGGTTGGAATATGAATGTGTTATCTCTATTCTAGTTTGCCAAATTAACATTTTTTGTTGAATTAAGCGATTTTTATTAAATAAGTCTCTAATAGAATTTATTCAGTAGTTTGTAGACAGAGATTGCTTTATAATCATAGTTTTTATAAAAACTCTTAGAGACTTCTTTAATTAATTAAGTAATCAGTGACAAATACAGTTGAAAACTACGGTGCACCTAAATATATTTTGGGTAATTTTTACTTTTCTACTGCATTACGTAATGGTTAAATGCAGTGTGTGGATGTAATGTAAGTCCTAATATTCCTAAAGAATAAGCACCATGAAAAAATAATGTTTATAGATACAGGAATAACGTATAAAATTTAACTATTATAATTCTAGTTTGCCGAAAAAGATAACAGAGGAAGTACGTAAAGTTGAGTTTTAATATACAATAATTTGTCATATTATTTCGATTTTTTTATTTTAATTCTTAAAACATATCTACATTTCATCAACTTTTTGTATAAGTTTCAGTCATTTAACAATTTGTAGTGAAACTATTACTAACTATAATTGCAACATCTAGTGAATTCGAAACCAAACTATTTCGTTATTTACGTTGTGGCAATACTGAATCTATGCGCGCCAAAATTTGACACTGTCGATTTATGACGTTTAAGGACGCTTGTCACTTCAGCCTTTGTCAGCTGTTTTCGCGGTCAATTGGAGGATAAATGGCTAAGAATTCCAAAAATATATATGAATAGACAGTTTATTAGTTGTTTATCTTGTAAATTACAACGTTTCTACAATTGTAGATAATGAATTTTTCCGATAATGAAGCGGTGAGCACAATATATCATGCAAAGTTTGGTCGATCTCCATTACTGTAATTAATACTAGAAAGTTTGGTTTGCTCATACGTTTTTTGTCCATTCGTAATTATTGCATTGTTACTTTAAGTATAGTAGTATTTGTCAACAGGAGGATACATCCAGTGTTAGTACTTCTAATACAGATAACACTTCACGAAGTGAAACTCCCACAAGAGTGAAAAAAAGGCGACGAGGTAAAAAGAAGACTAGTAATAAAACTGTGAAACCTCCTTATAAGTTTAAGTAAGTAATTTATAATTCTACTGGGTAAATAGGTGTACTAATGATTAATGAAAACGGTAAATTGGTAACATTCTAACCTCAAGCGTAAATTCCATGCAAAGAATGCCAGTGTTCTATCTAATTTTTATATAAAAGTAGAAGAATAGTATTCCATTGTCTTTAAATGTGAAATTTTGCAAAGGATATTAAATGATCATAAGCAGAGTATACTTAATTCACATTATACATTTTGAAAAATACTCTAGTCTACTAATTATCATAATTTAAAGATAAAAGCATAAATAAATACATACTTCTTGACCATGTGCTATATTTATTTTGAAAATCTAAACCTTCAATATTTATTTTGAAATAAATATTGAAGGTTTTTTTTTACAAATTTAATTGGTGATGATATTAATGCATTTAATTTACTTTTAAGATACACTTATGCCTTATAGTGCTATGCGGTGTTTAAGTTTCTGAATATTTTGCTGAGTATCCAGTAATTCATACCATTTGCAATTATTTATACTGTTATCTTCCAATGTAATATAAATTCAAATGAATGAACCTTTTCTATGTGATAACACAATTTGTCCTAATTTATGCAAACAATTGCACAAATAAGAATTATGTTACAAATATCTTTTTATTGGTGTCATAATTTGATTTCGTATAGTATCATTGAATTTCCATTTTCATTTTGTGACATAATAAGTATAAATTACATAAGAGTTGATAATTATTTTGTATCATTCCCTCACATACATTTAAATAGATCTTAAAAATTTAGTAATAAAGTAAATTTTGAAGCATATAGATGAATATTTTTAAAATTCATATTTGTTCTTTACAAAGTAAATTATTTGAAGGAATAAACTAGTAATATTTCTGGCTATTACATTTACATATGTTAAAGATTCAATGCAAAGAGATTATACTTATGCATCAAAAAATTATCAGATGAAATGAATATAATACCTAAATGAAAAAAGGCAAATTCCCCAAAAATAAAAATGAAATGTAATCACATTGTCGTTTTGTATTGTGGATAGAATAAAAGTTGCAATTTACTCTTGAGTCATTTTAACATTTATAAACATTTCATGAAGTACTGATAGATTTTAATTCCATTATATATGCCCTCATAAGAACTAAATACTTAGCAAAAATTTTGATTCTAATGAATGTAATGATATACATCGTGGACGTACTTGTAACTCCTCTTTAATCAAAAATTTAATGACTAATATTTATGTCAATCTAAAAACAATCATTGATTGTATTATTTTACCAAGTTGAAACAAGCATTCACCCAAATATTATTCTGTTTTGGACAATACTTTAAAACCAAGTAATTTTGAACTTCACAAAATAGAAGTGTCGATAATATGGACAGGGATTTTTTTGCTTTGATCAGTTCCACATTATTCTTCCTAATTTTATTTATATCCTGTGAGCAAATTATTGCTTAAAAATTAGTACTAAAACGCAGAAACCTATTTCACTTTCCCATAGTTTAAAAAATCTAGAATTACTTTTAATGATGCTATATATAAATTACAGCACTTAGGCCTATGTGTGGTTCTATATTATTTTTCAGTTGTAATGCAAAAGAAGATCATGGTCAACCTTTATTTGGGATGTCAGTTCAATCACCATTTAGGTGAAGGCGAACCGAACCCCTTGTTTTTGCAGTTGTGGGCAGTAATCGTGTTTCCATATATGAATGTCCTGAATTGGGTGGTTTCAAGTTTTTGCAGTGCTATGCAGATCCTGACGTATGTATAGTTACATTTTCTGATGTGTTATCTTAAACAATCAATAACATCATAATTTTCAATATAGTCAATGTAGTCTAATTTTCTCTATCATTAGAAAAAGTTAATGTTATATTAAAAAAATAGATTAATTTTTCAGAACTAATTGATTATTGTCCATAATTACAACCATGACATATAATTTTAAAAGATGCTATAATAATTACTGCCTTTATTCTAAATTTTCCATTTTTAATACAGTGGAATCTCAATAACTCGAACCTTGTTAAGTCGAAATCCTCAGTAAGTAAAAAAAATTGCCATTCCCTTCCGATGAACCCCTAAATATGCTGTATCTCAAATTGATTAGACTTTGTAACTCGAACAAAATGTTACGAAGTATTGATAATACATATTTATACTCTACAATTCGAATTGCAAAAAGGAGACTCCATAAGTCGTAGTTGGTAAAATATAATGACGTCTTACTCGTCTTAATGACGAATTCCCCAAAATAATAGCAATAAATTCCAAAATGAATGTTCAGGTTCGGGGCTTCTAATCTATTGTTTTTGTCTTGTACACATGCAATGAATGAATACATTCATGAAACTTTCTAAGTAACACAGCTGTGAACGTTATGTTTGTTCCTTGTCGACACAGTCATATGTATCTCGAAGTTCTTGTTAAGTTTGATAACTCGAATTTTTTTGCATTTCCCTTGACATTCGAGTTATTGAGATTCCCACTGTAGTTAGTAATCATTTTTCATCAATAGTTTCTAGTTTGTAAAAAGAAATACTTTTCTTAATTAAAGGTTGATGAAAATTTCTATACCTGTGCTTGGTCATATGAGGAAGACACTGGATTACCCCTATTAGCAGTAGCTGGTTCACGTGGCATAATAAGAATATTCCATCCTGCTACACAGACATGCATTAAGCATTACATAGGCCATGGTCATGCCATAAATGAAGTAAAATTTCATCCACGTGATCCCAATCTATTATTGTCAGCAAGCAAAGATCATGCTCTCCGGTTATGGAATATCATGACTGACGTTTGCATTGCCATCTTCGGTGGTGTGGAGGGCCACAGAGATGAGGTGTTAAGTGCAGATTTTGATTTGAAAGGCGAAAGGATCATGTCCTGCGGCATGGATCATTCTTTGAAACTGTGGCGATTGGACAAACCGTCCATGCATGAGGCTATCAAACAGAGTTACTCCTTCAACCCTCACAGAGCGATGAGACCTTTCAATTCTCTGAAAGAACATTTCCCCGACTTTTCTACGAGAGACATACACAGGAATTATGTCGATTGTGTCAGATGGATGGGTGATTTGATATTATCTAAGGTGATATTTCACTTTTTATCTCTTAAATTAACATATTTTACCAGCAATAAATACATATTTTTGCAAATTTCCAACTAACTGCTAATTACTAACTGAAATTTCATTCTATCTTAATCCTTGAACCTTAATAGGATTATTTCCTAACAATATTATCATATTATCTTTGTTTTTATCTATCATAAATTAAATTATATGACATAGTTTTTCCACAGAAAACTGATAAAGAAGGTACTAAAATTATTCCATAAGTATTCCATTTATATTTTTAACACATAATATAAAAAATATAATGTCAGTGAATATAGATCTTCACATTTTCCCATAGTATGTTATTGATTAATGTAGCAAGTAATTTCACAAATTTTTATTTTAAATCTCATATCATTTTATTAATCACACTCAATGAAATTCTTATTCAGTTTCTCAATATTACAGATGTTTTTTTTTCATTGATTTCAGTCATGTGAAAACGCAATAATTTGCTGGAAACCAGGACGGTTAGAAGACAATGAATTGAAGCCTGCAGACAATACTATTTCTGTTGTGCATCGCTTTGACTACAAAGAGTGTGAAATTTGGTTCATTCGCTTTGCTGTCGATTACAGCCAAAGGGTATATCAAATTATTTCTACTACAATATATTTAACATTAGTTACGTTTTATATTTCTGCTTTTTATTAAGAAATGATTAAAAAGATAAAAGCACATTTTCTATCGTAATTGTGATGAATATTGTAAATGGAGATAGTCAATCATTGGATGAGAGTCCATGAAAAATAATATTTATATGAAATAAAATACAGACCATGCACATGACAAAATAATTCAGTATATTATTTGGACAATAAAAGGACCTCTATAACCAGAGTTTAAATTTTCTGAAGAATACAATTTATGGAACAATTTTTTGGTTATATTAGATTCTTAATTGGGACATATCTAATCCTTCTGTAACTTTAACTGAATATTGCTACAAAACAAAATTGGCTATTTAGTTATTATTTTCAATTTTCCTAGACAATGATGTAATAAGTAGGTTAGATGGGTGGCATGCAAGGCATTCAGTCCTGGTGTTGAGTTACATGAATGTTACTGCGGCAGATCAATTTTAAATAGAAAAATTGTATTGAATTTGCAAAAACAAAAGTAAAGAGAGAGATGATCTGTCTATATTAGGACTTGGACTTTGAGAGGAATAGAAACCAAAGAAATTCCATGTAATTATTGACATATTTATGTTATGCATACATTGCTGCATGTATCTGAGAGTTAAAAGAATAAACATAGTTTGTACTGCCATTACTGTTTAATTCAAGACTCAGACTACCAAAAAGGCTCAGCCATCGGTTACAATATATAAAAAACTATGTTTTACAATTTATATAATTTATAAAAATTATTATTTAAACTCTATTAGTTTATCTTAAGATTTTAGGTGAATATTGCAGGTCCACTATTCACAGAAAGGTGATGCATACAGATTGCCTATATTTAATTAAAATATATGTTAATAAAATCTTCACAGATAAGAAATGGTGCATGCACCATTCAGATATGTTGTCCATAAAGGTGTCATAGTGTTGAATCATTTTTTTTTAATATGGAAAAAAGCAAGACTCAGATCATGGTTCGAAAAAAGCAAAAATATATTGATAAAAAGTGATTATGACAGAAGAAATATGATATTAGAATTAATGCTGAAAAGATGTGATCCCTGTACAGTATATGTGATAGATAAACTCCTAATATCTATCTTGAAAGATGGATATTAGGAATAGTGATGTGAAAGAATGCTACACTTTAAAAGAAAATGTAGCAACAAAAGTAGAACAAGTATGGCACAAGAAGGTTGATGGACAAAAATAATCTCTAGAGTGAATTTGTATGACAAAAAAATCGGAAAACGTCGCCGTAGACAATCTTATATTGATTGAATTTGATTCTATATTAAGGAAGGGTAGCTTTTAAATTCTCGGATGTACAGATTCGTTTATGGAGAAAATTGTGTCTTGTTCTTTATATTTCACTGCTTTGGATTTTTGAGTTAAAATATGGAAAATGTGAATTTCTCTTTTCAGGTGATAGCTCTAGGTAATCAGTGCGGCAAGACCATGGTCTGGGAGCTGGGGAGCGTCGCGGGAGGGTCGCGAGTGTCGCAACTCATCCACCCGCGTTGTGTGGCCGCCGTCCGCCAGGTGACGCTGGCGCGTGGAGGTCGTGTCCTCGTCACCTGCTGCGACGACGGGACCATATGGCGCTGGGACAAAATATCTAGTTGAGGATTGCATTTTTATTCGATTTTCAAAGACATTTAAAAAATATGAGCAATAAAAGAGGTAGATGTCTTATGGTTTCCTGAAAGCCGCATAATAATATCTATGAAATGCAAAAGCCACCACATTTATGTATGGTTTCCTTTTTTTTTATGATATGCAATGTGATAATTATACCTAATGATGATAATATACAATAACATATATAACTTTGACTGTAAACTAAACTTCTTATTTTCTAACTTTTATAGCACTAAAAGAACCTAATTGGGACATTTTTATGTCACCGTTTTCTTGTAAGCATCATTACATCTATCTGTTTATGATAGAATAACTTCATTTGGCAAATGGAAATTATAAGAAAAAATCATTAATCATTGTCACTTCTCCATCGTCTAATACATGTACTACAATATCCGACAACAGACATAAGAAAAACTTATATTGTATCTATCAACAGCTGACATAACAATGTTGACATTAAAAAAGTGTGTTCTTACCTCTTATTTACCATTATAACCATATCTTAATTTAATAATAAAATGTTTATTATTAATAATTAGTAATAATAGTGTTAGACTATATTAAATTATTCATTTTATAGCAAAATTGAAAAGCGTCCAAATAATTTTAGTATTTGTATATAGTCATCAATTGATTCTATAATGAAGCAATGTTTAATGTTATTCTAATATGAATACTGCCAAAACATTTGAAAACACCCCACTGATTGCTTTTTGTCATAAGTTTATCTTTTACATGTATGTATTAAAATGTTTAAAAAGAATATGTAATGATATATAAAAATGAAAACAATTTGTATGTTCAATAATATTATAATATAGATGTATGAACTAAAGACTGCTTTAGTCAAAATGTAAAGCTAGTAAATTTTTTTACTGAAATTGAGTTGTTTTTTACTTTTTTCTTAATGTTAAAAGGAAGGGGTTTAATATATGAATGCTTAAAAGCTGATGACTGAAAATGTCATATAGTCCTCAACAAATACAATAATTTGTGTGAATGCATACCCAATTTAGACTAATATACAACTTAACAATACTTATCTTGCTTTTAATAAAATATATGTTTAGAACATTAAATAGATAACAATTTAAAAAAAGAAAAGCAAAAACAGTATCCCACCATTTTTTCTATTGTTTTTCTGTCCATCAAAATCAGCGAAGCTAATGTAGTGATACATATTCAAGTTTTATTACAAAAAAATGGAAAAATGCGACACAAACCGCCAAAAAATTTGTGACATTTATGGACCTAATACAGTTTTGATAAGAGTAGCACAAAACTAGTTCAAGCATTTCAAGTCTGGTAATTTTGATGTTAAAAGATGAATCTTATTCTGTTTGACCGGTATTATGTGTATGGTGGCATTAGAAGAGCATTATTGTTTATGAGCTTTTACCGCCGCAAAATCATCAATTTGGATCTCTACTGCCAACAGCTGATGAGACTCATGAAGTAGTAGAAAAAAAACGGCCATAATTGATCAGAAGGGTATAGCTTTTCATCATGATAATGCCAGACCATATACACACATCTTTAGCCACTTAGCAAATATTGAGAGTTTGGTTGGGAATTGTTAATTCATCCACCATATAGCCCTGACTTTGCGCCCTCAGATTTTTACCTGTTTCGGTCTCTCCAGAATTCTTTGACTAATGTTAGGCTAACATCAAGAGAGGACTACCGAAAATATTTGTTGCAGTTTCTTGATCAGAACTCCTAAAATTTTTACAGCAGTGGGATTACGTCACTACTTACAAAATAGCACATATATATGTATATTATAATTAAATGTATATAAAATATTATTAAAAATTATATTAAATATCTTGTGTATCGACTAATCATGACTACATTTACATATAGTAGTCTCGGAAATAATCGGAGAAATTTGATGAGTGGCATGGATGCATTTAAAGGATTCCTGTTCCTTTTACCAATAACTGACTAATGCAAGAAAATATGAATTATGAAGCCACCACAACACTAATTATTATGTTACCTTTGAAACATAATGATATTGATCACTTTTCATATAAAATTGTTGCATAGCAGTTGTTGCGTGGCAAGACTACATGGAAAACCATATATACCAGAATACGCGTCTTATTACGTAATAAATATGTAATTGGGTCCTTTTTTAGACGTGTGAACTCTATAGATTTATAACACTTAATGGGCAACTATGGAGCTCTGCAATGCACATGACCCGACACCCTCTTAACCAATTTTTGTAATTGACCTAAATGGATAAACTGTTACTTTTCAATTCTTAACTTTTATCTATACATTGGATTGATGAGCATGCTTTCGTTATTTCGACTGATCTTTACTCGCAAGTCTCAGAGTGGATTGATAGCATTTCTGATAAGACCAGATTCACATGTACACATCTTATATAGTTGCATTGGAACCCATTTAACATGTGTTTTCTTAGTTATATCTACTAATATTGTAATTACTAAAAGTATTAATTTGGTCTTCTTTCACATGGTAAAGGATTGATGTAATTTTTCGCATATAGTTTATTATTTATAGTTAAGCAAAAGGTTTATTTAGACTAATTATCCGGAGAAAATTCATAGTTTTTGTGCAATAATTCTGCAATGTGCGTAATTCTACAATCATTTCTGTATGACAAAATGGTTGAAAGGATTTTGACGAAAATAGGATATAGTCTCACTCTCGCTCGCATAAAATTTATACTTTTTATTTGTCCATTCATGTCTTTTTATAAATCGACATTGATTAAATCGATTTTAATGGAATTGGATATAATAATAAAACACGCCCTTGCATAAACTTTAAATGACCTACTAACCAAATCTATAGGTTTTGTTTTAATAAGCATTTAAAGACTTTTATTTTTCTATATCAATCATTTATTTGATTTCTTTGCTTGAAAATAAACAGGGATGAGGGTGGGATGTAAGACATTAAAGGAAGGGAAAGGGACATGGAGTTAGAAGTGAGAGGTAGAGAAAAAAAGGAAGATAATTGAAATCAGAAATGGATGATCCTTCATCTCCATTCATTCTTCCTAGAAACAATGGGGATTTGAAATATCAGTGTTGATCAAAATTATCCACGCAAACGAAACCATGGGCAAAAACTAATACACGACATCAGAAATGGTTTTTGTGAACATGAAGTAGTTTTTTAGATAAATAATAGATCTTAAACAAACCATGATCCTTGTTAAAAATGATATACCTATATTAGAGTCAATGGTATTGAGAATATGTAAGGCTTGGCAGATTCATATTTCCTTAAATTTGCTGAAGCAGGAATATTTTTAATATTGCATAGATAAAAAAAGTACAATGTAATGAAATTGTTAATTCAAATTTAGAATTATTCTTCATACAAAATATTTCTTAATTTTGTTTAATGGTCTATTAATTATTGAAAAGTGGTTGGTGAAATTGGATCTAAGTGGGGTTTTTTTTTAAATAAACTGATGTTTATTTTGAAGGAACTTTTGATATTTAATACATTAAAAAAAAATTTTTTTCCTCTTCGAAGGATGTCACAATTTCTTACAATCCCTTATCCTTATGAGGTGAATGTAGAATCATTGATAACTTGCCTTTGTTATACTTGAACACTCCCAATTCCAAGGATATCAGAGATGGAATTATAAAAACTCATACATACATGAAGAAACATTGGCTAAATAAAACAATTTTCGTCTCCCAATTTTTATTTTTACTAAATAACAAGTTGCTGCTACTAGTAACAAAATTAATCACAGGGCCAAAGGTGTTTTACTTACTACTGGCTAACATATTACATATCTAACAAGTGTCAAATAATCTTAGTCTATAACATCGATACAAACAGTGTTGAACGACCTAACTGACACATTCTAAAACATTTTCTATAGCTATGACTAGACACTTGATATTGAATTTTAACATAATTTTTATTTTATTCTTCTCATTTAATTTTTATTAGTTCAGTCTTTAATTTCAATTAAATTGTAAATAAAAAAATATAAGTACAATTTTATTACAAGATACCAATAAAAATAAAATAAATATTGAGGAATCACATTTTTTCTTAATTGCATTAATATGTTAAATTAAATTTATTCTAATGTTTCAACACAAAATAAACTAGCGAGTCAAATTTAAATAAAAACCTCATATTTTATCACTAGTACAAACTATAGAACTTTATTATAGTTATATTAATAATTGAAAGTTATAAGGAAATTTAGGCAATTAAAAGGTATCATAGGAAAATACATTGCTTTCAATTAATTGACTATGGTAAGAAATTTATGTGTATCACATTGAAAATTATGTAATCCAATTGTTTTATCAAGGAAAATCATTTTAGTGATTAGATAATGGACATTCTTTTTTATCTTGAGAAAAAAGAAAATTTATGGTCCATTTAGAAATTTGAAATTTTATAAAATTCTTATATATTTTGTTGATACCTGACAAATTGTTTTTCCTCAATTGAAAAATAATACCTGTAGGGTATATGTATCTTTCACAAAATTAAAATAACTTAATACATATATCAAAAACCTTCTTAAGAACTTTTTAAAATAATCTAGAGAATCCAATTTGCTAATCCTTAAATAATATTAACAAGTCACTTATGAATTAGGATCATCAAT
Source organism: Eumeta japonica (assembly GCA_005406025.1). Lineage (NCBI taxonomy): Eukaryota > Metazoa > Arthropoda > Insecta > Lepidoptera > Psychidae > Eumeta > Eumeta japonica. The sequence goes on along the minus strand of BGZK01000065.1, from coordinate 237,679 downwards.
ATACAGACATCAACTATCTTGTACAAAGGCACGTAATATAAAAATTAACTTCTGAAATGTTACAATTAATATTCCTAAAAGTGTTTGTACTCATGCATGTGTACAACATACCTAAACAACAAATTATCAAGTAACAAATACCCGATTTTACACAAAACACTTAAATCTATTAATATGAAAAAGAATGATCTATAATAAGGTGAAAGAATGAGCATAATGTTAGTGAGTTTTTTCTTTTTGTTTAATTTCCACTTCTATAATTACAATATTTATGATAATGGCATGAATGACAACTACTTTACCTAAATGAGCTTCATTGGAATATTTTTATTAATTACGCATATTTGTAAATTATTTTAATCAACACATATTTTTGATAAAATAATATATATATAAAAAATATATGTATTCCCAAACCTAATAACATTAGAAAAATAAACTTAACACTTATAAAAAATTACTAAATAATAAAATTACAAATATTTTATTTTCAGTTGAAACAACTACATAAAACTTCATAAATACATAAAGTACTTTTGCAATGTATTATTGAATATACATAAAGACAAAAATTAAACATGTTATTTTTGTTTTAAACATTTGCAATTAAAGCACTATGAATATAGTACCTTTCATGTTTTTACTTTTACTACGATTTCTGACATACGATTGCTGTATTTTTAAAGAATAGTAAAATTGCCATCCAGCAAATAAAACAAAATTATAAAGTATAAGGATGTCTACATGTGGTTGCAACACTGATCATCACGAATTAAACACGAGTCGGCGCACCTTAAAGCTTCCAACTGTCGGTTTGTATATCCGATCAGTGTCGGTTTGATCAGTGTAGCGATACTCTGATGACCACCATGAGTATTTCTCAAACTCATGCAAATTAAAACTATTTTGATTATAGCTTACTTTGGTAGCCAAGTAAAAAATATTGTAGTAGTTCATAGTGAAACATGATATTTTGAAGAAGTGTGTCCAGCAGCAGCAATTGTACAACAGTTCAATAAGACTTGAATTTTTTCAAATAATGCCCATCATAGAAAGCTAATTGTATAAAATACTTTTATTGAGGAAACATTATGAAACTACGATGAAGGGTGATTGCATAAAATGGCTAAGAGTGTTGTTTTTACAGTTTGAATCCTGATTTGCTTCGTGCCTTAGAGAGCTTGGTTTTTGATTCAGGATGTTGCAACACATAATTGACAATGATGTTTAACAATTGATTGAAATCAGAAATTGCAGAGTTTAAACAAAAAGCTTATATATCTTCATTATAATAATATTTGAACAAACTTTGAAGATATTTATATAAATAATGGAAATGTCTATAAACTAAATTGTTATACAAAAAGATCTACCTATAAATTTAAAATCCCGATTGTATGTACCTAAGCAGGTCTGTTACACACAAAACAAATTCAACACAACCTTATATTGTGCCAGACTAGTGCCTTAGCAAGCTAATTGTCCAGTCCAACACAATTTCAGCCAACAGTGGCCTTATGAAGTGAAACCTTTTTGATTTTACTGCAAATATTGCTGTCAGTTTCCAGGCACTTTTAAGCATTTAATAATTAATAGTTAAAGATAAAGAAAACAATAAATTAAGAAAAAGCATTTTATACTTTTGCTAATAATCCTTACCTTCCCTTTCAGTTTAAAGTGATATTTAATATATCTACTGCATTTAAATATTCCGTACTATATACTAGGAGCACTATTGCATGTACTTTTAATTATTTCCTTAGCCGATCTATGCCAGCGCACCTTGTCGATTTGTTTCAAAGTAATTTGTATCTTTTAACTTTAATTTACAACATTATTGCAACAGATGGCATTAATAAAAATTAATGGAATCAATTATTCCAAAACTCTTAAATTTGTTTTTATCTAAAGAAGAAAACAATAGCACTGAGCAACAAATGTAACAAATACTTGCAACAAGAGATGCCATCCCTTTTTTTGTACACTTAGTTATGTAGTTTTGTTTATCAATTTTTAAGAAAACATGCATCACAACACAACCGATCACTAAGTTGCACTAATATAAACTGTCATCAGTGTTACCAATTGGTTACTCAATGACACAAGGCTTCTTATTCAAAATAGTGTTTCTAGTATGTAGTACTTATATCACAATAGTCTACTCTTGAACACGACTACATGCCTCGCCCGGCGTTATAACATTTACTGATTTGAGTACTCATATCCACATTCACTTATTACCCTGAATTATTTTAAATAGTACCTCTAAATTACAGTGATTATTCAGAAGATACTGTAATACAAATTTATTGTTTAGTTCTAAAAATTGAGACAAATGTTGAGATTCATACGTTGGCGAAACGCTTTTGATTTTCTATATGGCACATCTTACTCGACCTTCGTAACGGCTATTTCGCACTACAGCACCGCGGCCGTGTCACCGGCAGACCAACATTCCTACATTCTTACGCCGGTGAACATGTGATATACATAACGATAAACACCAATGTAGAAGAGGAGGAACATAGTGTTATAACAAAAAAGTTGCATATATTATATGATAAAAGTGAAATAGTGACACGAGTGCAGGTTGTACGTAAGGAAGTGAATGGTTGGCCAGATTATGGAGTAGTGGTAGGGTCGACGCAGTAAATTTTTATGTGATTACATTATCAGGAGTTCGAAAATTGAGATCAGACGAAAAGAAAACATGGAGAAAAGTAGAAGCTATATATTCCGAAACCATTTGAATGCTTGTAGTTAATCGCACTTAGCTTGTGAGCGCACAGATCGCAGAAATAAAACCCACTCGTCAACGCCTGTACTCCGGAATATATACCTCTCAATTAGTCATCTAGAATGTTGTTCAAATATAAATAAGTCAGTAAATTATTCAAAACAAATAAGTCATAAACATGTTACATCTGACATAAAAAACAAGATGCGTGTGACACTGCGACGGAGGGGAAGGCACGAGAGCGGGAGAAAGATTTGTTGTTTTGTTTGTTTACATTTAGAGTATTATGCTTAAATATTTTTTTTTAAGAAAATTATTTTGTACTTTTAATTTATTTTTTAGCTTGCAAGCGCAGTTCACAACAATACATTTCGCAAATAACATTAGGCATTGAACAATAAATTTAAAGTTGATTTCTTCTGATAGTTATCACTTTAAACATTTTTAAATTATAACAAAATTATTTCTATTCATTGGGTAACTTCTACCAATTCATATTGATAGGTAATTCATAAGTTCTCTTTATATTATTCTTTATATAAAATATACATTATTTTAATGAGTTTACTTAGGTATTTTTGTCATTAAAAAACAGCAATGTCACATACGAATATGGCTAAACATTACCTGGTGAGGCAATCGTTACAGAGGTGTGGACAAAAAGTGACCATATTTCCTTCATTAACTTTACTCTCAAATAAAAAATGGAATGCAAGAACCAGGAAAAGGAGACCCAGCAATTTTATATGGACTGTGAACCTAATAATGGCTATATATGGCAGTCGTATGGAAAAAAGGGGGAAAAATTGTGTAATAGAATTAAATGTCTTTCAAAAGCTTTGTGACACAGAGAACAATGATATAATGGCATAACTTTTAAGTACACGTGATATGCATTTTATTATAATAGCAATACCTAAACCTTTGTAGTTGCAACACAATGTGACTCATCGTATTTCAAGCTTGCGCCAATCTCAAAATTCCACACTCTTATGTGACCAATATAAATTGATGTGTAACATAATCAGAACTTCAGGAAAACAAAAACATCTGAATTTCAGTATGACATTTTGTTTTCTAAAGAATGACATAAGCAACATTAAAACTGCTGTTTTTGGGGTATCGCTAATTAATGTAATAATATACCTATTTTTTTAAGTCTTTTTATAATGCTTTGAAATAAATCATTTAATAATATAATATATTAATAAAATATATATATATATATATTTGTTCTTTTTTATCACTTTTATATTCATGTTGTTTCTATCATCTGTGATTCTATATTAAAAACAAATTCTAACCTACCCAGTACAGTAATAGTCATAATATTACACTAAATAATGGGTTTTAATAGTGAGTGATATCATCATCTATGTGTTATTCTAAGCAGTTAACAAAGGTAATCCTACTATATAAAGGTATTCTATGGCACTTAAGTAAATGCTAAGTAGTGATTACAGGCAGCAATTATCCATAATGTCAACAGAAATGACTTGGATACAAGACTTGTTAGTTTTTTATGTAAAATTAATAGTGTTTTAAAAATAATTTCCCTGTATCTAAAAATGTGAAAGAACTCGCATTGTGATCATTTTAATATGTATTATTTTCCTATATATGTTATATTTCCAGCTATTCTCAGGCCCATTTTGCCAGTCTCCTTTAGTAGAATTTACCACTAATTAATGAAGGAACATACATACAAAAGCGGAAATACGTGAATAAGTTACCCTCTTTACTATAACACATTGATGGCTTTTTCATTGACAATGCATTTTATATAATGTGATGTAGGTATTAATTGTATTGCACAAACAATTTGTTGCAACGCAAATAAAATTGTTTAAAATCATAAGTAAAATAGGTATTTTATAAAAGGAATTTCTCCTATACGTCAGAAAAGACAGTTAAAGAAATGTACTATATACATCTGATGGATAATATTAAAACCTTCAGAATTTTCCAAATTTAGTATCAAAAATCTGTGAAACGGCTAACCCTGCAGGCCATCCCTGAAACATTCCGCTATGATATTTATCGATGTGTTTTTGAGCTCCTTGACTTATAAATATTGTAAGAGTTTTTATGGCATACGACGCAGGTTTTTTTAAAGACAAAAATATGACCGAGTACCAAACATTAATAAAACATTTTGTCGTGAATACCTATTTAAATTTGCTTTCATAGTGAGGCAATTCAGAAAACATGGTAACAAAAACTTGAGATACAGTTTGATGCTGCAGCTACATATCTATGAAGAATATCCAATATTTAAATACACCACTCAATAGCTTAAGAATCAAAGAATTCGTTACGTTTAGTGAGAGCTGTGACGCATCGCGCAGAGCGGAGGGGGAAGAGCCGATATTTTGAGGTCGTTTCGCTGCGTCACAAATTCTTAGTATAAATTTTGACTCAGAAAAACTACAATCTTAGTTAGTTTCAATCGTCAACTCTTGTCAGAATCATATATAAGAGTAATACCACTGACTGACTGACGACTCATGTCGAGTCATCAGTCAGTCAACGAATTTGAAATATTGAATTGAAATTCTTTTTACTTAGGATTACTCTTTTCGGGACATAGACGCTCATAGAGGGTGGGTTTTATGCAAATCCTATCATAAAAAATTTTTCATCATCTTATGTCTATGCGGGCAGAGCCACGAGCTAAAGCGAGTACAAAATATTAGTGACGAAAACTTATAGAAAATATATATAGAGTTAAAGTAAAAAATTTAAATAAATAATGTAATATTGGTCTATAATCATCAAAAAGCCAAAGCAAAATATAGAGATTGTATATGGTTGGAAAGGGCTTCTCAATAACAATCCAGGGATACCCAAAAACCCTACATGACTGTCGGGGACGCTAAAGAATGAAGGCGTCCGAACAGATCAACGACGGCTCCAATACACCTGCGGTCGGGACGACCGAGCTATGCAAGTGGATGATGTAATCATTGTATCAACATTGGACTGTATACACATTGATTATAAGTGTGAACACCGATTATTAAAGACACATTTAGCAGCAGCTAGTGCACGTTTTACTACTACGTTTACAATTATACAAAATCCGAAGGACTTCTGAATATTCAAAAATAATTTAACATATAATTTGCTAAAAGAAAATATTATCCGTTACATACACATATTTACATAAAATACACACCATATCCATGACAGACAAACCCCGAATTTTTTCACGAAGTCTTTGTTAATGGTATCTCTCAATCTAACCGACAGATTACAAGATAATTTAAATTTTCTAACTTATCGGTAGATTAGTTTAAAATTGTTCTAATAAAACTCTTTAAAAATTTTTTTCAACATAGATAAACACATATTAAGTTACATACATACAGAAATTATTCAGAAAATGTTCAAAATAAATTTTTAAGAGCCTAAAACATAAGATTTGATGAAAATTCCACTTACGAGTTGGGCTGAAAATAGTACTTTCCCAATTAATGAAAACTTTTTAATTTTCATAGCATAAATTAAAAAATGCTATTTTTAAATATTTCAATCATTATATCTTCGAGTACTTGATTCAAATTTAATCCGCTTTACGGAATTCAATACAGTTTTCTAAAGAAAAAAGATGACTCAGTATAAAACATCAACCCATAAAGAATTTCACATGCTATTTTGAAAAAATCTTTTATTTTAAAACATTTCATTAATGATTATCTCTTGAATGAATCCACTCATTTTAATGCAATCTACAACAATCGATGCTGTATTTTAAAGTGAACAACTGATTAGATTTTAGAATTTATACTTGAGTAGTTTAAAAAATATTCTAACACAACACTGAAATATTTTTCTCCAATGTTTTGAACAAATGAACCGATTTTAATAAATTTATCAACGACCACTGTTGGTTTTTAAGGACAACAACTGAATAGATTTTGGAATACATCGATAGAGCAATTTACAAAATATTGTAAAAGTATATATTTTTTATAATTTTCCCTGATATATTTTGAACAAATCAACCAATTTTTATGCAGTTTATTGCAACCAATGCACCTTTTTGGAGAAAAGAGCTGATTAGATTTTGGTATCTATCGGTAGACTAGACTAAAAGTTATTTAAAAAAAAAATCTGAACACTAAGATTCATCAAGACCTACCAGACAGAACTAGTTCAACATTTCAGGAAACCTATATTAAGTGACTTTTTTCGAATCTCACAGCATGTGTTTTGATTGGTTAATCTATTTAAAAGTTATGAAAGTTTTACATATACACATATGCACGCACACAGGCACACACAGAGATATTACACGAAAAACAATAGATATAGATTCCTAGGACTTCAAAACGTCAAAACCTGGTGAAATTTTCGATTTCGCTAGAATTTTCGAAAATCGAGGTAAATACAATAAACTATAAAAATTTCAATTTTCATAACGGAAAGTTAAAAAGAGATATATATGGTCTGATGATTAAAGTTTCAGCTATTTGATTATTTAATTAATATTTCTATTTTATTCCAGAATGGTTTTCAAATGGTGGTAAATTTTTGTTAGTCTTCTTTTTGAAATTACATCAAATGTATAATATAAATCTAAATATTTACACAAAATTCACTTTAATTCTAATTTTTAACTACAGTATTGTAATAATTTGGATAATAAGTGATTTTCAAATCAAAAATCATTTGATTCAAATTTCGAACCCTGTTTTTTTAAATAATTAATCTTATTGCATTGTTATACATGTTAGCATTATGTGGCTATTTAAAAACATTCTCACTATAAATACAGTGGAGCCAATTAATCATGAAACAGGAACATTGACAAATATGAATTCTTTACAGAATCTTAGTGACGGGATCTATAAAAGGCTGAAGTGGCATTGGAAAAGGCTGTAATGCATGTCAAGTCAAAAACACGATTTTCAAGATATCTAATTATACAACAATAACATTTCATTTAACGTACTCTTATGGATGAGAATCAAATATCCCATCAAAGAAATAAAGGTCAAAATCAAATAAATAGTTATTTACTGATATGATAACACAAAATACACATCACTCAATAAAATTTCAGTTATAGAATGGTGTTGCAAAGAATGCTACTCCCACTTTAATCAAAATCGCTTTATCAACATCGAGCAGGTATACCTACTGTTTTGAATAGCACAATGCCATATAGAAAATCGTATCTCTCAAGATAAATACACTTCCTCGTAGGCTTTTCATTAACAAACCATGAATAATAGCGTAACTAGCATTAGTAGCAGTCACTGTAAGTACAATCAGACCAATGAATTGTGACAAATATGAATGTATTAAATGTGCTACACTGTACAATAAGAGAGTTAATGAATAACAGTAGGACGGCTCAGACGGTCAACACCGTAAATAAAAACGTCATAAAATGTCGAATGATAACAACCATTTATAGTATTGTCACCTTATTGAAGAACAATATTTTTCCTTCTTCACATCTACATCAAAAGTGTGACCAGCGTAATGCATTGTCACCGTTCATTGGCCGAACTACAGAAAACTATTTCTTTCACTGCATATCACCTTGATCATAGTTGTACTTGTCGCTAATAGGTGTAGATAGTAATAACAGTGATTATCCGTTTAGATGCCCAGTGTTTCAGCATGAGTGGGCGGTCACCGCACGCGGCCGGACGGCGAACGCAGATGGGAGCGTATGTAGCCGGTGCGGTAGTCCATCGAGTCGCGCCCGCGGCCGGAGCCCCCGCCGCCGCGCTGTCTACGCCGACTCCATCTGGAAAATGTGATTTCCTTTGAACCGCAATTTTGGAGTAAGACAGAATTTACGATTTTTATTAGTAGTTTTAGAATTTTGTCTATGACGACGATATATTACTAGTTATATTTGATATAGGAAATTCGAATTTATTTTCAAAATAAGGAAGGGTGGTACATTGAATTGCAAATTTAAAAATTAAAATTGTGTGGATAATATTTAGACATTCCTTTAGTTTATTTCTGTTGCTAAAAATGTAATATAAATACATTTTTCTTTTCATATAATAAAAGAGTTTTCTTAATTAACAGGAGAACGATTTGTTAAGTTTAACATCATACATATCTTACAACTTATGTTTTTACAATTGTTCATGATGAGTTTTTTTCTTAGCTATCTACTGAAGACACTTCTAGTAAGTTGCTATAAAAAAAACTCATTTCATTCATAAAACCAAAATCCGATCAAACTCTCCAAATTGAGATTTAACTTTTATCTATTTCAAAGCTCATTAGCCCACGAATTCCTATCTTTTACCAAAAAACATTCTATATTAGACAATTCCGAGAAAAAATTACTTCCATAGAAGAACAATACCAAAGTAATTCCAAGTGTTGAATTTTGATATAGAACACTAAAGAAATATAAAGTAAAATCAAAATAAATGAAAAAAAATTAGGCAACAAACATAACATATAAAGAAACATAAAAATTTGTCACCTTAAAAGTCTCATTATGTAGTCAGGCCAATTATCTGGGAACATGACAAGGAAAAATCCAACACCAATAAGGATCACACCTGCCAGTTTCATACCTTCAAATTGGACCTCATATAAGACCACGTCCAAAGCTGTAATAAAAATGAGGATACATATTTAAATTTGTCTTTAAATATGACAAACTTCTAATAGTAACGTTATTACAAGTTCAGTATCATTAATGTATCAAGTATCAATAAAGCATATAAAAACTCCAAGCTATACAATTACCTGCTGATACTGGAACAGCAGTGATAAGGCCAAGAGTGACAAACATGTTGTAGGTCATTACATTGCCAAATTGGTATACCAGGTGGAAAACTAAAAAAAATAAAATACCATTTCAAGTACTACAATTTTTTTATAGCTTTCTAATTCTTATGGCTGATCTAGTTTAATTGGTAATGAGCTATATCAGTAATCACAATTAGAGTGTTATATATTTAATAATTAAATATATACAGGTGTAAGGGACGGTCGGGCAAATACTGAAATTCTAAATAAAGACTACTATTTTAAATCTCTGATCAGTGTTCTTTACTCCCGGAAACGTAATTCTAAAATTTTGATATGTAATTACCACGCAATGTAACGCAAACTCGCGCTGTGTGTATTACCTAGCAATACGCATCCACGTACACACCTGAGCGTTGATTATTGTATCACGCGTTACATTGCTGTTTGTTGAAATTGTTTTTTTTTTTGTGTGTAGGGAGGTTTGTTTGCTTAGTATAAACAATTTTACTTAAAAAAAATCAGAAAATTTTGAAAATTTCCGGAGAAAAATTCCAGTGCCTATTATTTCAGAATCAAGGTCTGAAACCACCATTTCAGTATTTGCCCGACCGTCCCTTACACCCTGTATATGGTATATAAATCTAAATCAAGATTACCATGAATTTCAAAATTAATGAAAATATTGAGTTTTTTAGGAATAAGTAATTTGAATATAAGATTACAAGCATTACATGATTCTTTTTGGATGGATTCCTACAAAGAATAATCAATTTTTATTTATTTTCATAGATCATTTGCAATTATATTAACTAAAATAAATCACAAAAAGCATTTTCAAAAATTTCTAGATTTAAAATTTCAATGTATCATTTAGTATATATACATTTTGACATAAACTAATTTCAATATTCCTATTTTTGAAGGTTTTCTGCATTTTGGGAAATTCTTTTTTTTTTCAAAATTCTTTTTTTTTCAAACTTCGGAAAACTATCATGGTAATTCATTTTTTATCCAGTGAATCACACTTTAGGCATGATTAAATAATAAAAGCATAAGAGAAGCATTTCAAATTTCTTATTCAGACTATATACTATTACCTAATAGAGAGACACTAGCCACCAATAAAGGTATCCAAGGCATCCGATGCGAAGGCAACATTTCCGAGCCGGTCAGGTATAGTGCTAGACACACGGGCCATAGCAGTGATGCATTCACCAATCCCACTATAGAGAAAAACAGGCCCCTTTGGCCAGTATTGACTTCACCCATTATCTTTCTGAACAACACCTGAAATGAAAATAAACAACAACAATGAAATGAGAAATCGACATGTATTCCACTGGTTGAAAACTAAGGAAAATTAATTAAGTGATCTATTCTGCACTAATGCAAAGATTATATCTATTAAATATGTAAAATGTACAAAAATGGAAATGTCTCAGTTCATTCGACTGTAAAAAGTTGTGAGATCTTATGTAAAACTGAATAAATTTTTTTACTTAGTACCTATGGAAATATTTATTCAAAAACTTTTCGTAAATTGTTTTCTAATTAATTATACACCAATATTATTTCTATAATAAATATAATGACTCGCTATTCGCACAGAAACATCATCACATAAAAATAATCTACTACATAAATAAAATGCTCTTAATTGAACACAGTGAGTAGAAGGCCTAATTTAGGCAATATGTTAACAAGCACTAATATAGTGCTCAGATCATAATATTAGGTAGATGTTATTATGTTGTCGTGCAATTGCCAAGTCATGATACTTATTATAGAAATGATGTTGGTAAGTAACTAATTGATAAATAATTTATGTAAAAAGCTATTGAATAGATGGTTCTATAGACACTAACTAAAATAAATTACTTGGTCTTACAGAGATCTTGTAACTTATTGCAATGAAACGAGTGCACTGCGAGGCTTGCATTTTTATACATTTTGTTACGGACGACGACATTATAAATAGTTTAAGTTATTATGTTTGAATTACATAAATATAAGTTGTCTAATGTATATATATATATATATATAATAATAGGCTTAGCTTACACAGGGTTGTATAGATAGGTATATGTGACTTATAAAAAACCATGTCCATATAGTGCATTAAAGAAATTTTGTAATTGTTTATAAACGATTTTGAATTGTATATAACACAATGCACATTTGTAAAACGCATGATGCAATAGTGCAAGGTATTGCATCATCTCCGTGTGAGCGAGATAGAATATGTAAAAACGTATGATGTAATAGTGCAAGGTATTGCATCTTCCTCGTGTGAGCGATATAGAAAATGATAGGTAAAGTGGAGATAGGCGGCGCGGACACGTAAGAATGATTTCAGAAAAGACAATAAGTATTTGTTATTGTGATGCATTTTCATTATCCCTGAAAGATAGAATGAACATATTCGGTTAATTTCAGGTCCTATCAATATGTCCTGTGATATACTGGACAGATATATCCATGCCGTTGGTAGCAGCCGGAATCGTATGGCTGTATGACCCGAAAATTAGGTGAATTAAGCATTTAGGGCATACAGCCAGCTCGCTACCACGCAGAGGATAAGGACAAAGACTGAGAATAATAGTAAAGGAAAGACGAGATAAACATAGCATACGGTGTCCGCCCACAACCTGTTATAAGCGCTGTATATCACGGACACGGTCTGGGGGTTATAGTAATTGTTTTATGTTGTAAATAATTTGTGTTTATAAATATAAGAATAAATATATGAAAATAAATAATAAAGTAGATCTCCTGCGGAGGTAGGGACGCCCGTCGGCCGCACGGTAGAGGTTATCCCCGCCTATATGAATCGGAACACTTCCGGCAATAATTACCAGTTCGAGTGCAGCGGCCGACGGAAAAACCCGAAGAAGAGGGGAAGCAGCCCATAGCAGAGAATGAAGCCTGTTCAGTGCAACGACGACGGCGTTTCATTCAGAACCATTCCCCGTGGAAGAGTATCCGTCCTCCACACATTTTGTCTTTATGATGGGATCTCATTTCCCTTTGTAGGTGGCCCACCTTTTTTTCTTTTTTTTTTTCAAGGAGACATTGTCAATGACTGACTGTACCTACTATAAAGGTACATTAAGACTATAAGTTTTCTAAATAGCTTATTATCTTCATCAATAAATAAGTTATAGAATATAAAAAGAAATTTTCAAAATTTGCTTTGCAATTCCAAAGATAGTACCTACAATCATACAAAATAAAAAAAATGTTGGAACAGCTTATAATTTTTCTCAAGAATTTGGCAATCAAAAACAATTTTGGAATTACGACTGGCAATTCCAGAGATTGCGCATTTAAAGAAACAAAAAAAACCTATGTAAATAGCTTATAGTCTTCCTCATGAATCAAATGCAAAAAAAAAATTCTCAAATTGAACAGATAGTTTCAGCGATTAGCACATTCAAACAAACAAACTTTTCAGCTATATATGGTCCTATAGATAAGTTCTATTGTGTGAGGTGTCTTGTATATTGAACCAGTTCAATATCTGTCAATCCTCTCGAATCAAATTTGATTCGTTGCATAAAGATTTGTAGTGGAAGAACAGATTCGAGGGTCAGCTGTGGATTGCATGCTGCATGTTAATGCATATTGCAGGCAGGCATCTAGGTATAGAGATAATAATGATTACAGTGATATTTTATTACCCTATTTTCTGCATGTACTAATATTCATATATTCTATGTATTTTAAAAAGTACACACGATTATACATACCTTGAATATAGCAAATCCTGCAGCAGCGAAAGCGGCAAGTACAACACCACCAAGTGTAGAACTGCCTGTGATGCCATCCATGTACGCGAGGAGAGCTATACCGGTATCGCAAAGTATCGCTGCCACAATCTGCAATGATACCCAGTATTTTGATGTATTGATTTAATATATATTTTTTTCAAAGTGCTCTTTAATTATAACAAACTTCTGAAAACCATTTCATTTTCATCATATTCAGTATGGATAAATGTTTATAAGGTATGATAAGATTTACTAGAATAATACTACCATCAAAACATTATTTGTACATTAACTAGTGTTGACATTCAACACTGTTTAAGTAAAACATTTAGATTCCAAAAACAAATAATGCAAATCAACATATGTATTGAATACGATATGTTTCTAAACTATCTGAAATACAGTGTAAACTCTTTATAACGAAACTCAAGGGACTGAGCATTTTTTGTCGTTATAGAGAGTTATCGTTACATGGAGTGAACAAAAAAAAACCAAATTAACAAGAATTTTTAATATGTATGTATGTCTTAGATAATAAATGCTTATACATATAAATTATTGTTTATTATTGATTTGCATATCGACATCCCGCGCCTCACCGTTCATTTTACCGTACGTAATTTGATGACGGATTACGACTGATAATGCGATAGGTACCCAGTATGCTTGGTCGAAGACCATCACTTCCGAGAAAACAATGCGTCATACTGCACGTGTTCAAGGCAATTATGGATAATAAAAGCTAGACCGACCTCTGATGTTTCGGAGCTTCAAAGTCTTTTGTTACCTGATAACATAACATAAACAATAATACCGATAATAAATATTTACTGTCAAAAAATATGAACACATTTCTTCGTAATAGAGAATGGTGTATCGCTATAAAGAGTGTTTCAATATGTGAGTTTTAACACAAACCAACCAACTTGGGCTCACTCCAACGTTATAGGGAGTTTATCGTTATAAAGGATAACGTTATAAAGAATTTACACTGTATTATTATATACAATAATATCACAGAATGCTAGAATGGAATGCAGTGAATAAACAATATTGTTACCACTTAGAAAGTTGGATTAGAACACTGAGTTTTAGCAATAAATCCACATATTTATGTACATTTACAATAGAAACAATGTACCCAAAGCTATAGTATAAAACTTGATCTTACCCTAATCCCAACAAATTGCTCATGTAATATAACCCATGAAAGTAAATAAATGCATGAAACATTAGTAGCGAACAGAGCCACCACATCAGTAGCGAGAAGAATCTTCAAGGAGTACGTATACATGTAAACCGTCACCACCCACAATAAGCAAAATATACCACACCGGCTTATGAAACGTGCTGAAAATGACAAAAAAGTATGAATTGTATTATATTTAAATCACAATGTGTAAAGCATCAGTAAATGTTATTAATGCATTTGCTATCTACAAAAATAATATATAAACAGTTAATAGAGTGTTTTGAATCTTATCATGTTATGGGGGATTTTATCAACACTTAAATTATATAATTTTGATTTTGATATATCTTTGAAATCAATATAATGTATTCCATATTGATTTCATAAACATATGGTTAAACACCTCAAAAAACGTTACATTGACCTACAAAGCTATGATTTTTCTGCATGGTCTTTATTGGATTAATATAACATTTTTTGGTATTAAGTAAGCTCTGAAATAAGGTGACGCTTAGAGTCGGCATACAGATTTGCAACTGATACACATCAATCAAAAATTACTTTACAATTAACCAAAAAGAGGTGTGAGAATGAAAAAAAAAATTATTTCCTCCAAATACACTGATAAAATCTGATAAAGAGATTTAATTGTGAACAGTTTGCATCCTGCTAATGTTATAAATGTATGTATGGATGAATATTTGTTAGATTTTTGTGTAAAATTTATTGAACAGATTTGGATAAAACTTTGCAGCTCATACATCAAAGTGAAACATAGGGTACAATTTATAAAAATACTGGCTTATGCTCACGGCTTCGCTCACGTGAACGTGGCAATGGTAGAACCGGAATTTATATCAAGACTGGAATCGAAAACTAGAGTGGAGCCAGGAGCAGAATCGAGAGCGGGATCGCAATCGGAACGTGATCGATCGATATAGAAAATTAGAGGTTCCATTCTATGCGCATGTGGGCAGAGCCGCGGGCGAAAGCTAAGTATGAAAAAATATGTTCTACATAGTTAAAAAACAAATTTAAAAAATACCTACATGTACTTATTGGTAGTTGGCTATCGCTAATCAACAAATAAGGCAAATAGTTTAAACTCTATGACTATAGAGTCTAGCTGGCTTTCAGAATTAAAAAAAGGTCAAATAAAATTTTAACTCATTTGAAAACTTAATTTTATTTTTAGCTCAGATTGAATATGTTTCAAATTAGTAGATTGTAACAAAAATTTTCTATAAACAGTATTGAATAAATTGATTTCGTATCATGAAAATATAATTATTTCATCTCAGAAGTTCACCAGAAGCAGGTGCTCTAATAAATGTCTGTGCTCATGACTGAACTATTAATTAATTATATAATAATTCATCTAACTATGGAAACTCAGGTTCTAGCAACATCTTAATGAATAAAAATGCCAATATACCAATGAGCAATTGAAAAAAACCATGTTAGAAATAAATAAAAGAAGCAAAGAAAAAAAACAGATAGTATTAGTATGCGAGACATGCAATTCAAAGAGGTTGAAATACTCACACGCATTAAGGGCTATAAACAATGAAAGTAAAAGAATCATTGTTCAAAACCCGAAAAGTGGAATAAAATATAGATAAAATAAACTGAAAATACTAAAAATAGGGTATGTAAGTTATATCTTAGAATACCATAAAGCATTGAAAACTGGTAACTACTGGTGGAGACCTTTTGGAAAGGACACACAACCAAAAAAGAGAAGGAAAATGGTTGTCCAACAGTTTTTCTTCTGTATTTCATAACTAAATAAGTCTGGTGTGAATTAAGATATTTAATATTATTATTCAGGATGGTCAGTACATGTCTACATAGATGTTCTAAGCTATATTTCTGAGAAACAGCTACTTTAATGACTATGGTTTCTTTGGCAAAGTCATTCTAAAAAAAGAAGGAAATTATGAATATTTGCGAAAAGATCCATGATAAAATCCATCTAGCACTTTGTACATGAGCCCTATATAATTTTATAATATTCACACTTTCATCATAAAACCTCCTTGTAAAGATATACATGTTAAGCAAATAACATGTCATAACTGCATATTATAAAATTATTTTTATTTTTCCCTCTTCCCAAGAATAATAATTCTTGGCTTCTTGAAACTCAATAAGCTCTTTATTTCTTACCAAACAAAACGAAGAAGAATTGATAATTTTGCAGAGATTTAACGACTGAATGCATTTACTTATAGAAGGTGAGAAAATTGAAGAAGTGTAAGAATTTGTACATGTGGGTAATCTGTTTTTAAATGATGATAAACATGGCAGAGATATCAAAGGAGAGCGAAAAACAACAACGAATGGGGCCTTACTATTATGGCCTCGCTATTATGAATAGTAAAACATCTCATGAAAAGCGCGCACTTGACTATCCATAATGGGCTCCTAATCCCTACTCTTATGTATGGTAGTGAAAGCTGAGTATGGCAGAAGAAAAATGAGAGTAGGATCAATGCAGTGGAGATGCGATTGCTGCATAGTATATGCGGAGTGTCTCGGAAAGATAGATATAGAAACAGTGATGCTAGAGAGCGCTGTGGTTTGAAGGAAAATGTAGTGACTAGAGTAGAAACACATGTTGCGGTGGTTTGGCTATCTGAAAAGGATAAATGAAAATAGACTGACAAAACAAATCTATAGAGTGAATGTGTGTGATGAAAAGGCCGGCAAGGTTCGCTCTAGAAAATCCTATGTAGATCACATTGGTGGTATGTTAAAAAATGGCCAAATTTTAGGCACCCGAAACTGACGAGCTTGCATGAAAAGATTGATGGATGTCAGTGAGGTAAGAGAGGTATGTAAAGATTGTACTATGTGGAAATCTATTGTCTCTGCCTACCCTTCTGGGAAATAGGCGTGAGTTTATATTATTATTATTAAGAGTTAATATTTATAATTAAACTAAAAGTGTCTAAAAAATTTAAATTTAAACATCTCTTTTCTAACATAAAGTAAGATATTTGTGTAAAAATATTCATTTTAAAATACATTTGTTTCTCAGAAACGAATAGCAAAACAATAAAACACACACTAAATGGAATAAAATCACTTACCAAATGTGAATCCTTTTTCTTTGAAATCTCTAAAGGCATCACAGACTAGATCATTGGCAGATTTACATTTGTTCGATATTAATGCAACAATCACATACAGTGGGTAAAATAGAACCAGCCAATTAGTACAAAACCATGCTGTGAAAAATGGGGCGTTGTAAAGGTTCTGAAAAGTAAAAATGTTAATAATTGATTGTTGACCTCATTTGTCAATAACCTGAAATCATGGAATTGACAATTAATATTATGTGTTAGAAAAAAGTTAGTGCATTATCTACATACTATTTGATAATGATATGAATTTTATGAAATCGCTACAATAAAACGTGTATCTGCTCCACTGGCTACTGACCACATTACTGCCAATAATTTAGTCTTATCCCCTAACCTCTAAAGCTGGTCATTCAATATTGTCATCGATTATTGGTTAGATCGTGATTTTTTTATTCCTGGTTGCACAAAGGTATTAATAAATTTACTTTTATCTATGAATTAATATCGATGTCCATAATGAGATTGTTGAATGACATTGTATTGTCAATGGAAATTTATGAGCTGACTAAATATAATAATAAAAAGCCATTAAAAATTAATTATCTTGTCTTTCTTATAGAAGATTTAGCATAACATAATGCTACACTGAAATCATATTTCAAAATCTTTAATGGAATGTCTTACATTGACCTTAAATTTTATTAGCTTCCCATTTCATCTTCAAATTTCTGAATCAAAAATTCGATTTATACTGTTTAAGTTATTGACTACTACAACTATACTAAATTTTAGTATTTTACATACATAATAGTAGCATACTTGTAAAGTCTGATAAGTTGTGACCTTCAGAGGTGACTTATCACATGTATGTTCATTTCTTAGAAGGACGAAAGGGGGTTACATTAGAAGAAAATTCATTATTATGTGAATTCAAAAAACACTCTCAATACATTGCAAATGGTATAACATATGGATATCCTCTTTGCAAGCACTTTGCACATCTTTACATTTTGATGAACAATAAAAGTTAAATATGGGCATAATTAGCAATTACCACAGTGTAAGTTAAAAATATATAAAAAAAAAAAACTATTTCCAAGAAGATCAATAAGAAGTAAAATTCTAGTTGTAAGTATTAAAACATATAATAATTAATTATATCATATTTTTGTTTTTCATACTAACTCAATTTTAGTTCTAGCAGTTACAGATGCATATAACATTATTGGTTAATTGAAATGCCAAGGCTAATTTCACACACATAGAACATTATTGAATGTGTCATCAATCACAGTTTCATCAACAAGTGATAATTTTTGAAAACTTTTAGTATCATGATATAATCTACTCATATAAATTGCTAAGTAGTCGAAGAGGGTATATTAGAATTAATGAGTTGCCTATGATGTAGTAACAACTAATATAGAGTAAAAAAATAGTCTGCAGCTTTATTATTACCAATTTTATAAGAGAATATGTATTATATTACACACATATGTTGACACTATTTTATTCATTCAGATTATCATTATAAATTTTATAAGAGAAGGTGTAATATACTACACATATATATTGATATTATTTTATTAATTCAAAATAATGTTATATGGTTCAATTTTTAGTTTTTACTATATTTTAAAATGAAAACTATGTTGTTATTGTATTATAATACCATTCATTGCTAATTACTATAGTTGCTAATTAGCAATAATTAGCTAATTAGCAAATTAATAAACCAATATGAAATATTGGTTTCTTTGGTAAAATTGGTAAAAATTTTGTTATACTTTCCTTTTGTAAACTGTAAATAATTGAAATAGTCACACAAAACATAAAGAAAATTGCAATCTACAAATATTACTTCACATTTTCAGTGACCAAAATTTTCAAAATATCTGATATAAAATATATGTTTGTACTTTTTATGATAGTTACTAAAGTTACAAAAAAATATATAGTTCAAAAGTAATGAATGACAAAATTAATTTTTATTTCTTAATCTACACGATTCCAATTTCAATAAGAGAATTAATTATTTGAAAGCTACAATTAATTTGTATAGAGCAATATATTAAAATAACAAATGTGCTCAAAAATGAATTATGTATGCTTAAATATGAATATATTTTAGATTAGTTTCCTGTTTTAATAATTGTATTTGAAATATAACAAACTTCTTACATGTTTTCTTGACTTCAATGTGTAGTTTTTGTACGCCACTGCCGATGCCTCTGTACTGAACACTGTACCATAACCATTGGGTGTATATTGCTCCAGATAGAGATATTTTATACTATGAGTAGAGATGACCCATGACACAGTTAACAGAACTGTTACACACATACCATAGTACATCTGAAAAGTTTTGTATGTCAAGTGTTAAATGGAAATAAATTAAAAATACACTATCAATTTGAAGAAAATTAAATCAATCTAAACCATAGATTCAATTTAAATTAAAAATTACCTATATGTTATAGATTACCCTATACAATATGTACGACATGACACATACATATACAAAATTGTTTAATGTTAATATAAAGGGGCCATTCAAGTATTACGTAAGCACCAAAGGGGGATGGGAGGTCTTTGCTTTGCTTACTTTTGACGACTTGGGGGACTCGGAATTGAAGTTCAGAATTATTTATTTCCAAACTTGATAACTGTTGCTCATGAAAACCAAAAAACACCAATTTTTACGTAAGCATAGGGGGACAGGGTAAAGCTTTGCTTACTTTTGCTCACAAGGAAAGGGGGTCAAAACTTACACAAATTCTGCTTATGTAATACTTGAATGGCCCCAAAGGTTTAAAAACCTTTTTTTTTTAATTTCACCAATTTGATCTGCACAGGATATTTAAGGGCGACCTTTGCCGAGCTTTCCACCAAATACATTTGTTCTAGAAATTTGTTTT
Source organism: Eumeta japonica (assembly GCA_005406025.1). Lineage (NCBI taxonomy): Eukaryota > Metazoa > Arthropoda > Insecta > Lepidoptera > Psychidae > Eumeta > Eumeta japonica. The sequence continues at coordinate 217,232 of BGZK01000065.1, read as the reverse complement.
GTCAGTATACTTTCATTCACACTTTCAAAATTTCCTTTTTTAACAATAACCTTAAATTATATTTCAAATTAAATATTTTTTGTTAAGCATTATTACAATATACTGGATTTTTTCACAGTATCTAGAATTTATTTATACTTTTGATTGGAATCAAAAAAATAGATATAACAAATTACATATAAACAAATTATTGAAATTATAAAATTATTGTTATTAATTTATTTAAATAATTTGAATAAAATTATTTAGAATTAGAACTTATAAAGGGTTGTTGTATTTGCATTAATTTCTGGTAAAGACACAAATGGAATCAAATATGAAAAGAATATTGATCAATGCATATGCATCTCTCCACCTCAAAAGAAATTCCAATGATTTCCATTTATTGACCTATTACAACTTTGATACTTATTAACTTGATTTATATACACAATGAAGTGTTCCGATTTAAACCTATATTATACCTTAAGGCCTGCCTTATATTTAATAGAGAACATCACAGTAGCCGGTACAACTGTAGTGTATGATATGGTATGGTAGAACAAAATACTTAAAATGCTAGGTTTATATATTTTTGTTTAATATTTAATTAATATGTAAAACACTTGAGGTATTCTCATCTAGATTTCAAAAACAAAATGAGAAAAAATTATGATATGTACATTATTTCTTATCTTTATAAAAACAACTATTTTAAGTGATAAGAATGACAAATTAAATACAGACAAAAAAACAAATGTAAATATAAGATTGTACCCTGCAGCATTCCAATATCTGCAAATATGTTGCAGTGCCATGAAATGCATATTATTAACAAGAAACCATGCAAATGAAAGGAAGAAAATATGCAAAATTAAATGATTTTCCATCAAAAATATCTTCATCTTCATAATATTTTACAAACCAAAACTATAATATAATCTAAACAGCAATTACAAAAAACATGCCAATAACAAATGCCTACTCAGAAAATCAGATTTGCAAATACAAACAATAGAAAATAACCAGTACATAAAATTTCAAGAACATTTGCAAGTATTCCATCGCATTATACTCACAAATATTTTTGATCCGTTAACCTAATTACTATTAAAAAATGCAATTACCTTTGACTAACATTAGGGTATAAATTAAATCTAAAAGTCTAACTAAATCATACAATGAAGCATGATAAATTGATTTTATGGAATACTTGAATCATGTAGAGCTGTGCACAAAAATTGGAATTTCAAATACTGGGAAAAAGGCATTTTATTCAATATCATGCAATTTAATTATTTATATTTTCTTACTTTTTTAGCTAATTTTGAGCAGCATGACCGGGGGCATTTTTTGTCCCTCAGCCTTTCTTCTTCTTGGCTACTAGTAGCAGACTCACTATAAGTTTGTTGCAGAGTTGGTTGTGTTGTTAACGGCGGTGCTGAAGAAATTGAAGTCTGAGGTGTCAATGGGGTTCTAGGGCTTAACGGCGTCGGGGGCCCATTCGCTCGTTCTGCGACTCCGCTCCCACCGACGCCGCCCTCGGCAACCTCCTCGCTCGTAATTATAACGGACGGCGCACGGACACGTTTAGGATGAAATATTGTAGCCAAATCGCCGTCCCTAGCCATTTCTAACGCCAGTTCACCACATAGCGACACACATAATTGGTGTTATCGATATACATTCCGTGGTATACTTTGAGCATTTAAAGCAATTCTATGTGTATAAAAGTTAGTATTATCAATTCCGTTTTTATATATTCCATTTGCTTAAATATGTAAATTTAGCTTGATGCTAAATTATTAACCTTTGTAGTCCCAGTGACTACAAAAGTATAAGACATCGCTATACTTATCTGCAAAATTTATTAAACAAAATGTTCTGTGAATGACATCTTTTCAATCTATAAAAATTAGGTCAATTTAAAACATAATACTTATATTTATATAACTTAGTAAACACTTAGTGCGTAAAGTAGAACATACAACTCTTGACATTACATACAATGTACTTCTGATGCTATGTTGCCAACCCAAAGAACTAAAAAACATTAGCTTACCAATAAATAAAATAGGAGACAACAAATAGTAAAGTGAAAAAAGTCAAATTTCATACTTCCCTCATATAATTAAAACAATTATCTACTTTAATTAGTTACTAGGACTCACATACATTGCAATATACTATTGATTACAACATAATAAAAAACAAAAATCAAAATAAAATTATTTTCGACTTTCATCCTCACTTACCTCATCTTCAGTATTTTGAAACTCATTTTCCTTTTTAAAATCACATACATTTTTTTAATTCCTTCATGTGGTTTTAAATGCTTGTCAATCGGTTATTTCTGATTTAGAATGTAATGCTCCTTTGATAAAGTAATATTCTATTACATAATTTGATTTTCATAATGTTTATAGCTGACAATAACCTTTCCATGGTGGCGCTGCTATGTAGGAGACACGAAAGTTTCTTCATTTATTCACATAATGTGGGAAATGTTTAAGACCCGTCTCCATTTTTCAATTCGTGTACATATTCCCAAATTCAATTATATCTGGAGTTTTGTTATGGCCAAAGATAAATTAATATTTTTTAACATTGGCCATTTTCTATCCAGTTAAGTTATGTTATTTGGACAAATCTGTGGAAAGAAATAATGTAAATCTGAAATGGAAAAGAATATCTTTTTTTATTTCATGATTTAGAATTGCTTTAGGATTTAGTATCTTCACACATTGTAATGCTTGAGGGTTTTTGTCTTTAAAAGGAAACCTTTTTAATATCTATTTGCATAGTATAATAGGTGATGCTGAAATCTAATTGAAAAACAGTAAAAATTAGGACTGAAACAAAAAACAGGAGCATCGATGTGAAAACAGCAAATCTACTGTTAATACAGTAGGTTTGGTAACACAGTATATTAACAAGTCTTGCCATTACATCCAATGTACCCCTAATGTTCATACAACTCTATGCAATATACTCAGGTCGACTCAATGAGGTCGAATGAAAGCCACAAATAATACTTATTGTTGTGTTTTTTTGACCATAAAACAATAATCTATGACAATGACGTTGGATACTTAAAAATCCTAACAAAATGAAATATCGTTTCATGATATTTAACAAGATGACGTATAATCCATTTCATATTGGATCTGTCAAACCAACAGTATGGTTACTAACCAGAACATTTAATTCATAGATGAATATGAATATATAATTTAATTAAAGCGATAAAAACCACAGTAAAATGTTAATGAGCTGTAATAGCTATCATCACTTTTAGTAACCCAATACAAAAAACAAAGGGTGACGTAAATCATTTCTGTAAGTTTTTCTAAGGTTTTTCACTTTATAGTTCATGTCGATTTGGAACATGTCATAAATATTTAATCGTTTTATATACCTAATTAGAAATTAACTTGCTGTTTATTTGCTTTCAAAATATTAGTTTATAATTTTCCTGAGAGTCTATAGAAAAAAAATTTCTTCATCAATATGACGACAATATCCGTGATGGCCAGTATTATAATTGTGTTAATATTATTAATTACAATGCAAGTTCTACTTTTCGTTTAAAACTTTTTTTTAATATTTGAAAATAAGTGTAACAAGATTTGAAACATAATTTATATTATTACGATCTAAAAAAAATTTTTGAAATAATTTTTATTTTTGCTTATCGATATTTAAGACAAAATAGTTACACAGATGGCTAGTAGAAACACTACTTACAACTTTTTAAGTAGGAAATGTGAGACTGGATATCGATTTCCTTCTAACAAATTTCTAGTGCCTTAAGTGAAATTAATATATATTTAACAGTATTTTGTTGGTATTTTAAGAAAATTTATTATTTTAGTAATCAAAATTATAGAAATACATATTTTATTATATTTTTATTAAAGTTTAGTAATTGGTTTAAGAGTATATTTCAATATTATACAGCATGTAAGTGAATAGCACTGCATGACTTGCCTCTATAATATAATTTATTCATATTCAATCTCCACTATTAAATTTTAAAAAGTAGTCTGGTTCAAACAATACACCATAAGTAATTTAGTATGAAAAATAAATCAAGTAGCCTGTCATTAAAGCCACTCGATTGCACGAATACTTTGACAATAATGAGTACTTAAGTCGAATGCGTGTCAATGACCTTTGACGTTGAATCGTAACAAAAATCCTACTTAGGTAATAAGATTTATGTTACTTACCACCGGGAGGTATCGAATCAACAATGAGTTTACACTTACACCATATCGAAATACTCACTGGCACTAAAGACACTCATCATTCACGTTGCATCGCCTTATTTTTTGTACCTAAACGAAATGTACGTTCACGTCATGTTGTGTTCGCACTGAATCGGGAATCGTAATTCACCTCTATGATTGCAAGAAAATTAGCGGTGGGAAAGCAGCGCTAATGTTGCAAAAAAGCATATGTACAAATTATACAGGACACTTCATTATATGATAATTAACAAACATTATTCGATTTTTTGACTACGTTTATTGTTATCTTTATTAATATATTGTAATTATACTATGTACTCTCAAAAGTATATAGTATAATTACTTTTTGCGGTGCGGTGTTGTTTATTTAAATACTGCGTAGTTCTGAAGTTTATTTATACCACTGATCAATTTGAGCCTAATAGTCAATTTTTAGTGTATTTAGACGTTTTTCTCGTTATTAAAAAATTTTTTCAATATCGTTTGCGATTGTCGTTTTTATAATTACAGTTGTTATTTTCAAATTAGTTAAAAAGTGATTGCTACAATTATTTCTAAAAGGGAAAGAGAATTAAATAATCAGTGTCGTAAATTAAATGTACATAAATTTATATATATATTTCTTTAGAGACTATAGTTGCAAATTGAGCAACTACGACATATTACGACCATAACAATTTAAGAATTTAGAACGCCATATATAACAATGTACATACATTTTTTACTTAAAAAATATTTTATTTGAAGCATTTTTTTTAATTTATTCAAGACTATAAAAATTTTAAATTATGAAAAACTACCAATGAAAATATACATTAAATAATTCGTAATGCATGGCGATGGTGAATAATACACATAAAAATGTAGTTTACATTTTCGCGCCAATAGTTCATGACTTTGCAAGTGCTCTTGCAGCACGTAGCCGCTTTATAGAGTGATCACAGCTCTCCCTATATGTATATACGGTATAACACACGAAACTCTGCTGCTTTGTATTGCCTATAAATGATGCAATACGCAGGTTTAACGCTCTCCGAGTCTTCCTTCCTCACCCCCGTGTGTCTATTTTCGCCATTGCGACACTTTTATTACTAACTTCACAGAGACAGTTTCGTGCGTCGTACTTTAGAGATCATTCTGTAAAGTACGACGCACACTGTTTGCACGAAACTTGCGCAAACATGTATGCACATGAGTGCATTCATGTTTGCGCAATAAAACTCATAATTTATTGCAGCTAGCATACCGGTACATAACACATCTACTTTTGACGTGACAACGTCTTAAATTAGGTTGCGGCTGGGAGTCACTTTGAAAAGTGTAACGCTCGGTAACGTAACGATGAGTCACCGAACGAGAGAGAAATGCCTTGCGCACTCAACTATGATCGGTCTGCAGCACTAGAATTAGTGCATATTCATGTTTGCGTATATAAATACGTATGTATGTAAAGGTAAAATAAAATTTTGTTAATATGAAATTCAGTGCGAGATTCTTTGTATAAATTAATGTTTTAAATATAATTTTTGTATAAATAAATGTTTTAAATTGTTACTATTATTTCATCCTTCTTCCTACTATACGAATGAATATTCACATTAAAATGATTTTACCATTCAAAGTCGTTGTCACGTAAAACTTTCGCCCGTATACCGACTTTACAGGCAACCAAATTTTTATTAATAAATAGCTTCCTTTAGCGGATTCGCCCATGCGGACGTAAACCGTAATTTTTCACTGATTGATCTTGCTGTCAATCGCAATTTGGCTCCGTTTTCAATTTTGATCCGGTACTATTCCTGAATCCGATCCCTAATATAGTAATCACTAAAGATTAAAATTAATAGAAATATTTGATTTCATAATATTGGTAAAAAATTTGCATGAAAGAACTTTATAATTTGTAAGTGTATAGATTATAGTAATATAAAACTTTCTCATTACTTATATAAAATTTGTTAAAAAACAAATTCAATTATAATAATTATTTTTGGAATAGGTTTAATCTATTGTATTTCTTTAGAGGTACTTTTAAGATTTGTATAAATATAAAACAAATAAATAAATAAAAAAGGCAAATCCACTAGTTAAGAACAGTCTCAATTGTTAAGCGACCAAATAACGTGAAGCGCAAGAGACGAAACCAGTGTTGCTTAGGTCTACTTCATTTAAGTCGGTTTACATCTCGGCTTTTATGTTACTTTAAATGAAGAAATACAAAATACTCATTATAATACGTGATTGAGTACCTTTTATAAACAAATTAAATTTTGCTAATCGAAAATACCATCCTTTTTCACAGCTTTTTATATGTTACTTTTGCATTTTTTAACAGAACACTTTGACGTTGTAATGGAAGGTGCAACGAAACTACATTGAATACAATGAGTGCTAAACTGTGTTTTAGCATTCATTTACTGCGGCCGTTTTTAAATGCGGGACTGTGCATCTTCTTTTTTATAGATCAAAATTCATGGTGCTAACAACTGAATACATGTTGAAACACACATTAAAAATTTTATGAAACAAATGTGCATAATATAGGCCTGTCGGATTACATGGGATACTTTGTATTTTAAACTTTTTTAATGTTTAAAAAAAGTGATCAATTATTTTTGTTAATTATTTATATTAGTAATTATAATTGTTACGAGATATTAAATAAAAAATAAATTGTTGCCGTAAGTGTTAAAAGTCAACGTTTCAACAAAATTTTTGCTTAAATTTTTTCTCAATTGATACTCAACAAATTTAAATAATGAAACTGAAAATGACTGCACAATTAAGTAAGGAAGAAATCTTAAAAAATATCAATTTGTAACTTTTAGGGAATTTTAGTTTATATTTGTAGTTTTTGAAATCACTTAAGGACAAAAATTTCATGGTTTGCAGACAATGGAATGGAGTTAGTACCTGTTGGTTTTAACTTCCACGTGTAGTCAAACTATATAAAAACTGGAGAAGTGCAAATAATACTCTTAACCTCAAGGTCCCATACCAAATTAATTATATAACAATATGTACATATTTCATACATTAAGTCTCAATGATTATTATCTGTTTGCAATATCGATACTGAAGAGACATTGGTTCGAGATTCCGAAACTATTTTTTCTTCAAAAATATCACAATTTTTGAGTCCTGATCTCATATCAGAAAGTCAAAAAATATCTCAAATCATGAACCAAACTATAATTGCAAATGAAGTTTGTAAATACATAAAATAAATGTTTATTCATATAACCATAAAAAAAGGATTTTCATTTTTTCGTTTATTTAATGCTAGACATTTTTTCTTGCTAAATCATTTTTCTAGTTCAATGGGAAGTACCCTATGAGTTTTGATTTACTAGTGAATTTTAAAATACAAGACAAATGGCAATACTTTTTGACTATATTAAAACCTTCACTTTTCATATATGGTCCAAGGAACTTCAGACCTATTTAATATTAATTTCAAATTGATGTGTCCTTAATGTATCTCGACAAAGAGATGGACAACGAAGTGATCCTATAAGAGTACTTTTTTCTTTAGAGATATGGTACCCTAAAATGAAGGAATAATGCAGTGCCCACACAGTTGAGAGGTAGTTTAAAGTGACAGCCTGAACACTATTTACCCCGGTAGAAACATTTTTGAATAAGTCTGAAATCTCGGGGATTAGTTGACATTTAGTTTTTAGGACATGTAAACACTAATAATTTCATAAAAAAAACACTTTATGATGTCTGTAAGTACTCTAGTTTTTTTTTTTTGTACTTATTTTATATGCAGTATTATGATTTTGAAATAATGAAATCAGTGTGTTTTATTATTAAATACCCTTGATATTATATATCAAAAACAGGATAAATTAAAGAGATTTTGTATTATCTTTGTCTTTAATAAAGTAATTACAGATAGGCACTAAAAAAATAAACATGCATGAAAGACCATAATATAATAACATATTCTTAGATACAACAAACACCGATTCACTTCGACTGGCATCACGCTATTGTTGTTGCTTTGCTGGAGCCCCGCTAAGAAATTCATTGGAGCTTAGCACCCATGTGTGGAGACCAAATTGATCTAAATGAATTTTCAGACACAAAATTGAATTAATGGCACATCAGATCTGAATATTGTGTGTGCTATTTTATTTTTCGGATTCATATTTTATGAATTTTCAATCACAGTTATTGAATTAATGGCACATCAGATCTGAATATTCTGTGCGCTATAAAATTTTTCGGTTTTCACATTATTAATTTTCAATCACAATTATTGAATTAATGGCACATCAGATCTGAATATTCTGTGTGCTATTAAATTTTTCGTTTTCACATTATTAATTTTCAATCACAATTATTGAATTAATGGCACATCAGATCTGAATATTGTGTGCTACTTTCATTTTTTAGTTTTCACAATGGGATTTAAGACTAGAAAGGTATGTGAATCGCTTCATAACATTAATCGAGACTTGCTTGATTACATTGCACTGGAAAAGAATTATTTTCACTTTCTAGCCTTATTGAATGTCTACTCATTAAAATAAACGTCAACACAATATACTACACAAATTGTGTGATGTGTATTCAATGCCAGTTATTAACAAAAACTTCGCCAATCAACATTTTCCTCGACCATCAGTTCAACAACTAATGGGCAAAAACAACGTAAGCGACATACAAGGTACATGTATCGCCATGACCATGAAGGCACATAATATCCATAAACAAAAAAAAAAAATCTTTAAAAAAGCTATATAATCACTTTGTTACTTAGTAAAATCTACCAGCTAGTGTAATAAAAAAATGAAATATCGCACGATGCACTTCAAGTTTTATAAATATTGCTATTATTGTTCTGGTATTTTTTAGTCCATTTTTTCACTCTAAATTAAAAATTCTACTAGATACATGTGCATCGAGCTTTCTTCTCTGAAAGCTATACTGCATGTGCATATTTTAATAACAGTGACACCTATATTTTTTTGACATTATTTTGCATTCAGGCATTTCTCCTTGTTATTGATGAAGAAGAGTTCACAATAATACCTATGAAACATAATCTTTAAATTTAACTAAATAAATAGATACAATTATTAACACATAAAATTGAATCTGTTGTTCCCATAAAAAGGACATATCATTTAAATTACACATTACATGTAATTTACATATTAAAATTCATGATGATAAAGTTGTTAATGTGCTTTATATTTCATGTGGATTGAAAAGGAAATTTCCACTGTTACACATTATAATATAATAATTTTATTCGTTCAGACACTAAATGTTATATTGATAGTAATTACACAAAGCTATCTACATGAGCCATTTTTATGCTTTGAATTTTTATTATAGGGACAACTGTCATGTTTTCTAGAGATTTTATATCTATGATTGCTTTCGGAAATCACAATTCAATACGAGTAAAACGCTGTACATGAATAATGATTAACATTGTTCTGTGTAAAAAAAACACGCTACAATACAATTAAAATTTTCTCTCAAATTATATGATGAATATATTTTCAGTGTTTACATTTAAGGAATGATTGACTGTGACATTTTTGTTGCTTAATTTTGGATAACAATGGCTCTTGATGCATATTGGTGTGTAGAATCTGAAACAAAAAAGTGGTATAACAGGTATTTATTATATTCCATAAACAATTTAAGAAATCTTGAAATTGCAAATGCACAAGAAACAAAATTAATTTTTTACAGTCTGTTATATAAAAGGTTGAAAATTTGTGTGTGATCATGATGCTATACTTAGAAGATTATCTAATAGCTGACTCACACTTTTGAACAGTAAATAATGTAATATTATAAAAAATGTCTGACATTTGACTGCCTGAAATCTGACCTCACTCGAAAATACTTTATTCCAAATATCCTTTACACTTAGGTTCTTTCGAAGTAGACAGAGAGACCAGGATCTATAATTATTTTTTAGTGCAATACCTATACACTTATTTTCTTTTTAAGTATTAATTAGTTAATTACACAGTTAATAGTCTAATAGAGAATAATAAAATAGATTTCATAAAATCTAGAATTCTGTAAGTTATATATTTTATTTTAGTCAAGAAAAAGTCAACCAGATTACAGTTATTTAGTGAGCTACTAATTATGCACAGTTGGTCACGAGTATCGTTGGATTTCACTTTTAAAATTTACATATAGATATACCTCCAGTTTTGAACAACAAAAGTTAAATGTTTCAATAAACTCAATGATCATCTGCCATCAAATATATTTGGAAAATGCTATAATTTTATTGTGGATGCAGAAATTGAGATTGCACAAAACTTTATGTATCAATAACTGTGATATTTTTGGTTAAATCAGTATTGTGCCAAATAACTGGCACCATGCTGGAAGGTAATTTTTTCGATGATCAGTTAAAGAGACATACTGCAAAGAAAATTCTAAACAATATTAAAATAACCAAAAACTCCATTGGTTATGAATTTAAATTCTATGTATTCAAACAGAAAAAAAAAAATTATATGTGTGGTGTCAATGTTTTGCTTAGAAAAAATCTTACCCATTTGCTTAAGAATCTTTTTAGTTTGTAGTGTTAATAACTGTTTTATTTAATTATGTGGAATTGTGTTGAATCACTGACTTCAAAGCATCATGAGCACTCCAATAAAAATATATTAGGCATTATGATAGCAAAAAATGTTGTTGAATAGAACTGAGTGACTTAATTAATAGTGTTTATTTGGATTTAATTAATAGTAGAGTACATTTCAAAGTCAGTGATTTTTTTCCATAACTGCAAAAGCTTTTTTAAAAGAGGACATGGAAGTATGCCAATTTACTTTGATTAGTATTTGATAATAATTTATATGTATATACCAGAGACAGCTCGCATGTTCATATCTCCTACTGACAGCACTGCTTGCGCACGCTGTCAGCCTGCGAGGCTTGAACCTCTACACGTTCAGCGTCCGCACGGATCACGTCATTTTCGGGCGGTTCGCGCATTTGCTTCTGCGACACGATCCTGTAAATCTCTGTAATACACCAAAAATAATTATTAATTGCACAGCTAATAACAATCACATTAGTACTGAAGTCACTCCAATGTCAAGCAAGTCAAACTTTATTAATATACCTAGGGTGAACAATTTTCATCTACATTTATAAAGCATTCTTGTCAGTGAAGATTATATAAAAATGTTACTTCACAATAAAATAGAAAGCAAAATTAGTCTATCTTTAAAATACTACATCTTATAAACAACTTCTATTATCACTTACATCACTTTCTTATATACTAAAAATAATACAATCCTCACCCGTGAGTATATTCTGGAAGGCGGGTTCTACATTGGTAGAATCCAGAGCTGATGTTTCAATAAAACTAAGACCGTTTTTCTCAGCAAATGCTTTTGCTTCTTCTGTCGGTATGGATCTGTGGAGTGGAATTGAAATTATTTAGGAATATTATACATTTTTCTTTGTTTACAATAATACCTTTTTGGTAATATTTTCATATTACAATCTCATTACACAACTACCTACTATGTTAATAATAATAGAATGTGTTTATTTCCTCTCCGTAATAGAAAAGGATAAAGTAAAGGAAAATAAATTTGCTGTTATAAATGATTCATTAATAATAAATATGTGGATAAACAAATCTACTAAAATCAAGCTCCTCAAATCACTGTGACAAACAATCTGATGACTCCTTTCATATTATATGTTCTTATCTCAGAAACTATCACTCATTTAGAAAAATATTTTTGTCTTGTATATTGATTTTTGAAAAGGGTCATAGGACTAATAATTCTAAAGGTGGGTTTGTTTGAATGCATTAACTTCAAGAATTACTAGTTGAATTTGAAAAAAATTGTTTTATTTTATTTAATAATAAACCAAAACAGGAGCAGCATTTATATATGTTAACAAATCTGGCACTAAGCAAATGAAATGAGAATGTCATATGACATGGATGCAGTGGTTGGGTTGAAGGAGGATTAGCATTAAGAGGAGAACCAAAAAAGGCCGAAAGGTTCAAACTATAAACATTCAGGCCAGCTAGGTACTTCTATTTCTTAGTGTAGTTATTAGACTGAATAATACTATATAAGATGACTTGCTGTAAAGTTAGGTTATTTTTTTGTGATTGGTTCTTTTGCTTTTTCATACAACTATCCAGATGTTATGTGGCATAAAAAAAAAATAGTGAAATGCATTTGGTTATGCAATCATTATGTTTATGAAAGAAGGATGCATAATTCTATATTATATATATAATAATAAAATGCATAAATTGTACCACTTAAGGAATGTTTAAATTTAATAATGGACACATGTATTTAAAGGAACTAAATTTTAATTCTACTAGAGATTTCCTTAATAACCAGGCAGTATAATTTTCTGTTTATTAACATTTTATCTCAGTGATTGAGCAATTTATTTCCCTTTATAATTTTCCTGCCATTTTCTTCAAGTTATTGTAATTATTATAAACTATAAAATACACTGGTACTTTAATGGTATGCAGGTTCTCTAGTACTCATAAAAATTGTTTATATAAAATAAAAAGTGAATTAAGAAAGTTGTTGATATAGAGGATTGACAGCAAAATCTCAGTTTTATATACACAAATGTGCCATAGATTGTGATAATAATAGTGTCATAGATAGGAATAGTTGTAGAATTTAACAAGCCTAAATTTAATTTTGAAGAAATAAGGATGCTTAACTGCACTAACTGATGAAATATACCATCCTATATATAAAGGATAAATTAGAAATAACTATGCTGGATTGAATTATCACATATCCTAATTACCTCAAATGCCTCAGATCACTCTTATTTCCGACCAACATGATTAAAATATTTTGGTCGGCGTGATCGCGTAGTTCACGCAACCACCGTTCCACATTCTCATAAGACAAATGCTTTGCTATGTCGTAAACGAGTAAGGCTCCAACAGCACCTCTGTAATATGCTGAAGTTATTGCACGGTAACGCTCCTGCCCTGCTGTGTCCCATATTTGGGCCTTTATTGTTTTGCCATCCACCTGTCGATCGTAATTTCTTATATTCAAACTTTAAGTAATATGAAATTTGCTAATCTAATTCCTATAGATGAAATAAAAAAATTAATACGAAAACAAATTCATAATACACAAAGAGAAATACAGTGATGAATATGCATCATAAAACGAGATGAATGTGTTACGTAAGAGGTAACACAGTCTGAGTTGCTAATTTATGCAGAAAGTATTTTTTTGTAATCATGTCATAACTAGGAGAATTTACTATTAGCATTTTAGTAATATTAATTTTTAAACATACTGTTAAGATAATCATTTATGATGAAATAACATGTAAATAAATAAATTGTATGCCTACTTGAATCATACATTGTCACATTTGTATATTGTATATTTGTCCACTTGAACACAGTAATCTCTACAACTACTAAACAAACATTTTCACAGGGAATCTGAGTATAGATGAAGCCAACATGTAGGTTTTATTTCATCTAAACCGGGTAAAGATAATTACATAAATAAAATTGCCTCACCCCTTTATATAAATGTGTAAACACATTATATTAATAAAAACAATTTTCTTTTTCACCTTCCTCATTATAAAGCCATTTTAATTAACTTTAATTTTTACAATATTACTTGTCTACTATTTAGTTACTATTATTGAATTAGTAAGCAGTGACAGAATTTTTTACTAATTCATTAGTAAATTTGAACAAAAGTAAATTTGTTTATTCCATAATATCACTATGTTTGAAGGACAATGTTATAAGGAAATGTATAATTCAATGATAGTAAAAACAACTCTGTACATGTAAAAACTGAAAACAACGCTGAATTCACAACATTCATAACCTCTCACATTGAGTTCAATTAACTATATTAGGTGCAGTATTCAATTTATTCAAATAAATACGGACAGTATATCATTTCTCACTACTCTAGTTGGGAACAATGCCCTGGCTTTACATATGTGAATTTAATTTTTAACAAACCCATCTCACTCAAAATTATCTGGCAATGTTGGTAATAATAGTACATTTATTGTATCAAATCAAAGTTCATGATAATGTTATCAAAATCAGAGATTACAGGTAATTTAGTATTGTGTTTGTTTTCAAATTGATTGAACTAAAATGTCATTGCAATCTAATTTTTGAAATATAATTAAAAATAATAAGATTTATATAATAAAAGAAGTAATTTAAAAATTAATTTATATTTAAAATTAATCATTATTAATTATAAAAATCATTTATAATTAATAATGATCCAATTAGTAGGTAAGAATAATCATTAAATCTCAAATGTTTTATATATATGATATATTAGGTCCTTTTTAGTCCTTGAGAAATAAAAACAATTTTTGATAATTGAACTCCATAGGTCAATTGTTGGTAGTCATAGACTATGATTGAAATGACAATGCCCAATACTCTTCCTAAACAACAATGGATATTGTATGTATTCCCATATTGTGCCATTTAATGTTTTCTCAACTATAATAGTTATATAAAAAATATTTGAATTTCATGTCTTATACCAAATAATACATGCATAGTAAACAAATGTCTTTTAATAAAATAAACCTTTTTCAGTTATTAAAACATAAATAGTGCACACTCACCTCTATACTTCTGGTTGCAAATTCCACTCCAATTGTGGATTTTGATTCTAAATTAAATTCATTTCTAGTGAATCGCGACAACAAACTGCTCTTCCCTACCCCTGAGTCACCTATTAGCACAACTGAAACAAAAGATCATAATTTAACTAATTCGGAAACTTAAAAACCTTCCCATTTAGAATAAAAGAATTCATAATTGGAGAAAGACACGAAATCAACTCATTCGGATGATGACTCACAGCGAAGAAATTGTGAGAAATCGATTGTTGTCAAGTACACGATCAGCTGTTATACCTAAGCCTAAAAGATATGTATTTAATTAAGAATTTTTTAGTTACGTAAGAAAAGGTTTTAACTTTTGACGTAATGTAAATGATTCTATAATACTAAACAATAAAGAAATCCAGTTTTTTTTTTTTCTACGTCATGAATGAAAAGGAAACAATGACTAGCAATTTAAACTCAGGTATTTCTAGAAGTCCGACAACAACTAAACAAAAATAATTTTGAAAAGCAATTTGTGATATTTACCTTTGAACAAATAATCATATTCGTCCTCTCTCGTACCCATTTTGTTCAAGAGCTTGACTCTCCGACGTCAAATCCAAGCGATTAAAAAAATGTCAAACAGAAAGTAAACAAAAATAATGAGCAACGCAAATATCACAGTTTCCAAAAACAACGCACTTTTAAAATAAAATCACTTTGAGGCTTGGATCCGTTTGATTTTGTCGGGATTTGCACTCAATATACTTAATTCGCCATAGAGACAAAATGGCGGATTGTTTAACGCCCCTCTTTCTCTTCAACATCAAGATACGTTGACAGCGCAAACGTTGACGTTTCTTACATGACGTTACGTGTAAGACACATTCCATATGAGTGATTGATACAAATACTTCAAAAAAAAAACTTTATAATTCTTTCCGCCAATATTCATAGCGTACGATAAAGATTACTACAGAATACTATTAACATACAGTTTATATATGTTTATATTACATATTGTTTATTAATGTTTATATATGATCCCTACGATTTTCAAAATTGTTTTTGGATTCACAGACTTAACTTGGTAGAATAATGTTTTAGATTATACATTTTAGATCACAAATTATTACAACTACTTATATAGTGACAGAGTTGATTGGTTTTAATAATATGACGTAATCCTTATGTGAAAGCACTCACTATTGTGAGGTGAGTGTTTAAAGATTCACGAATTTAAATCTTTAATAAGATGAATATTTCATAAAAAAGGCAATCGAAAAATGTTTCAAAATTTAAAACGTTAACTTCGAAGCGCACATTGTGGTTTTGTTTTTTAAGATTAGCTGATTGGTCGGTAGTAACCGTCTCATTAACCAGAGGGGAGAACAGGGCTACGCTTGCCAACAAACGTGTCCGAACGCGACGAGTAATCGCGAGTGGTTGATTATAAAATCAATCTGATTGTGCACATTAGATCAGGTTCATGAGAGCGTTTTATTTATTGCTATCGACTACCTATATACATTCATTAAATCTTTTCAACGGACTTAAATAATAGCAAATTCTAAATTAAAATTCTACGCGTATGTTTATATATATATGTTCAGCAATTTCTCAGAATCTGCTAAGACGATTTAAATGGTTTGAACTGTAATCTATTAAAGTAAGTAGATCCTGAGTAATTATTGTAATTTTTCGACTAATCTTTTTACCAGAGTTCGAGAATTCTCAACTAAGGATTTTCAGGCATTATCGAATATTCGAAAAATTAAATTAAAAAGATTAAATTAAAAAATAATAACAAAAGAAAATTAATTGAATGCATAATGATCATACGTACCTTATAACGAAATAACGTACGTTATCAAAACTCAAAAATATAATAAAAATCGCGGGTTATTTAAATGAAAAAACAACAAATTATTTATGGCAAACCTTAATATCAATATTAAGGACTCTAATAGGCACCAAAATTTTTGTTTTTAAATGTACTTTCAACTTTCCAACACCATTAGAAAAAAAATTTTTTTTTGAAACAGCCTATAGTATGTGCTATAAAATAACAATGATAAAATACTATGTTTCAAGTAGGTAACAATTGAAAAGTATTAAAATATTTTGATTATATAGTACAGTATTTAGTACAAAATTTAAGTATTAATTACTATTTCTCAGTTTTTACTATTAAGCTAAAGCCGGTCTGTCATGAGGATTATTATAGACGCGTGTCGGTCATAGCCAGTAATACATAAAGTTTAAAGCAGGAAATACAATTTAAATTAAAATTTTAAAAACATTTGGCTCAAATAAATACATCTAAAAATTAAAAAATAATACATACTGGCCTTTTAATTTAAATATAAGTAATAGATAATATTTTGATCCAAACGTCGGTGTGTTGAGGGACAGCTAAATTGATAAATAGTATATGACTAAATATAATAAAGTATAAATTTTAAATACGAGTAAGCTACCTAGATATTGTAAGTAAATATCAAAAAATCAGTGGTTAATTGTTGAGTCTAAATCTTACTTCTTAGTTGTGCCTCGAGACGACGACGTTTGTATCAAAATATTACCTACTACATTATATTGAACTTAAACGGTCAATGACGTATTATTTTCGTCAGGGGTTTTTAATTCTTAATTAAATTTTCTATATATTGTTGTCTCTGTCTCTCGAAACTTATTACTTCTTTTAAATAATTTATGATTCACTACTTTATATCTAATTTTTAATAAATGACTGTTTCTCCAAATATATAAAATGAAACTCTGATTTTATTCCTTACTTCACATTATTTATATTGAAAAAAAAACTTCTAAGATTTTATTTTTCTATCAGCACGACAAAATGATAATGGTTTCGCCTGCGTAGGTAGGTATATAATGAATTCCTTAATATTTTAATGTTGAATAATTTCTTTTATGCATGATCCATATCCCCCTCTTATTGAGATTTTAATTGTTCCACTGTCGGTTCTGCTTCCAGTCTCGTTCCAAATAATTCAATCTCAACCTTGCTTTAGATTACAATCATAGTCTCGGTTCCGATTTCTGTGGTAGTTCCACTTACGTTTCCGATGTCTGTCCCATTTGCAATGCAATTGCCGGACCCGTTCTCGATTCATTGTATTGATATGTAATTCGTTTCTACATCTATAGGCTTTAAACTACAAAAAAATAAATTTCAAAAAGTATCGGAACTAATTTTTATAAGCCTAATTTAAAAAGAAATCGTATTCCTATATAAATTTGCAAATGGGTAAAAAGGAGCTTGTACCCACTTTAGACATAAATTTTTCAAAGCTCGTGAAAGATGTACTAATTTGACAAAAGTCCACATTCAAAAATAATAACATAAAAATTTCCATGGTTGATCAGTCAGTCAGTTAGATTCTGCTTTTATTGGGTAAATTATTTCATTATAAATTTATAAAATTAATAGTTATAATATTGTATCTACTAATTGTATAAAAAAAATGTATTACAACAAATTGATTTTGTACGTTTTTATTTCACTTCTCACTACATAATTACATTAATGGTTATAACATATTACGAAATCTAGAATTTATGGATATTTCATTGAGGTGGTCCATGCTTTAATGTCAAGTTGCGATATATGGTGTACAAAAAAAATTAGGCATCAAAGAGCAAAACATAAGATGAATAATAAAAGAAGCTTAATTTAAAAAAAAAACTAATTATGCTGTTGCAGCTACTTCTGTTTCATCATCACTGTCTTCTTCTCCTTTAATCTCATATTCCTTTTTAATATACGCAAAAGGATCAATTTTAAATTTTTCATTAGAAGGAGGGCTCAGTAAGTAACACCTTGTCACAAAGAGTCCCTCTCGTTTCGGCCTCACTGAATTTATGTCTTTCAAAAGAGTTTCTAAGTTTTCAGCGATATGCTTAGTCTCCATATATAGCTAAAAAATATCGTTATATTATTTAAAAAAAGGCATGAATCAAAAAAAATATTGATAATAAAAAATAATTACTTTTCCAATAGGAATTTCAATACAAGCATAATTTGGCTGCTGTTCATCTTTCACTGCTTTGTATTGCAATCCAGATGAAAATTTCTTTACGAGTGCTACTATGTCTTGATCTAGAGTACCTGATTTTACATTAGGAAATTTTCTCTTCACCAATCCACGGATCGGTACCAAATCTGTTACTATATTAGGATGTGCAACAACATATTCATAATCGCCCACTTTTATTTCACCACTCTAAAATGAAAAAAAAAGGATGAACATAAAATATTTGTTATGTTTAACTTTATAGTATGAATAGATGCAACAATATATTCATACACAATAATGAAGAACATGAGAACTATTGTTATCTTTAGCTTTAATTTGTGTGACATTTTACTGTTTAACCATATTTATAACAAAACTGATTAAGTTTATGTTGAGCATTTATATGTCTTTGCTACGTGTGCAAAATTGGGGAAGAGCAGATTATAAATACCATGTACCTGCACTTATAAGATTTTATAGGAGGTAAGTAAACTTATTATTTCGGTCATTTAACTGTCACTATATTTTACAGACTGATCAAAATAGTAACTTTCTTGTGATTTACTTTATACAAAAGTAACGTAAATTGGTCGATAACTTGTTAATATTCTGTATAAATTTACTTGGTTTTGTAGCAACAAATAATATAATGTTAGACTTCTACGAAAAAAAAATATCTGAAAAACAATTCTTTTTACTACTTATTCATAATCAAATTATCAAAAAATCATTTTTATTACTAAGTTCTAGAGGTGAGATTGGTCACTTCTCATGAAAATACAATATTTTCCAATTTCCAAAAAGCAATACTTATTGATTACTGCATGCTTGGAATATCAAATCAAAATTATCATACTAGAATTGAAAATAAATAAATGTAATTAGGAATTATACTCGTTTAGTTTTTGACATGAATACTTCTTTAAATTTGCTTCCACAATGGGAGGCAATACAGAAAACTAATGATAACATAATCGAGGGATGCAGTTTGATGCTGCAGCTCCATATCTATCATGTACATCCAAAACTTAATTACACCACCTACAACTAGATAATTAAAGGATCAAAGAATGCGTTACGATTAGTGAGGATTGTAAAGCATCTCGCGTAGCGGAGGGGGGAAATCTGATGTTTTGAAGTCGTTTCGTTGCGTCTCAAAATTTCTTTTTAGTAAAAATTATAATTCAGAGAAGCTAGGAACTTTGTTTGGGTTTTCAATCATAAACTTTTATCAAAATCTATCGATCGTGTATATAAAATACGAGTTCGAAAAAGTTATAGAAATTATCTATATGTTAAGTTAAAGAAAAAAATTTAAATGAATAATGTAATATTAATCTATAATAGTTAAAAAGCCAAATCAAAATATAGAGATCGTATACGATTGGAAAGGGCTTCTCAATAACAATCCAGGGATACTTATAAAACACTACATGACTGTCGGGGACGTAAAAGAATGACGGCGTCCACGCAGATCAAAAACGGCGCCATGATGTGATTGCTTCCATATCAATGCTGGACCATGTAGACATCGATTATTTGCGAACACCAATTATTAAAGACACACTTATCAGTAGCTAATGCACGTTTCTTTACTACGTTTCTAACCAAACGAAATCCGAAGGACTTCTTAATATTAAAAATAATTATACATATAAATCACTCAAAGAAAATATTATCCATTATGTACACGTATTCACATAAAATCCACGATACAATCGACTTTCTATTTTTTGACGCACCATACCGACGTACCTAGTTTTTAGTACCTAACTTCTTTGCCGATTCAGTAAATAAATGTTTCCAACTTCAAACAGAACATTGTTTCGATGTTGAAATCATCCTTTTTTTCCTTGCTAATTCAAAATGTGTGAAGCCATCAAACAAGCCATCCGGGTTTAAGAATCCATCGCCGCGATGTTTCATTTTGCATCTTTTGCTGTTTGCGCTATTAACAAACTGCTCTTCCGCGGTATTGCATGTGCATCGACGATATGGGAGTTCTTATATCATAAAAATACTAATTAGGTACTTATTTCTGTAAGGGTAGTATTTATATATTTGTGACATTTTTTTAGTATTAGTTTTTGAAACCCAAAAAAAGTGTTTATGTAACAAAACTATTAATCCCTAATTTTTTGCATTTGATGAATTAAAAAACAACTTTTTTCGAATAAAGCATTTACTTAAGTTAATTTCATAATATACTTAATGGTGATATTCAATAAAAGCAATAAAATAATCTTAGCATTTGCAAAAATTGTACTTTCATTAAGTATTTCATATTGTCCCCTTGCAACTTATGGACAGGTTTATTTTCAATTTAATTATGTTGTAATACATAAATAATAGAGATATTAAAATTTTTTCTTTACATTGGATAAAAGGCATTTTATATAATTTTGTTTTAATAAATTATTATAATTACAGCACTAAAAACGTTGTGGACATTAAAAGTTTTGCACTCTTGGCTGGTAAAAAAATGCTTAATGTATAATACTAATTAAAAAAACGTAAGATGTGACTTACTTGAATATATTTTTGTGGGAAATTGCTTGTCAATTGTTTTTATTGTAGTTCATCCTTCATAGAAAAAATGACATTAATGTGAAACAGTTATAGGGTAATTTATGATTTTTTTATGATTTTGAGTTCCCTTTTGCCTCAAAATTCCACGGCATGTCTTTAAAATGCTTTTATGAGGGAAAACTCAATTTGAGATCAATAAAATTTCTGAAGGTCATTTCTCAAATGTGATAATTGGCAACAAATTGAAGACAACCAATATATCACCAATGTGCAGAGATCCAAAGTAATATGACTTTCCCCTTATAATTTTGAATTGAATTTAATTAACATTGGTACCTTGTTGAATCATGAGAATGCATACCTCATGATTCAACAGGACACTCTAAGAGAATTTCATTTTTGGGTTGAAAAGGTAGAGTTTGTGACCCATACTGCTCACAGTTCAAACTTCGCACCATGTGATTTCTGTTTTTCCCAAAATCAATTTCATAAATGGCACATTAAAAAAATATCTAATTGTTGTGTTGCTCCAGTACGTGAAAAATGGTTCAAGCAATTGAAAAATATATAAAGTGTAAAGAAATTTGAAATGCAATATTTATTTTAATAGTTATGATGTATTATGCATGTAACATGTGACATCATCTTATTTGTTACCATCCAAGCAAACCTTGATACTACTTTTATTAAATTTGTAGTTTTCTTTACTATCATGTGATACTAATATTATAAATGTGAATGATAGTTTGTTTGTTACGCTTTCACGCCAAAACTACTCTACCGGTCATTATGAAACTTTGTACATATACTCTGGAAGGTATTAGAAGTAACATAGGATACTTTTTTATTAAAAAAAAATCATATACTTTCGTACCTATCTATCCTTATAAACTATAGCGTTTATAATACCTATAATACATATTAGTAAGATCATCATAAAAAATACTTAGTTCCAATTTACATACATTACACAATATAATTGTTTGAAGATTTATAACTGGAGAATAGCAGGACCGATTTTCCGATTTGTTGGATTTGTCTCCGTCCCAAATAGCAAAATAATATGAAAACATTTAAAAATTGACAAAAAAATAAAACGCTTTCTATCATCACACTGGTCAACAGTGATTTTGTTGCTCTAGATATAACATCGATTTTGGATATATTTATGCTCACAATTCATGAAACTATCAATAATTTTCTAAGATTTGCTCTGGTTTTTTTTTAATCTTTATTTTCATTTTACATTACAAAAATCGGAAAATATGAAACAAAATATCAGGTATACTTATAATGTCAGTTTTGTTTTGAAAAATAAAGGTACATCGAAAAAACCAGAGAGAACAATGTCGAAAACATATTTTATATTTCAATAAAACGCCGTTTATGAGCTTTTCTTTTATAATTTTAAGGGGACAATCTCTTTTTAAAGACCAGCAGTAATCTGCCATCATGTGACAATCCCACCGACCCTGATACCTTTCTTCCATCACTTTCAGATCCTGGTGGAACCGTTCCCCCTGTTCCTCACTATAATTTCCTAAGTTATCCGGAAATTTATCCAGATGATTGCGGAGATAGTGTAATTTGATACTCATATTTGCTCCTAATGTCTGAAAGTTTGTCAACATATTTTGCACAATTTCTTCATAATTTGGTGCTTTATGGTTACCTAGGAAATTTTCGACTACCAACACAAAACTTTTCCAAGCATCACTTTCCGGAACAGTCATAACTTTGATAAAATCGGTATCTTTCATTAATTGCCGTATTTGGGGACCATCAAATATTCCACCTTTCAGCTTTTCCATACTAAGCTTCGGAAATTTTCTACAAATGTAATTGAAACAATTTCTCAATTTCTTTCTGATGAACTCATGTTTTAAAAGACAAAACAAATATATTTAAATGAACATTTAGTAAATAAAACAATGTGTTGACACATGACAACTTATACATACATATTCACGTGTAAATACTTCAATATATTCAAATAACTAAGATCTCAGCTGTTCTGTGGAGTAAAGGGCCTGAGACAGAGGATCACGTGATGTTTGTATGCGCGAAAAAACTGCGTAGAACCCTAATCATGACTGGAAAATTAAATATTATTACTAACAAGCCGATAATTGATCAAAATATGTATAAGGTATGCAATAATCATAAAAACAAGAGCACATTCAATACTTTTATGAATAAATTCGTAATCTGGGTACTTAAAAATATCAAAATTGGCTAAAATATGCAGAGCAACAAAAAAAATTTTTTTTTTGTAGAGCTGTGTCATTATCACAATTTTCCATCATCACGCGGGTGAAACCGCGGGGCGCAGCTAGTGTACTATAAATGCGAAAGTTTGTAAGAATGTATGGATGTATGTTTGTTACTCTTTCACGCAAAAACTACTGAATGGATTTTGATGAAACTGTACAATAATATAGCTTACACATCAGAACAACACATAGGCTATAACTTATAAAGATATAGTGTGAATTATCCAAAATATAATGATAAGGGTCTAATAAGGAGGAAAAAATCTGTCATCTGCGAGTTATTCTGGCGTGCGCCACAAAAAACGTTGGAATTACACGTATATAATGTATAATGGAAATATTTATCTTAAATAGCCCTACAAAAAAGCCCGAGACAGCATATATGTATCTATCTTTTACGTGTAAGCCGTTATCGCCAAAATAGTGAACCATAAATACAATAATAATTGATAATTTATTTCTAATGCACATTTGGTAATAACAAATTGATCCTTATATCAAAATAAACACTTTCATCGTATCTGGTGTTTAAAGTAGATAAACTATGTCTTTTACACTACATCATTTGGACAAATATTTGAATAGTTATGAAGATAGACAAGCGAGTGCGCGATATTATGATGCGGTCCAGCGGCAGGGTCAGACCATAAAAGTAGCAGGCATATTGAGCACGCCATGTTTTCCCCACAGCCAGCTCTATGTTGCTTGCTCACGCATTTCTAAATCGCAAAATCTGCATGTTTATACAGACCAAAATAAATCGTTTAACATAGTTTATAAGAGTATATTGCAGTAGCCACCTATAACTTTTGCATTACCATCAATCATCATATACATCCGTACCTATCTATCCTTACCAACTATAGAGTTTATAATACCTATTAGTGATTTCTAAATAAAAAATACTTAGTTCCAATTTACACACATTACACAATATAATTGTTCGAACACTTATAACTAGAGAACGGCTGGACCGAGTTTCATGATTTTTAATTTGTTGGATTTGTCTCCGTCCCGAAGAGCAGAATAATATAAAAACATTGAAACATTGACAAAACAATAAAATACTTTCTATCATCATTACTATCAAAATTTTCCATTACAACGCTGGCGAAACCGCGGGGCGCAGCTAATATGATCACAAAATGTAAAACCTGAAGACCATAAACTATGAAATAAACTGAGGGTATTTGATGAAATTTCATGTTTTAATCTTATTATTTTTTCATACAAAATTACAAATTTCTACATGCAATTAGAAAGATTCAATAATTTTTTTATACTGTCAATACGCACCATTATAAAAGGAACTGGGCGAATAAGACAATTGGGTTTTTCTCATTTAATTTATTTCATACCTTCTTACAATTATTATTTTCGTTTTAAAAGGAATTTGTTATTTATTACATAACTGTCCGGTTACGCTTCATCGCTTCATCGTGTTTAACATTGTTGTAAAATGATTTTAATAAAAAAAGTGTATGGAATTTAGTTTTTTAAGTATGTAATGATTTGAATTATTAATATGATCATCGCCAAATAATTGCAATAGCAACAGCTATATGTATTTGTGACTATAAGCATGTTCTAGCACATTTATCATATCCCTTTTTTGACAAGAAACAGTATGGTGTGCATAGTTTTTGTGTTACATGTCACTGTATGTAATTTTATTGCGAATCACTTTTATAAAAATAATTGAAGTTATGTGACTACCACAACTTATTTGGACCATAAAATATTCCATTGTTACAAAATGAAAGCATATTAACAATAGGTAACATTTCTATTATTGTATTTCTTTTACCTGAATCTTTTTAATGATCTCTCCTCCTCCAGCTGTAACAGCACCAGCTTCAATAGCCTCCTTTTGCAATTCTTGCCCCTTACAAAATGCTAATATTGTACGTTGATCATCACGCGGAAATGTATGTGGAAGAAGAATAATACGAGTAAAATTATCAATGTAACGATTCTGTAAAAAAAAAGGATAATTTATATTAAAAACTTTTAAAATAAACTTATGCAATAGTCCTTGAATAAAATATAAGATACTATTTATACAAAAAAAAACAAGAGTGAATACAACAATAATGGTAATTAGAAACACTGAGCAAATAATTTAAGGCATAAAATTTAAACAATCATTGTTAATTTTAATACTTCCAGTAAAGTAAGCTGAGAATGGTTAGATAATAAAATATTAACTCCAAGGCAAGTCATTTTTGTTGATGAAAAACTGGTTGTGATATTTATATGAAGAAATAATAATTTCACTCTGTTCCTTTTTATAATTGAGGTATAGAATACTAAAAAGTAGCCTAAGGAAAATTTGTGAAAGAATTATCTCAAAACTGAATTACTCTTTGAAATGATTTTTTTCATAACTGATTTCAGTACAGTAATTGCGAGGCATTTATACCTGCCCAAATATGTACTCCTTTTACGATTTTTCCTCATTTCTGTTTACTTTTAGATATTATTTGATTTAAAACCATTTATTAGAAATTAACAAATTTAAACTTTATGAAAACTGCCATTGTTCAAAAAGGAAAAGATGTATCCTTTCAAAAAAAGTAAATTGAAGTTCAACAAGAAATCACCTAGTAGCAGATAAATAAGGTTTGATCTATTTTGTGCACACAACACAATGAGTGCCACCTATATAAGCTAGACAAATTTTTTTTTTTTAACTTTAAGCATGCATGGTGATTGTTTTACATTGAGAACCAGAATCCATGTGTGTTTATGAATATTTCATGTGATTATTATAAAAGGATTTGTAAGTCCAAAAAAGCAATCAATTACAATACTCATAGGCTAATAGATTTTTTAATTCTGTGTATATGAAGACTCCAAACAGGATTTAAATATTTATAGAAATGAAATAACTAACTTTTTACTTCCTTTTTCATATATGTTCTATACAAAGACAAAGCTATTGCTGAATATATATATAAAGAGTACACAGACTAACTTAGAACCTTCTCCTTTTTGACTAGTAAAAAAATTATTACTTTTTGCTTTTCAATATCTCGAATATTTAACATAATAAAAAACAATTACACCACTGTAGTAGTCCCATGATAACATTTTTTAAAACTGAGATACTAATGAAAAAATTCATCTCTTTTCACTTCATTTTCACTACAATGTATGATTACCTTTTTGACTGCTTGCATGTTTAATTCAACATGTGCTAAAATGTATGCATTCAAATCATTGTACATTGTAGGATGATGAGTTTCTTTGTGAGCTTCAATTGCTTGTTCTGCCGTGTACACAATCCAGCGAAAATATCGCATTGGAAATACATCATCTGTGCATATCTTCTTGTATGAGTCATCTAAATGTTTATTAACTGGCTTTCCAACCCTACAATGAAATTTGTTAAATTATAACAAGAACTATGAACATCTTTATTTTAACAATTCACAGTACTACAAATATTTATTCCATCATTCATTACTAGTGTTCCTCTATGAAGTAGGGCATGCATCAAACACTAATATCGAGCTAATAATATTCTTCATAAATAAAAAGATACATTGATTATCATGCATCTTTTCACAAATATTTATAATCTCCTTCTTTTTAGTATAACTTTGTCAAAGTAACTTTAGCAAAAATATGTTATTGAATAGACACTTATAAAAAATATAGATACAATCCTAAGTGCTCGGCCAGACTGGAAGCGCAGGCACGGTACGGGCACCGCTCGACGCGACGAATTTGAATTCTGTCCCGTGCTCAGGCTCACATTAAGGACACTCAAGTCCGTCACGTCGTTATCGTGCTAACCAAAACATATTATTTTTAAAGAATTTATCTTGTCACTATATACAAATAACACTTAATGTTGTCAGTGATGTAAAGGTTGCCAATGGTGTTATTAAATTATTCTCTGATTTGCACATGTGTTCCATTCACCTCTAAACAAATAAGGCAAACTATCGCATAAACGATACATAGTATGCAATATTACTTGCGGACTTGCAGGTTGTTGACTGTCAAGGTAAGTTTCACTATAAAGTCTTAAAGTTGCAGCAATGTTACGTCTGCAAACAACCCAACAATAAATCATGTTCATATATTCGATAGCAGTGAAAGGCATTGTTAATAAACACTTTAATATTAATCACACAAAACCTTAGTTTTCAAAACATCATTATATTAAATTAAACACATACAATAACTGTAAGCTAACACTAATACTATACTATCACTACAAAATATATTTGTAATAAAAAAATTAAAAACAATGATTAAGCGAAATATCTATAGCTCATCAGTGCAAGAACACAAATGATCACAACCGTGCGTAGCACATCACTGGCCGGCTGCGCGGTGTATCGGCCCCGCTAGGGCGCGTTACCACGGACAATGGGTTGTACCTACACGTCAGCTGTTGCAAGGATGTCAGTACATCATTTACGTCAATCTATTTTTCTCAGAAATGGCTACTTCAATGATGATGGTTTCTTTGGCAAAGTTGTTCAAAAAAAGATTATGAATGTTTGTGAAAAAATGTATCACAAAATCCATTCTGTATAAAAGTCAATCATTATATCATATAATATGTGGTTTCAAAGAATATTTTAAGATTTTAAATTTGGTGTAATATCCTCTTCGTTTATGAAAGCGTTATTTGATGAAAACTTATAAAACATAATTGAAAAGTTCCAAAAAATTATTTGCGGAATTAATAATATTGTACTGAAATAAAAATGAAAGAAGAAATCTTTATTAAAGAGCGTTCTAGTCAATAGCTTGTCAAGTTTAATTTGAAAAATAATTTATTAGATATATGGTGGAATTTTGAAAAAATCCTGTGTTATGAGCTAGTTCTGAATAAGGAGATACAAATTTAGAAAAATTAATTATTTCATTTCATCAGCACTAAATATAAGGGTGGTGATGACTGTGATTAAAGTTGCCTTGAAACTGAGGGTACAGGGTGCAATCTTGATCATGTGTGAATTGACTAGTTAAATAACTTACTGTGCCACAGAGAGCATGTTAAAACGTTAGTAGTGGACATTACCATCACAATGGTAAAAATGGTCATTAACAGCCTTTAACCCAGATTGAGCCAGTGTCGGGAGCTTGAAGTCTAAGCCTCTGAAATTTGAGAGAAATTGAAATAAAATAATTGTGGGATAGTTAGGTACCCAATACCTACTTAGTTATCACATTCATGACAAAGATTATCACCAATGTGATGACAATGTGCAGAACCGACGGCTTAACATACTCTTCGGAGCATGAAGCACATGGTTTGATTTGACATAAATTAGAAGTCATTGGTCAATTCACACACTGACATAATTTAATTCTGTATCTTTCGTATTGAAGGCGATGCTATTACTTACTGAACCTCTCCTGTAAAAAATTTATTCATTGGGTATATGTAAAAACCAGACAGATGGAAAAAAAAATATGATATTATTGCAAGTATAAAGTCTCATTTACAATTTATTTCTATTTTTTATATGTAACATACTTCAATGTTTTACTTTTTCCACGAGGTCCAGATCCCACTTTAGTAACCTCAGCTTTAATTTTCTTTTCCCGAGCTTTCGCCCTTGTACCCTTACGCGCAGCATAACTTGTTGAAGCTGTATGTAAAATGCG
Source organism: Eumeta japonica (assembly GCA_005406025.1). Classification (NCBI taxonomy): domain Eukaryota; kingdom Metazoa; phylum Arthropoda; class Insecta; order Lepidoptera; family Psychidae; genus Eumeta; species Eumeta japonica. The sequence goes on along the minus strand of BGZK01000065.1, from coordinate 187,895 downwards.
CTAAAAAGTGCAAAATTATTTTAAATAAAATCACTGTTATTAAAACTTTTTAATAGAAAAAACACATTATACGTAAATATGCCTACGTTATTAACTAAACTAGTTCCTCCAGAATTGAAGAAATATGATGTTGTGCTGAAAACACAACCTGAAAAAATGCAAAATATTTAAGATATGTAATTCAACAATGTTCTATATTCAATGTTTACTTAAACGTATACGTACGAAATAATGAACTAGCCATTTTTTTAAATGCAATCAATTTGCCCTTAGTGTTATTAAAAAAATTAATGGGACTAAGTAAATATTACGCAAATAAGGTTATCAATCCAACACCAAACCCATAGAAAAGAATAATATTTCAAACCATAGAATAGTATGAAATGTGATTGTCAAGACGATTAGAAGCTAAACACGATTGACTATTGTATAGTTATGATCCTTTTAGTCTAAGTTCAAATATGAAGATTCTTGTTTTGTTGAAGATGATTTTTCTTTCTGTGAGAAAAAGTCAAACTTTGTCTAAAGTTTGACTTTTTGTCTAATTTGAAGGCGTTTAACAAGGTTATTATCTTTAGAGAACGATTGTTTTCCTTTTAAATGTGCTGAAAGGATAAATTAAAATAACGTTGTGCTTAAGAATTTTTATTGAATCAATCTAAATACATATATAAATAATAATGTTTGTTTATAAAGACAGGGTTTTATCTATCACCACTAATGCCAATCAACTTCCTGTTGGGGTGGTAAACATCACTTGGTCTCACGGTGAGAGTAAGGGAATTTGGTTGCGGTGGGTGGTTGTGGATGACGAGAATATGAAAAAATTTACATCTGTCTTTTTGTAACTTATGAGAACTTCTGAAAGTGATCTAGAAAACTCCAAAATCTGTGCAACTGTTAAAATCGATCTGGAATGTTCTAGAAGGTTCTAAAAATTTCTGGAATGATCTAAAAAATTCCAATATGTGTGTTAAAATCAATCTGAATTGTTCTAGAAAGTTATAAAAATTTATGAAATGAATTAATTCTCTAACTCATAAAGGCTTCTAAGATTTCTTGATTCTGCTGTAATATTCTAGAACAATCTACTATCAACAAAAAAATTTATAATAATTCAGAGTGATCTGTCACTATCGAAAATAATCTTAAAAGTTTTAAAATGTTATATAACATTCCAGAACGATCGAGAACATTATGTTTTTTTTTGTTTCCCTCTTGCGGCGAGGAGGAGGTAAAAAATGTCTGTCCTGCACACCCTCGCGCCCGTACGCGTGGGTAGTGAGACTGAAACCCACTAAAAAAATCCTCCTGAAAGTGAAGTAATTGGGTCGGCTATGCTATTTAGTTGGTCGAGACGAGTCGGATGATAAGTCAGACGACTTTGATAGCTTCACCAAGTGCGGCCGGACGGCACATGCGAGTGCCGACGGCGCGTGACATGCGCTATGGACGACGCCTGGAGGGAGTCGTCTCGGCATAGGATGTCGCAGGAAACTGTCACGGGTCGGTTTCCTTCCTCCTGCCGGCCGGAGGCGGTTAGCGGCGGCCGGGTGGAGTAAGGAGTTTAGGTCGATGACCTGACTAACGGATAGACCTACCCTAAGTCAGTCATGCGTGTCGTTGACGTCATTAAGGCTTTCAACTGCCGCTGTAAGAGCGTCAGGTGGAACGGTAAGTACGTTCCGTGGCCTACGGATAAGGTGGGTGGGATGCGGCGGTTGATAGTCAACTGCCGCGCGAAGGAGCGCATTGAGATATGATCCCGCGATCTCGAAGAATCGTTTCGATGCGTTCCTCATATATTTGGAAATAGTGGGGAGTTCTAAGTCTCTATGGAGAATTGAATTACGAACACACCAATGTGCATCCGTTGCGGCTCTACAGAATTTATTCTGTATTACCTGTAGTCTATGTAGTGCTTTCGGAGTGGCGTAAGCGAAGACGGGAGACGCGTATGTCATCACCGTCCTAATGCACATTTTGTATACGGTACGTTTATTACGTCTAGATAGTTTACTTTTTCTACCGAGCATGGCCCCGAGCCTTGCTTTGTAGAAAAGTGCAGTATTTCTAACACGCTCGATATGATCTTGGAAGTGTGGATTTTTATCGAGCTTGACTCCTAAGTATTTGTAGTCCCGTTGTCACGGAATGTTCACATCCAACATTTTAAGATTGGGAGTATTTTTGTCGACAATGAGTCGACTCCTAATCTTACCATGCTTGAATTGTATGGCTGCTGATTTGTCGAGGTTTACTTCTATCCTCCACTTCCGGAACCATTGACCTAGCTCGTCAATGGCCCTCTGGCGGGGGAGGAGGGTGAATCGGGTGCTCCTATTCCTACTTCCGTAAAAAAGCGCGGTATCGTCCGCGAATAACGCGAGTTGGACGCCAGACGACGAAGGTCGCAGTATATCGTTTGTGTACGCGGAGTACAGCAGGGGAGACAGGGTGGAGCCTTGAGGAACTCCTGCTCTGATAAGACGTCTTGTCGAGTGAGTGCGCTCATGCCTAAATGTGAAATGTCTGTTTGCTAAATAATTTTGAATAGTGATTATGAGGCGATCTGGTACTTGAAGGGAATATAACTTATAAATCAGACCTGCGTGCCATACCCTATCGAAAGCCTTGGCTGCATCAAAGAAGACAGCTACGGTGCTACGCTCGATTTCAAAACCCTCCGAGACATACTCTACTAAGCGGAGGACTTGCTGTGGACAAGAATGGGCTGGGCGAAAGCCGAACTGTTCATCTATGATTAGGCCTTTCCCTAGGAGGTGATCGCTAAGGCGAGTTTTGAGAATTTTCTAGAAAAGTTTGCCCAGACCGCTCAGGAGGGTGATCGGTCTGTAGCTGGCAGGGAGGTCGCGTGGTTTCCCTGGCTTGTGGATGCCTATAACCTCCGCCTCCTTCCAGGCGGGAGGAAAATAGCAATTTTTTAGGCACGAATTAAAAATCGCGACCAATAAGCTTAGCACGCAACCAGTAAGCTTAACAGATCGAGAACATTGAATAGTAATTTAAAAATTCTTAAAAGGTTTAAGATAAGCTGTCATTTAAAGAATCTTGAATGTTCTTGTGATTGAAATTTCGATGTAAAATGGTATATAAACCAAAATTCAGAAAGTTTTCGTCAGTTTTATTGTATTTACAGTTGAAAAAAAAACGAACTATTTGAATATTCTAGAGCGTTCTGGTACTAGAAATTTCTGTGTATTATGGTGTATGAACCGAAATTCAATAAGTCACTGGTTGCAGATAATTGTAAAATTATCATTTGATCAAATAAAAGACCAACCGGTCAACACAAATAGAGGTTCAACGCACCTCTAACGAACGATGTTGCCGTAGTAATTATTGATAACAAATGTAGTCGTCATGATACTATTAATCAACGTCGAAGTAATAAATAGTAATGTATTTTTGAAATATATTGTAATTATGATGCTCTATAGTATTCGCTAGTTTTTTGGCAACGTGAGGATGGTTATCACTTCAATATTCAACAAATTGATCCTGCTACAGGTGCCGAAACTAACAAAAAAGTATCAGCTATGCAATATGTCTTTCGAATTGACTAGAAATGGTAAATATAACCATACTTTAAATTGTCGGCATTTACTTCAGTAATTCATTGTAGATATGTACGCTAAAATTGAAACGGAAAGATTAGAATTTATTCGCCATAATCAACGAAAGTTTTTTGTCATGTAAAAGTCATGTTTTAGGATGAATATATAAATTTAAGGGACGCTATGATAAATAATTGAAACGTCGATATGATGGGAAAATTGGTCATTTTTCCATCTACATTTATTAAAAGTCTACGTCACATACATGAATATGCTCAAGATGCGATAACTTATGTCAGGAAACACAACCGACCATATTTACCTATTACATTTACATGTGTTTCTTCATGGGTGGAAATCAAAGAAGAGTTACGATATGGACAGACAGCCAGCGATCGATATAATATTGTTGCCCGAGTTTTGCGCTAAAAATAAATCAAATTTATTAACACCATCGTGAAAAATAAAATATTTGGTACTGTTATTTGCTGGATGTTTTCAATTGAATGGCAGAAACGAGGACTGCTACATTCTCACAACTTAATTCGGTTTCAAAATAAAATTCAACCGAATCAAATAGATGACATCATCAAGACTGAGTTCCAAACCCGGAAGTAAATCCTGATCTTTATAGAATAATCGTGGTTCATGGCCCGTTTGGTGAACTAAATATAAGTTCTCCGTGCATGAAAGATGAAAAATGTGCGAAATGTTATCCGAAGCCATTTTTGAATGAAACAGTCACAGGCGAAGACGGATATCCGAAATAAAGACGTTTACATGATAAAGTATGTATGCAAATATATTAATTAAGGCAGTAATATAACTGTTTTTATGGTAACCAAAGAAAACTAGCATGATGAAATAGTATAGTATCAAATAATGGGTCGTTACATTAATACCAACGAAGCGATTTGGCGAATTTTAGGTTTTCCAATACACGATCGAGATCCGACGGTTCTACATTTATACGTCCACTTAAAAAATAAACAATGTGTATTTTCACTACAGAAACGGCACAAAAAGTTGCGACGGAACCACCTACACGAACAATTTTAACAGCCTTTTTTGAACTTTGCCAGAAAGATCAATTTGTTTAGACTTCACTTTACTCAGAAGTACCAAGTTATTATACATGGGATATAACAAGTAAACAATTTAATCCTCGAAAACATGAAATGCCCGTAGAAGGACATGATGGAGTGTTCAAGAGTAACACAATAAGATGAGTCTACACAGTGCATCCAAAAGCACTGAATGTTTCTATCTACGTTTATTACTTCACATTATTCGTAGCCCAACGTGTTTTAAAAATCTAAAAACTGTCAATGGTTACATTTGTGAGACATATAGCGAAGCATGTCAAAGATCGAGTCTACTAGAAAACGTTAATCATTGGAAGTTAGCTGTGAATGAAGCAGCCCAATCGGCAACAGCAAATCAAATTTGTGAACCATTCCCTTTTATATTAACGACATGTAATCCTTCTAATCCAAATCGAGTACGGCTAAAATATCGAGAATATACGAGCGATGACATCTTGGCTGAACTACGACAACAAAACTCGGACTAAGAAATTAACTTTAAAAGAAGAAATTTTTAACAAAGCTTTGATATTAATAGAAGATAAATGTTTAGCTATATCTAACCAAACTTTAATGTATTATCATTAAATGTAGTTGACTATGAATTCCAGGTATGTGACATCACAAAATCATATAGACAAATATTAAAACAGTGCAAAGCCATTATATGGGACGAAAGCACAATGGCTCAAAGAAAAGCGCTCACTAGAAGCACTCAATAGAAAACTTCAAGATTTACGCGACAACACAAATGTAATGGGTGTATTGTTAATGATATCAGTGGATTTTCATCAAACGCTACTTTTCATGCCGAAATCAACGCCGGCAGATGAAATTAAAGCTTGCTTAAAGAAATCGATCGTCTGGAAACACGTAAAATAATTAAATTAACAACAAATATGAGGGCGCAAATTTCAGGAGATGACAAGAATTTTCTGAAAAACTTACACAAATAGGAGAGGGCACCTATCCAATAGACCAAAATACCGGCTAAATAACAGTAACTAATGAATTACCTAATGTTGTTGGAACACCGGAACTTATAAATACAGTGTATCCAAGTATTGCTGAAAATTATTCTTCATAATGGTTACGCGAACGAATTATTCTGGCCACGAAGAACGATATTGTTAATGGCATCAACAACACCATCCAGGAAATGATTCCGGGAGAAGAGAAAACCTATACGTCAACAGATACAATGACTGATGAACAAGATGTATCAATTTCCTTATTGAATTTTAAAATTCATTACATGTTCCAGGAATGCCACTACACTGTCTTAAGTTAGAAGTTATTATTACGAAATCTGCACTCGCCGAAACTGTGTAATGGTACGAGACTCTGCATCAAACAGCTACAAAATAACATCATCGAAGCCATTACAATGACTGGTAAAGAAAAAGGACAGATAGCATTTATACCACGGACACCTTTAATATGAAATTGATTGTCCTTTACTTTTAAACGCTTACAATTCCCGGTAAAATTGGCTCACATCATGACTATCAATTAAGTACATGACCAAACATTCCATTTTTGTGGCGTTGACGTAAAGGAACCATACTTTGCACATGGCTAATTATAAGTCGCATGCTTACGAGTTAGATCACCTCGAATTTTTTCTTACATTTACCGTCCAGCCAAGCAAGTATTGTTAAAATAAATTAAAATGTAACTAAAATAAAAAGTATAAATGTATAATATATATGTAATATGTATATGCATTTTTAATATATTTATTATAATGTGTAAAGAATTGTAAAAATAAAACATAAATTTTCTATTTACTAAGATGTTTTTTATGTTAACTCATAATTATTTTCATTCGTTAATTAGTTAATTAATTTGATATACTCTATAAACACCGTAAGTTGAATGATCAAATAAGTCTCTCAATATCTAAAATAAAAATCTATAATATCTACGTTAAAAAATGGATCCTTAAATATTTTTTATACCATTAAACATGCGACGTATTTTAACCCGAGCAACGCCGTGTTTCGCTAGTATTAATTTGTATTAATTGAAAACTCTAGTATTAATTGAAAAATATATTTTTAATACTTATATAAGTATATTGATTACCAATTTTTACTTGCGGCATCGTCCGCGTGGACATATTGATGCCAAATGTCGATATCAATCCTGAGCTTGTTTTCAATTTGAGTACTGATTTTACAGTTACTTCCGATTCGGTCATGTTCTCTATTCCAATTCTGCATTCCTCTCTTTTCTAATAGTGCTATTGCTCTTGTATCTATTTCATTGCCGGTTACTTATAAATTGTTGTACAGGAATAAATTAGTGGGAGGTACAGAATACTATGAGTATACATCAGAAAATATTTTATTTGTATACTGAATTTATTTCAATTCTGTTAAACCATTTATGCGCAATTGAATTAAAAACAAATGTCATCACAAATATCATACTTATAGTATTATAATAAAAGAACAGTTCTGACAAAAGATGTAGTAAAAATTGTTAACGTTAGTTTTGATTTTCTATAACTTTCTTATTAATAAGCGGCATAGTTACTATCGCGTTGTTAATATTCTCCCTTAAATTCGATTCCACTCTGCCTCAACCTGTAACACAATATCTTCCTCTCCTTCTCACTCCTAATTCTTACCACTCATTCTAAGCAAAGCAAACACTAAACATGGTAGACATAGTGAAACAAATTTAATCATTTTTCTATTTTACAGTTATAAGGAATCATGAAGACAAGCTTAAAAAATAAACAGTAACCTATGATTTGTACGACAATGGGTTCTATCAGTTTTCTAAATTTCATTAAAATTAGTTAAATCATTGTCAAATATATGTAGATATACAGATAAACACACAATAACTTGTGTATTATAAAATGGTAAACTCTTTTAATACACTAAAGTATTATTAAAGTCAGCTTAACTGCTGTTGAGCTGTACAAAAGCATATAATTAAATAAAAAAATAGTAATTCTTGTCCGTTACCTGGTATGAAACTGTCTCCTTGCTAAATTTCATTAACATCGGTACAGTGGTTAAGACGTGAAAACGTAACAGACAGACAAACAGACTGTTAGCCAGGCAGACAAACAGAGACACTTTTGCATTTATGATATTAGTATGGATATTAAGTTACTTAATCACCTTGGCAAAATTTAAAATTATTTACGGGTTAGTAGTAGCGGAGCACTTATTGATTAATTCACAATTATTTTGAATGAAATAATTTCCAGAATACCTCAGTCATTTTTAGGGTTTCGTAGTCAACAAAGGACCTTATGGTTTCGCGCCATATCCATACGTCCATCCACCCATTAGTTTGCATGTGCATAGGTTATCTCAAATATTCTTAGAACTAAATGCTATCATTTAGTACTAGTATACATATTAATCATTCCCATAAAGACGTAAAATGAAAGTTCGAAAAAATTTTTTTAGTGATCTTCCCTACATGTAAGTTGGAGATTTTTTTTTCGTCTATACTGAGTTACGTTGGAAAGATCATTCAAAAACGTTACGGGTCTATAAAAGCTTTATTTCGATTTATAACGATTTATTCGTATTATAACGAAGTTAAAAGGAAAACTATGAGAATTGAGTGGACTTTACAAATTAACAAGTAATAGTCCACCAACTTTTAAAATTTACTTGGAGAAGAAAAAACAAACGTCATATAAGTTTCATTGAAAGTTACATAAATACCTTTGTTGGTTGTGGAAAATAGGTAGTAAATATAACTTTATGAACCATATGCAATTGTGGACATATAAAATAATATCTTTAAGACCCATTCTATACGGGTCTGTTTTAGACGCTATTATTGTTAAAGCTGTGAACTTAATTTATAAGCTTATTGTATCAAATAAAAATTCTCTTTTAAGTCCGTATATTGTGATGGTCAATTACAGAACCCTACATTGCGAATGGCACGATACACAGATGGCTGGTTTTTCTCTTCTAATTTTCAAATAAAAATTGCATTTTTCCTCAGCACACAATTTTTTATTTGGTTTTTATTTTAGAGCAGAGCTAATTGTCAATTTACATTTTGTTTTAACGTTTTGATAATACACAAAAATCACTATTTATCTGAAAAAGCTATACTAGCGCCATTAAGACATAATGTCGGTGGTTGATGGTCCTACTATGCTATGTCGTTATGGTTTCATTGTCTGTTAAAATTTGTATTTTCGTCTGCATGAATGTCAGAGTTAGGTTGTGATTGATTTTGAATATTATAAAATGTTTGTGTTTACGAAGCATAATTTGTAAAAGAATCAGTTATTTGAAATGATTGCTATCAATTCAATATTACTTTTACACGTTATATAATATAATAGCTCAAATGGAGATGTTGCATTCCTTTTTGTTGGTGCTTTCGTTAGGCGTCCTTCTTTGGGGTGTGGCCGGCCAGTATGAATGGCAAATACGAGACAGTTTTGATGAAATACGAGGTAAACTTGATAAGATTAATGCAGAAAACTGTTTTATAACACATGTAGATGATCTCTATTTGCCAAGGGATGCCGTATCTCATCACCCAGACGTTAAAGAAATTAATATAAATCCTGTATTTCCAAATCGTACTGCGATGTTACATTTACATAACATGGCAATGAATCGTGCCTTTTTTTGGAGTTATATTCTACAATCAAGGTTCATCCGGCCGGCAATCAATGATACCTATGATCCAGGAATGATGTATTATTTCTTATCATCCGTCGCAGACGTTGCGGCAAACCCATATATTAATGCTAGTTCTATATATTTCTCACCGAACATGTCTTATACATCCTCATATAGAGGGTTTTTTAATAAAACCCTGCCAAGATTTGCTCCAAGAGCATTAAGAGCTGATGATTTCAATGATCCTGTACATCTACAAAAAATATCTACACTTAATACATTCCATGTTGAAGACTTAGGAGCATTTGACCTTGAAAGTTTGTCTAAAGATTATACAAGTGATTTTTATAGAACTAATGAATGGTATCGTATTTGGTTACCTGATGAGGTTGATAGAAGACATGACACAAAAACGACTTATCAAGTTGAAATAAGATATGCAAACAATACCAATGAAACTTTTACATTCCATGGCCCTCGTGGTAATGATGAGGTATGTGTTTATCTATCTTTTTGTTTGATTTGAAAATTAAAGCTATTTCTTTGTATGGCACTATTGCTTTTATTTATTTCTATTATGAAATTAATATGAAGGTACAAATTAGTTAAATGTTGTATAATTTCTTTGTATTGAGGGTGTCAAAATATTTCAGACATTTGTTGACAGTAAAAATGTTTTTTTATACAAGGTCAATTAAAATTAAGAGAGAGACAAAAATAGGGACATTGTAAATATGGATATGCAATTTTTTGGTTTCTACACTTATTACCATGTACATGACAATGAGCTGTAGAAATAAAAAAAATAGTGAATAATTTTAGAAATAACTGTTACCATGATATTATTTATAGAATTTGATGTATTTATTAAATGCTGCTCTAATGGCATTCATACACTGCACTGTTTGACATATATTACCTTTAACTAGATTTTAAGTACAGTAGAATAATGATAACTACAATATCAAGGGAAATGCTAAACATATTGAATTAATGAGTTTAAGACTTAACAGAAATTTCCAAATACATACAAAGATGAGTTATATGGATGTATTTGATGTAGAATGTAGAAACTTTCTTAAATTTGCTCATGTACAAAAGCATCAAACATTCCTTTTGCTTAGGGAATTTGGGGAGTTCTAGTAAGGCGTTATTATATTTTAGAAGCTTCAACTTACAGAGTCTACTTTTTTAAATTCAAATTATAGGCTATAAATATGTATTATCAAAAACTCATTTAATATGCATAAATAATATTTTGTTTGAGTTACGAACTTTAAATGATTCGAGATGATGCATATTTAAGAGTTCAGCAGAAGGGAATAGTAAGTTTTACATCTTACTAACATTTTCTACTTAAAGAGGCTTGAGTTATCGAGATTCCACTGCAATAGGTATATATTTTGAATATCTAATGAAATGAACAGTAAAACCTACAACCATGTGGTTTATTTAAGATAATTTTGCTATATTAAAAAAAAGTTCTAAAAGCAAAAATATTTATTTTATTTCAAGTAAAATGCTCAGTTCAAATATAGAACCAAGAAGAAATAAATTATGATATTTAATAATAGAATGCTAATAATGTAAGAAAATATTGGCCCCTAAATATTTTGAAAATGTGTTATTACATTTTTGTTTTAAATTGTGGATATAATTTTGAAATGTTCTGTAGAGTGTATTGAATTTAGTTAGTGGGTTTATAATTAAAATTTAATTTTTTTTATTCTTCCATGTAGGTACAGCGTTTTAATATAATATATGTTTGTATTTTTTATGTCTATCCCATGTTAGTCTAGGTCCTTATCTGATTGTCAATCCTGATTCCTATCCTCTTCCTACTTCCAATATTATTTAACTTTTTACTGTCAGTTTTGATGATGGCCTTACTCTTCATTCCAGTCTTATTTCTGTTTTCAATTCTAGTCTCTCTAGTCCCAGTGTCAGCTTTGATGTTCCTTTGGAAATTGCTATTAGCGATAATAACCAATCAGCTCAAAAAAGAATTCTATATTACTAGAAATACTACCTAGTAGTTAGTAAAGATCAAACACGGCTTAAGATGTTCACAAAACTATTCAGTTTTAAAAACCCACACCTCAATATTTTAAGTAGTTTTTGCATGATGGATTCATAAACATGAAGTCAGTTACTATTTTGTTTATACAGATACAGTACATATTTAAGTTTTGCAGTAGCAAAGCGGAAATAAAATATTAGTTTTTGATGTTTTTACGTTTTTGTCTTGTTAACTTAATTAATTAATCCTGTTATATAGAATCCAGGTCCAGTAAATTGGACTCGCCCATATTTTGACTGTGGCCGTTTGAACAAATGGGTAGTCGCTGCTGTGTCACCTGTTGCTGACATATATCCACGTCATACTCAGTTCAGACACATTGAGTATCCAACGTAAGTTCTGAATTGTTGATAATACAAGTTATACTTGATATCAAATGTCATAAACTAATGTTTGAGTGATCTATTGTTTATTATTGTTTAATTTTCGATCTGTAAAACGAAAATATGAAATTATTTTTTTGTCATTCTGTAGTGTAGCACTTTTATTTCATGTGGAATTTACATTTGGGAAGCTTGTAATATAATAGTTGTTATTTTGTTCATTCAAAAAATGTTTATTGCTTAAGCCATAATATCTAATTTTTAATTTTATATATTTTTTCTATATGATATTTAGGCATATACTTATATTTTACACAAGTTATCATGTATATTCGATATTTATTTAAAATTCAGGTATACGGCAGCTGTGGTCATGGAGATGGATTATGACAGGATCGACATAAACCAATGCCCCCCAAGTCAAGGTAACTACGGGCCAAACAGATTTGCTGGTACGGCCCGCTGTAAAGAGGAAACTACTGAGGTATTATATTTCTTTTTAATTTTTAATAGTGGTTTTGGTATCATTCATAATATGATACTCATCAGACCTTTTTACTTATACATTATAGACAATGAGTTATAACAAAAAAAATGTAAATAGTAAATCTTAATTGTAAGATTTTCCATACATCATCTGTCATATCTTACAGCTAATTCAGCAATTAGTGTTTTTATTGTAACTTGTCACATGTTTTTGTACCCTCTATTTAATACATCTTGAAATCTGCACTTCCCAAATGGTATTATTATGGCTACTACTGAATAATGTACTATTTAGTCAAAGCCACTTATCTATATTTCTTCAAGCTTGCAATTTTTTTTTGCAAAAACTTGTATGTATAATGAAATGTATAATCAAATTTGTATGTATGATTATCTTGATTGTATCTTTATATACAGAATGTATCTTTTTGCAAATATTCATAATTTTCTCCCGTTATGAAACAATTTTGTTAAAGAATGATAGTTATTGAAGTAGCTGTTACTGCGATAAATAATTTTGAAATGTACTGACAATCTTAAAAAAAGCTGAAGTGTCGATACTTCGCCGCAATTGGGAGCTAGGTAGCCAACCGCGTACATGCCGCGCGGCTGGCCAGTGATCCACTTCGTACAGTCGCAATCAGTCGCCAACTTGCACTGACGAGAGTTTGTTGCGTCGTGCCGCAACAGACCGCGCCCGCACTTGTAGTCTAGCCGAGCATTTATTAGGATCGTGTCCATATTATTTATGAGTATATTTTTAATTATATATTTTTGTAATAATCACTTAGCAAAATTGTTATAAAAAAGAAGGGGATAATGAATATTTGTGAAAAGATGCATCAACGAATCCATACTGTATAATATAAACTTTTAGCAAATTTTAGTTTCTAAATGTTTCAATTTTAGTAGTTTTTATTAATTAGAAATATTTATGTGGCAGTTTCTGAAAAATTTATACATATAGTTTAAATTTTGTAACTATTATATATAATAATCATTCAAATTTATTGTTTATTTCTAAAAGTATCTAGAAAATATTACATTGTGTTAAACATGAAATTAAAATTAAACAAATAAAATGAATTAGAATCCTTTTTACAAGATTGGTTAGAGCGATTTTGAAATATTTTAAATAGAATTTTGGGTCATTTTAAACTTTAGTTCAAAATGTCATATTATAACCATTTTTTCCCCTCACCATATATTGTTACACAATGCAATCTTATCGCGATCACTTTTATGAATGGTCTCTGACTAAATTTTGTATTCAACATATGTACAACTTGAATTAATAAATAGTAAATTATATTAATAATTGTAAAGGATAAATAGTATGTTTACAAATGTTACATTATAATGCTTCTTTTTTGTAAAGTATTAATGTGTATTTATTCTATCACTAGCAGTCACCAGCCTGCTTCGCTAGGGATAAATTTAAATTTAGCATTTTTTTATTATTCAAAGGAGTCCCCGGTATAGATTCCCTGGACATATAATGACTTTCTTCATCTTTTGTATCAATTGATTTTTCTGTCGAATTTAATCTCAATCAGGGTCCTGTTAACTTTGGTTCCGCTTCGGGGTCTGATCCTCATCCCGCTTTTGATTCCAATAAAGGTCTCGATAATGATCTTTGTCCTCCCTTGGGCATTAATGGTAGTGATAACATCCTACAATACATCCAAACAAACATAATATTATGTGAATCCTAAAACCATCTATAATTGTTTCCACATCGAACGGTCAACGTTTCCTACAGATAAGTTGCATAATGTTTACATGATTGCATGGCAAAACAATACATTAGTCACCAAGTTAGATTCTGATGAGGGGATGAGGGGAAAAATAGAGGGAAATCCTCATATATTATAGGCACATATACTGTGTTTGAGCTCTATTTTCTGAAAAAACTACTTCAATGGCTACTAGTAAACAAAAAATTAAAATTAATTATTCATAATATACCTACTTGTTTTCATTCATTATATGATTCCAATATGACAATCGTAGCAGGAACACATCGGAATTCTTAGCAATAACAGTAAAAACACAGTGAATTAATTTAACGTGGAAGTAAATGTAAATTTAATCTGTAGAAATTGTAGAACTTTTATATTGTAAAGAATAAGTGTAATTTATGTAGTTTGTATAAAATAAATTGGTAATTGCCCTCCTACTAAGAATGTAAAGACCCTGGAATGATTTCCAGTGGTTAATAAATTTGGGATCAGAACAGCTTTTCCACTTGCTCCATACAAAAGTAAAGGACATACCTGGCCGATTTTATTAACCATGGCCTAGTCCATATGTAAAGTAGCTAAGAAATTATAAAGTTATAATTACTCAATAACTAAAAAATGTGAAATAAAATAAATAAAAAAACAAACTGCCTTCAAACACCTATTTAAATATTTTTTTAAACAGACATTAGAAACAATTGATCAGTTGTTTTTGAAGTTGGTTCCAGCTAAAGATAAATCGGACACATTTGTGTATCCTTGGATGTGTTTTTTACTCAATATTTAAGTTTTATATTCATGTTTACATATTATTTGTTCTTTTGCCTAACTTGAGTTGGAACAAAAACAATTGATTAGGGAACATACCCATACTACGTGACCCATAATTTGTGATTTTAACCCCCTCCCCTCTCGGAGACCAACCGTAGTATATGACAAAGACCCCCCCTGCGCCTCTAGTTTTCACGTAGTAATTTACAAATTTGATTTTAAGTCTTTTTTTCGCTAACAGAAAATTAAAATAATCAAGGAGAAAAAAACTCATGTAAAAAATATTGTAACAGGTTGTTGCCACCTGTGTGTTTAGCGTTGGACCCTTCCCCCCCCCATGAACTGGTCACGTAGTATGGGTATGTTCCCTTAGTTGCTTCTGAAATCTTTAAAAAAATATTTACACAAGTTTTTGAAGGTAATTATCTTTTAATTTTTCAATATATATATATAGCCATTACTTATTGGCTTCACTGAGGGTAAATTAGTATTGAGCATTAATTGTTTTTTTTTATGATTCAGATACTTCCTTGGTTTCATGTGCATGGGCACAGAATGAATTCTTTCATTTTTAATATTAGGCGTTCTCACAGTTAATTTTGCTCCCGATCACAGTCCTGTTCTGTTATTAATATTATGGTTCCATTGTCAGTTTTGGTCTCGATACCGCTATTCCAATAGAAATATCAATGCCAATTTTGGTCCTTGGCCAGTAATAAGAGATTATCATTTTTACTGGTATTTTTACATTTTTTACATAAAAGGTAATCTTTTAATATGATATGATCTTATTATACTGATGTTGTATCCTATTATAAAAATATTATCTACTTCTATGCCAAATCTGATTATAATTTGTCCAGCATATGACAGACATCCATATAAACATACTTTTACATTTTTTTATGTTAGGAACAGCCTATAACAATCTATAAATGATTCTGTGTCGAATGGTCAAAGTTCCAATTACAATCCGTCCAGACGTCAGCATATGACATACTTAACATACTCTTACATTTTTTAAGTTATGAATAAATAGTCTATAACCATTTACAAACAATTCCACGTCGAATGGTCAAGCACCAATTACAATCTGTCCTGCCATCAGCGTATGACAAACACCCATACAAACATACTTTTACATTTTTTAGATTATAAATAGTCTATAACTATCTAGAGACGATTCTGTGTCGAACACAAAGAAAAATATTTTCATTATGTGTATATTGATATATATCTGTAGAATTTGTGTAGTTATAATTTTGTATCATATTTTGTGATAAATATTTGTTTTATGATTCACTGATCTCAACGTTTGTCTGTCTCTGTGTATGTATTTTGTATGTTTTTTTATAACTTAAGAATGGTTTCACTAATCATGATAAAAATTGATATACAGTAAGAAGACATGATTGTGCAAATTTTAGACTATGTATAATATCAATACATTGTGATAACCATAAAAATGTTTAAAAATTGTTTGTATTTCTTTGGTACTCATATAATTATGTGTGGTGTGTGAGCGAAACCAGGCATGGGTGTATTTGGATCGTGTATGGGCATATTTGGTTCGTAACCTTGCAATATTTTGTTATTAGCCCTGTAAAGTGGGTGGGTAACCGCTAGTAATTAATAAATGTATGCAAATGAAGTTAATTATGTCATATCTGTAAAATGTATGTAAAAAATAGTTGAGAATTATACTAACTTATACTAATAACAGACACTATCTTATTTGGAATCATGAAACTCTCATGATTTCGCTATTGTTCAAATAAAATCAATCGGATATTACCAAAAGTATTTTCTTTTCAGTGTGAACCTCTTCATGGATGGGGTTTTCGACGTGGTGGTTATCAATGTCGTTGCAGACCAGGATACAGACTACCTGGACTGGTTCGTAGACCATACCTTGGAGAGCTAGTGGAACGCGCGACTGCTGATCAATATTATAATAATTTTGACTGCTTAAAAATTGGATGTGAGTATTGTTATACTCAAGCTTACGTTAATTTTATAGTGTTGCTAATGGAATTGTTAACATTAGACTTAACGTTATTTTAATAAAATACATACAAAATAAAAGCAAGAGTTATACATTTAATATATATGTAGTGATTTACATAGACATAAAAGTGTAGTGATTTATATATAAAATTGTATTCTTTTAACATATATGGAATACTCTAATCATGGCAATAATGAGAGAAACAAATTGTCACTAAACATACTAGATTAAAATCTATTTTATACATTGGAACAGTTTTATATGAAATAGTGAAATGTTCTTACAGGGATTCAACGTTTGCCAGTCCAATGGGAGAAAGCTCATCCCTTCATAAGAAGCCTATACATGGATCAATATTATGAGTATGTGAATGCGACAACGGGCCCAGAGGCACTGCATACTGAGAAACCAAATACATATGAAATCCTTAATTTTATAAAAAGTGTCCAACCCAACAATTGTTCTAAGTTTGTATTTTTCTTCAATAAATCTATATATTTTTTGTATTCAATAGAAAATAAACTTTATATCGATCATACATTAAACAGGAATAAAAGTAAATTTAATTACAAAACACAAATCTGTCATTCGTGCTTACATCTATTTTTTTAAGGAGTAGGCAGATATATATATATATATCTTTTGTTTCATAATCATTCATTATTTATTTCGTGTTAGTTTTACATCTTTAAATTGTACCTCTTTTATAATATTTAATATGGTGTGCATCATATCCTAGACAGTCCCTTGTTGAACCTTTCATTGCATAAATTCCCTATGTAGCTTTTTTGTTCACTCTCTTATTCATTCTTAAACATGTCTGTTTAAATTTTGATCATGGCTTCTTTCAAGTCACCTTGCTTTCGTACATTATACCTCTCTCACTGTTATTTACGGCTTGCATCTTGACTCATTGATGATTCTACACTCATAGTTTTTCATTACTATATGTAAGTGTAGGAATGAGAACTCATTGATGGTTAATCATACTTAAATTATTTTTGCGGTTCATAATAATGTGTAGAGCCTTATTCGCTATATTTCCTGCATTGATTCTCCTTTCCATATACTCCTCTTGGTAAGCTCTTCTGTATCCACACTGTCTCTATTACTATTTCCCTCTTCTGCTCCTTTGATTCTGCCAGTAATTATGTTTTAGGCATGGGGCATGTTGTTCCTGACGCTTAAAGAAGTTTGACTTTGTAAATAACCAGAAATGAGCCATACGTTCATGCCATGGTAAACTCTCATGTCCACAATTTTGCTGTTCAGAAAGCCATCCACAATCACAAAATCTATTTTGTTCTTGCTTTTTTCTATTCACTACATGAATGAATTTCCTTTTGGTCAAATAAAGTGTTTTTTTATTCTTTGGTTCTACTCTTTTGGTTTATTTGAACATATTTAACATATATACATAAGTGTAAATTGGTATGAGTGCAATCATGATATGATTTCAAGCAGTCTCATAATTACACATTATAAATGTAAGTCACCACATGTAGATATTTTTTTCTCATATGATGATGCTATCATGCCAGGTCTCAAATGCCAATAAACCAGTAGGTTCTGATTATTGCCCGACTAGTAGAAAATGAAGGGTTTGTATTTTATATCATTCCTACATCAAGGCATAGTTAACTTACCAATTTATATGAATGTTAGTATATATTTTACTTCATGTAGTGTAGTAGAGATAATTGCAGACTAGAGAATCTGCATTTCTCTATTTTGAAGCATTAGATATGAAAGGTTGCAAATCTAGTTGCTACAAGCAAATCTGGGATGTATTGTTATCTGATGGAAGATATTACCACTCAAATGTCATTTATTTTGATTTTAATATTTTTAATGAATGACAAAATGATTAGTCCAATCACTTTAACTTCTAAAATTTTCTATTTTAGATATAATCCTTCTGATCTTTTTTTGAATGGAGATATAAATTATGGAGCTGAAGAACAATTTGAGAACCAAGCGAAAATGGCAGTTCGGTTGGCAAATTTCATTAGTGCTTTTCTTCAGGTATTTAAAATATTGGATTTTCTCAATAATTTATTCCATTGCCTTGTTTGTAATATTAATTCTATATCAAATTGAATGTACATGTTTTTATATCTATAATAATACATATTTGTAATCATTAAATGATTGGTAGATTTCCGATCCAAAAGAAGTATTCACTGGCAAACGCGTGGCAGACAAACCTCTCACAGAAGATCAAATGCTTGGTGAAACTCTAGCTATCATCATGGGAGATTCCAAGATTTGGTCTGCCGGAACTTATTGGGATAGGAACAAATTTACTAACAGAACATTTTTCGCACCATTTGCTTATAAAACAGAATTGAATACTAGAAAATTCAAACTAGAGGACTTGGCAAGATTGAATAAGACTGGTAAGACACTTGATAAATCCTATTATTATTTAATATAAGAATAATGTGATAGTATTTTTTAATTCTAAATATATCTCTGATTTAGTTATTCTTTATTATATATTTGATGAAAAGTAAGCTCTTCCTGTGTTTTTTATAGTATTGTGTCTTTTAATAAAGCTTCTATACTATTGTGGGCATTGCAGAAGAAGTTTACACGAACAAAGATTGGTTTAGATTCCTCAAACAGCGATGGTCGACTAACTTTGATGCTCTTGAAAAGTTTTTCCTCAAAATGAAAGTAAGAGATGATGAAATGGGCCACTATTTGAGACATTACGAACGATATCCCACTTACTACAGGGCGGCAAATCTCAACCACGGTCATTGGACGAGGCCTTATTACGACTGTGATGGTCATCTTAAACAGTGGGTGATCACATACGCTGCGCCCTTCTTTGGATGGGACAGTGTCAAAGTAAAGTTGGAGTTCAAGTGAGTACTGTTAAAGCTTTATACACAAAATTGTTATTATTTTGTCTTATTTTTCTTTTTTGTGGTTTCATAAGAATGAAGACGTTATTCAATTTTTTGAAATGGTCGCAATTAAAGAAATTATGTAACAAATCTTCATTTAATTATTTTCTAGTACAGTATGTGTTAAAATTTAAATCCTACATTGTGTAGATGTAAGTCTATTTTATTCTAAACTAGTTGGCTTGTATTGATCAATGTCAATTTGAGTCCCAGTGTCGTTTTCGATTCTGATCCTAGTTACACTTATGATTCTGATTGTCTCCGATACTCGTTTCCAACCTTAGTCCTGTTCCAAATTTCGGTACCATTTCCATTTTCTATTCTGCTCTGTCTCGCTTTCATTTCCGATTCCGCTATAATTTACTCAAAAATAGTGCAAATATCTATGAGTGAAAGAATTCTTTAGTTTTTAAAAACCTTGCCCTACGTTTGTACAACATATCAAAGTTTCACCATAATCCGATCAATGGATTTGGTACTCATAGAGAACAGACATGATTGCATTGAATTTTATTTATGTGGATAGTTATTGCTTAAGGATCCTCTTTTATGAATATTGAATGATTTCTTAAATATTTTGTATCGACTGATGATGCCTGTGTTCATTACAATGATGATCCTGCTCGTTGTCCTTGATTTCGTCTCGATCTAATCCCTATTTCGGATTTGCTCCCGATTTGATTCCGGTTCCACTTTTGATTAAATTCCCATAAATTATTCCATTTAAAATTTTTTTTCCAAAGCAATGCTAAAGATTATTGCGATATGAAGTATCCAGTAAGTTCCTCTATGTTCCAGTGAAAGTCACACCATGATCTGTTCAGCCTTTCCAAAGATACCCCAGACAAAAATAAACAGATACAAAGAGTTCTTTTCTTTCGTTCAAACCTTTCCTGCCAATAATGAATACAATAATTAGTGGTCTTTGGAAGAGATGTTTGTACATACATTTTGGCATGATTCTTTTATATATATATAGAAATTTAACTCTTTCTATCGAAGTTAATTTGTTTTTAAATGTAAAATAAGCTCTAATTATGTATTAGAGTTGTTTAAAAAGTTTGGGATTTTAAAAATGTCTTGGCAGTCATTCAGTATTAACAAAATTTATTTATTTTGATATACCGTATGGAATCGATCTCTATGGAATGCATCTTTCCACAAATATTCATAATCTCCTTCTTTTTTGGAACAACTCTGCCAAAGAAACTATTAGTTGTTTCTGAGAAAAATAGTTTGAACAAGTTTTAAAAATTTACGATGTTCCAACCTCGCAACCTTGTTGAAGATCATGTGTCAAGCCGCGCCCTTTAGCCAAGTGTGAAACACATTCACGAAATGCGGCCAGTCTCATGCTAGCGATTGCGCGTGACGCTGCATCTTCTTAGCTAAGCGCGAAGTGCGCTCGCGTGTGGTCGTTGAACTTCCAAGGAAGTTCAGGTATTTTGTTATAAATATTACTTTCACGATATTGACGTTTTTGAAATTAAGGTAGTGTGTGATTAGTACTGAAGTGTTTAATAACAATGCCTTTCACTGCTATCAAATATGCAAACATGATTAATGTTGGGGAATTTGGAGGTAATATTGCTGCCTGTGAGTCTGTAAATTGCGTGAAGTATCATTTACACAATAATTTGCCTTGTTTGCTTAGAGGTGAGTGGAACAAATGTGGAAAATCAGAGACGAATGTAATAATACCTTCGGCGATTTTTATATCATTGGCAATATTAAGTGTCATTTGTAGGTGACTAGATAATTTCTTTAAAAATAATCGCATAGCCTGAGCACAGGGCAGAATTCGTATTCATCACGTGCCCGAGCACGCTGCGTGGCGCACGGATTTGTAAGTATATTTTCATTGATATAATTTTGTCATAATTACTTTGGCAAAGTTGTTTTAAATAAGGAGAAGATTATAAATAATTGCGAAACGATGCATAATCGATTTCATGCTTTGTAGAAAGTTATTTAGTATTCAACAGGTGGAGGGAAAGGCATTAGTGGTGTTATTAAAAAAAAACAGAATAACATCTATTGTTTATTTTTGCTGATCTAAATCAATAAATGAAATTGTCAAATAAAATGTTGGTGTTATAAGATTATTTCTATGAATTATTGAATTACTTAGAAAATGTATGATATTTTGACTTAAAATCGATAAAATCTGATCTACTGATTTAATTATACACATATCAAATGTAATAAAAAGAATTATAAACTACAATGTGAATTTTATAATGGTGGATGCATACATTTTTTGTAAAGAATAAATATCTCCTTTCAGAGGTGTGGTTGCAGTCACAATGTCTCTGCTGTCTCTAGACTTAAACCAGTGCCCTGACAGGCACTATGTGCCTAATGCTTTTAAGGGTACAGACAAATGTGATAAAAGATCATCATATGTGAGTAATTCCTTGTTTCTGTTTTGAGACTAAAAAAAAATATTGTGAACTTTTATGTTTAATGACAAAATCCCTATTAATAAATTGTATCCAAATATAAGTAATGGTTATTGATGGAAGGACTCCAGGATTTGAACAATATTTATACTAATGGTACTTTGTTCGGCTTCATTAATTTTATAACTATCAAAACTCCTTAAGTTTTATTTTTTTTGAGTTGTATTTCAGAAAGGATGGAAATAAACATTTGGATTTCTTTTTGGTTTCAGTTTTTGTTGTTTGTTTTTCACAATTTTTATCAATAAAACTATGATTTTCGTAGTAATTAAATATAAATAGTATTTAAATACAGTAATTTCAAATTTTAAAAGCAGTTTAGGATGTCAAAGATATGGTGAAACAGTTCTTATTTTATAATCTAATGTTCCACAATTCTATTAAATACAACCAACAATTTTTAGGAAGTTTCATAATAATTACAGTCTATGGAAATATTTATTAACATATGTTTGATGTTACAGTATTATATTATCAAATATGTAGTTAGTTCATAACGTTAATGTTGTAATTTATAACATTGATAATTATTTTGCAGTGTGTACCAATTTCGGGACGAGGTTTTGAGGCAGGCGGTTACAAGTGCGAATGTCTGCAAGGTTATGAATATCCATTTGAAGACGAAATCACATACTACGATGGACAGATTGTTGAGGCGGAGTTTCAAAACATAATTCAAGACAAAGAGACGCGTATAGACATGTTCAAATGTAGATTAGCTGGTGCCGCAGCTATACAAAGCAGTTTTGTAATAGTTGCAATGGTTTTGTTTATTTTGATGAAATTGCGCTAGTTAAGACTGAAGATATTTTTAACAATTTTCCATTTTTTGTACGCTTTGATTTCAAAGCAAATAGAAATAATTTTTATGAATGGGGTAAAATGTTCAAATTTTATATATTCTTTTTATTTAATATGTAAAGTATGAGCGTATCATCTAGTTACTACATGCCATTAAGCACAGGCCTAAATCACTTTTTTTAGATCTATATGTATATATTTATCTCGAAGATGAATCTCAAGTTACTTAATAGGAATTCCATTACAATGTCATACTTGACTATTATGATTGTCTGAAGTGAACTAGAGAATAAAAAATATGACAATTTCAAAAGGTAGAGATAAAGTCTTATGTAATGTTCAGAATGAGTATTTTTATTTTTTACAGGAATTTATTTATATCAATTAAATGTGTAGTATAAGATTTATAATCACATCAAATTTTTATTTTTGTAGTAAAAAGTAAATGGCAATAATACCATTATTTTATAACTTTTGAATATACTTTTTGTTTACATTTGGCAATAAATATTTTAATAGCTATATTAATTATTTAGATTTTTTTTTGTTCAGAACATTTAATTAATTTACATAAAAAAATCTGTCCCGAAAGGCCATCAAATATAATGTACTTGATATTGACATTTCCATTTAAGTCTGATATTGGAGATCTTAAATTATTATTTGACTATTGATATTTTTATGCCACGATATATCCTCCGAGTTAGAAAGTTTACTATATAACTTATAATTTTATTTTATGAATTCTATTGATTTTTTTATTTTAATACATTGTGAGTAATAAAGTATTTTATAGAATTTATAGTTGAGTTCTGCAATTTTATTTAACATCCAAATTTCTTATATGCTTATGGTTTTTGAAAAAAGTCGCAATGAAATTACAAATTAGGCATTAAAAATGTGTTCTTTGAATTTTAAGGGGATTTAATTTCATTGTTTTATTAATAAGAATAGTTCTTAATTTTACTAAGTAATAACATAGCCGTCCATCTTTACAGACTGCAATCTTGTATTATTAAAGAACTAAATGATTTGTTTTAAATCTTATTTATGTATATTTCCATTATTAACTATAAGGTTATTGTCTAATTTTGTGTAATAACATGTAGAATGTAGTAAATTAGTTGCTTTGTAATAATTTTGGATAGTTTTAAAAAAATAATTCACAGAGGTATGCAAAACCTTGAACACTTTCATTTAGTGACCAATAACTAAAGATGTCATAATGGACAAATCTTTCAATACACAGAAAACTTATATTAACTGTGAAATCACTGAATAACAGAGAAAATAAGTAAATAATGATTTTCTTTAATGTTTGATTTATATATGAATAATGAATTTAGTTCATTATTTTATTGTTAGTTTATTATTTCCTATATGACTTTTTACTGACAAATAAATATTGCAGCTTATAGTAATTATTATAATTTTATTTGTTTATACTGAGAGAGGTTGTAAAGATTGTACCATGTGGAGATCAGTGATGTTTGCCCACCCTTCTGGGTGTTTAGGGTAAATATACTTCATAAGGTAAACATCCATTTTGAAAATGTAACTTTATTAAATGATGAGTTATTGAATAATAGCCATGAACATAACTAGTGTCTGAGCATTAAAAAAGAAAATGGACATTTTACAGTATGGCATCCTGGGCTAAATTGTTGTACAGTGAATTATTTTAAATGAACAATTGCACCACTCTTGATATAATATGGTGGATTAAGTGACTGGTATTGAAGCGATAACATTGTGATTTACATTTATCAATTATCAACATCTGTCAAAGTTGGTTTTCTTAATAAATTGCAGAATCTTTTTGAGCTGCAATTAGAAATATTTTTGTACAATAGTGATACTAAATAAATACAATTTTATGTACTTTTCCTAGAATCCTTCTATTTTTTTATTTTTGCTGTTTTTTAATAAGGGATACAAAAATCTAGCCCAGAATAAAGTTTCCTTTTCATATCGCTTTGTTTATAAAATTGAATTATAGCCTTGTATAAGACAGATTATTTCATTTTGTAAAGAGAATGCCAGGATTTCTATGGATTTTACCTTAGTCATGTACAAAATTATAATTTGTGTTGTGGCAAACTGTATAATTCATTATTTGTTTATATTCAATTTCAAAACACTAGGACTTTTTGAAATTGAATATATACAATTGAAATAACTGTATGACTAACACAAATAGTTGCTTTTTTTGTTAGGGAAAACCAGAGCTTTCGATAGGTATTGTTTTTATCAGAACTTTTTTCTTTTACAATCCACAAATAATGAGAGTCTATATGATAAAGATTCCTTGATATTATCGTAAAATGTTTGATAATATTCGAACAACAGTAATCTTCTTTGTTGTTATTTTTACAACCATATATCAAACCACTCTCCTACCAATATTTTCGTACGTTGGTTCTAGTAAAATATACAAGTCAAATTCAACCACACTTGTCAGGCGCGACGCAAGATGTACCGGCGTGCATTACCTGATCGTTCCTTTGATTGCTGATTCCAGAGCCCTTGGCTGTATAAATCTCTCTCATCTTTTATACATGTATTTTACATATATCTTTCATAACCTAGTGAAAAACTAAACAAATGAGTTACATAAAAATTAAGAGTTCAGATCAGTTCAAGAGTTTAGTTCAATTCTTTAAATAAATCTTTGTAGATTTACATTTAGTTTACTTTTATCTGGCATTATCTTTTATATGAATAATTTAAATAGAAAAACCAAGATAAAAAATAAATCATTGTACTGTATTTGTAGTGAATTATAATACAAACAGAATTAAATGTACCGTCCAATTTTTGTGCCTGTATTAGATTTAAGAAATAAATTTTTGAAGAAATGAAATATTTTCTTTTGAGACTTTTATTTCTGTTCATAATTCTGTACTTTAATAAGCCCATATATGTCATTGAAATTTTCTCACTGTGCTTCACCATCAAGTATAATCTATATATGTAACGTCATTGAATTTTACTCTATAATTTGAATACAATCAAAATTGTACCTCTTCAGAATTATTCTTTTAGTTGAGTATATTAGCTTATATAGGTACTTTTTAATAAAATAAGTCATTTCATAGAAAAATAATGTGATTCGTAATTATATGTGCGTTCCTGTATTGTAAAAGTACAAGCTTCACATACAGCAATGACTAAACTAAAAAGAACTATTATAAATATAACCTGAAGTCAGTAATGAGTGTTGTTATTATAACTATTGTTGTTTCTAGAATTTTTAATATTTTCTTTGGTTATAAGTGACGGGTCATACTGGAATTTTCAGGAATTGATTATTCATAACAAGATATTAAAAATTATGGCACCATTTAACAGCCCAACTAGAGTATAACTCGCCTGCAACAAATTGAGTAGAGTATAATTACTTTTGCATATCCCTCGTAAATGACTGCTCGATTGTTTATAGTTTTTGCAACTAGTTTTGTAAGAATAATGACAACATATAGTAGTAAATACATTACTAATTATCTGCATATTTCTATTAGTTCAGGTGTTTACATTTTAGCAAGATGGTTTCCGAAATACATTTTTTGAAATAATCAAACGTTAAGAACATAAATATTTGTTAGTTTGCCATGGAATATAACTTCCCATATGAAAAGTTGGTGATGTCCATATCCAATAATAAATAGATTGCAAAATTTACCTAAATATTTTATTTAAATTAATTTATGATTTATAACATGTAATGCTGTTCTTTGTTGAGAACCAATAGTATAGTAACTATGTCATTACCTAAAAATTTCACGAGTGGCGATAAATATAACAACATTTAATTTTTTTATTTCATTTCTCCAACGAATCAACCTATGTAGATAAACTTGACACCTTTGTCAAAATAATTTATTGCAATTGTTAGGGCTGTTTTGGAGATTCTCGTGGTATATGTATACACTAGCTTTCCGCCCGCCGCTTCGCTCACGTGGACGTTGAATTTGTTCCTTTATCTTTTATACGGATAGAACTTGCTGTCAATCTTGTTCTCACTTTTGTTCATAGATTAATATGAACATTGCTTTCGATGCTGGTTTCAGAGTATTGTTTTTGATTTTGATCCCGACCACGTTTTTTGAAGCCAGGACATTTTTGTATCAAAATAAAATATAGGCTATATTACTTGGGATGGTGCAGCTATTCTATGTGTGAAAGAATTTTTATATTTTATACGACTCTAGTACTTCTCCATGAGGATAACTTTTTTCGTGACATCTGATTTAAATGAAATAAAGCTAAACTCTTCACATTTAAAAACCGCATTAAAATCCGTTCAGTAATTTTAGAGATGTGCGCGAATAGAGACAGACAATTTTAAAATCGTTTTCTTATACTACCTTTCTCCTATAGCCCCCTCTCCATACCTACCTTCGATGTAGGCACAAACAAACCCGGTCCTACTGTTTTATATTACATATTCGTTTGTCTATGCGCTACGGGTCCAGTTAAGTCCGCCCGTCTCTCTACGTCGTCTCGCAATTCGACACTGAAGTTCATAGGTCACGGCCGCCATGATGGACGTGACAGATAAAATGCGTCAAGTTGTATGACAGAGTGAAGTGGCAATTCGGTATTTAAACGTAAATGAATAGGATGGCTATAAAATTCGTTCATATTCCATCCGAACATAGCATGATTGGTGCTCGTACAAAAAAATATAGCTCTGAGAACCATGTATTTAATATATTCCAACTAGTGTGGTCGTATTAATTAAATGTCCAGGTAGCAAAACTGTCCAAACTTATTATATTTTTGTTTCTGAAAACCTACTACAACCATAGACAAACTCAATTCTTTTAGTGATACTGAACATAATAATTTGAATTTAAATTTCTTTGAAACTATGATTAGCGTTAGTGTGTAACCGGTGATTACAATCTTTAGTTCATTCAAACTTTTGTGTTTATACTTGTATCTTATGCTTTTGATATGAGACATTGAGAAGTTACATGCGGATTTTTAGTAACAAGAAATAACATTTCAACAATAATTGATGGTGAGTTAAAGGTATAAAAAAATCTGTTTGTTTCCGGTTTTATGATTTTTGTTGTTTCGTATAATTAGTGAGAATTTTACATAATTTCAGGCACCCGGCGATATAAATAAATAGACTATACGATTGTAGACATTTGTTTTATTGACCTTTGTTTATTTTAAATATTAGATAAAGGAATTAAAATGGCGACCCTGGATTCACTTTTATTGATGTTTTTATTAGTCGCGTTTATTTGGGATGTCGTTGGTCAACACGAACAGCGAATACGAGACAGTTTTGATGAAATACAAGGTAAAAAGGATAAGGTTACTGCAGATAACTGTCTCGCAACGCCAATAGATGATCTCTATTTGCCGAAGGATGCTGTTTCTCACCGACCAGATGTTAAAGAATTTAATATAAATCCTGTGTTTCCAAATCGTACTGCGTTGTTACATTTACATAACATGGCGATGAATCGTGCCTTTTTTTGGAGTTACATTCTACAATCAAGGTTCATCCGGCCGGCAATCAATGATACCTATGATCCAGGAATGATGTATTATTTCTTATCATCCGTTGCGGATGTTTCGGCAAACCCATATATTAACGCTAGCTCTATATATTTCTCGCCAAACATGTCTTATACCCCTTCATATAGAGGATTTTTTAATAAAACTATGCCGAGATTTGCTCCAAGTGCATACAGAGTAGATGTGAATGACACCGTGTATTCAAAGGAAACGTCTACACCAAATTTATTCCATGTTGAAGACTTGGGAGCGTTTGACCTTGAGAGTTTGTCTAAAGATTATACAAGTGACTTCTATAGAACTAATGAATGGTATCGTATTTGGTTACCTGATGAGCTTGATAGAAGACATGACACAAAAACGACTTATCAAGTTGAAATAAGATATGCAAACAATACCAATGAAACTTTTATATTCCATGGTGCTCGTGGTAATGATGAGGTATATGTTTATCTACCCATTTATTTAATTTGGAAATTACAGCAATTCATTTCTAATAGCTTGTGAGGTAGATTTTAGGTCCAGTAAACTGGACTCGTCCATATTTTGACTGTGGCCGTTTGAACAGATGGATGGTTGCAGCCGTGTCGCCCGTAGTTGACATATATCCACGACACACACAGTTTAAGCACATCGAATATCCCACGTAAGTTTAATATTATTAATAAATCAATATATATATATATTTATTAAACGACCATTATCATTAAGTGTGAGTAGTTTCTCATACCTACATATAACGCTTACTTAAGATTCCTAAAAAGTTCGTAATTTATACCTATAGATATCAAATTTTTATACTACATAATTGATCAATGGAATGTCTAATAAAAATAAATCTTTAGAAGGTTTTTTTGTAAGTTAATTTCCGCATCTTCATAAGTCGAACAATTTTCATAATTGCAACCCTGCGATTTAAGGAATAATTAATTTGAAATTACTTTTTATTCCTTTTCTTTTGTGTCTTAACTTCTTTGGTATTTGATTTGTGGCTCTACTGTGATAGAGCTATGCCGTAAACAACTTGGCTATAATATGAAAATGGGCCAGCTCGATCAACGAAATACCACACTCTCACAATATAAAAACCTCTGTTGTTGCATTTCGTCCAGCGAGTGAGATTTCCGGTGGCCCACTGCCCCTCCTTCATCACACCAGTCACGCATCCATTACCTCCTTATCCCTCCATCTACTCACTCGCTTCTCCCCAAATATCCTATTCCTATTCAAGAGGCCGATAACGGACTAGCGACTTCTCTACTCCGAGGTTGCGAATGTCCATGGGCAGCGATGAAACTTACTTTTTGTGGTTGACACGTTCGCTTGCTCCTCGATCTGCTATAAAAAAATAATACAGATATTTATACAACATATAAATAACGTACCCTATAAATATGTGACATTTTTATGTGTAGCAATATTGTATAAAAGTTACGTAGATATAGTAGAAAAATGTCTCCTTTTACGAAGCGGTGCATAGTAAATAGTAAAAGTATCGTTCGTATTCGATTCTGAGGTCGAGAAACTCCAAAAATAAAAAGTTTTTGACCGTTCGATGAAATATTAGAATTCGACTTTGAATGATTTACATTTATGAAATACTCTGATTGGCGTTGGAATTATTAAAGTTGTAAAGCTGGTGAGATTATTAAATAAAATTCTATTAGATAATTTCGTGAACAATTGAATGAAATGTAAATTCAACTGAGACTGTTTTAACTTAAAAATTCGAAAGTATTATCGTTTTATCTAAACACGAAAAATTTTCGTCGTAAATATTTTTTTCATTGAATGTGCCTATTGTTGATGTGGAATATCAAATGGCGCGTTTGGACGAGATTAGAAATGTTCTCATGACGTGTCTGGCATGGCGTGTCGCATCGTCCCACCTTCGGGTCCTCTCGATACCTACGGATTCAGCACTCTCGTGTCAAATGTTTCTCTATCTACCACACTAGTTAAATGCTCTCTAATTTACTTTATGTTGACGTGTCAGCGTAGTTTTCATAGAGTAAGCATGAATAGTGTTTCTAATTAAATTAATAGATCACTCTAATATTTACTTTTTTGGCATCTACCACCTTGTAGGATGTCACTTTGATATCTGTCACTTTATCATCTGTCATTTTGTCATCTGTCACTGTCCACTGTCATTTTGTCATCTGTCACTGTCTACTATCATTTTGTCATTTGTCACTTTGATCTGTGCTAATTTGATGGCGGTCACTTTGACATTGTAACACTGATTTTTAAATGAAAATGTGACCAATTGATTCTATTTTGTGGTTCGATTATACAGAAAAAAATTTTTCGGACGTAGATATATCGGCCATAGGAAGTAAGGTCGGGTTATGTGGGATTTATATTCACTAAAGCTTTGCTTCGGTGTGGCTTTAAAGTTAAAACTATTATCTCCAGTACTTTTTAAGCTTTTCCGGGCGTTAAATAACAAACTAAGTACGCGATGCTTTGGAAATATTGCATCGCGTGTGCGAATTGACCAGCGGGCCTAGCATGACGTCTTAGACAAGTATCTCTCTATTGGACTTTCCCTTTTATGTTTATATTACATTGGCGCAAGAAGGACAATTCTATAGAGGGAGTATTCCCTATAGCGTCATTCTATGCCCGCAAGTTTTCGTCTTGAGCGCCCTTCTGTACGAAAATTAGTTCGTTTTATAAGTCTGACGATTCTAGATTTAGTCAGTATAATAAATCTGGTAATTAACTTATTATTAACGTTGTGTTAATAATCATAGCTTTTTCTATACTATTTGAACATGTAGAGAAGGGTGATAAATCTTATATGAATCTCCATTTTAAACTTATTTTTTTCCCATTCAGGTACACCGCAGCTGTGGTCATGGAGATGGATTACGACAGGATCGACATAAACCAATGCCCTCCAAGTCAAGGTAACAACGGGCCAAACAGATTTGCTGGTACGGCCCGCTGTAAAGAGGAAACTACTGAGGTAATAAATTTTTAGGTAAGAACCTATTGAGATAGGTACTATTTTATTGGAAAAAACGTCGATTAATTATTCAAAATACCAAATTTTATGCAGCTTACCAGAAATAGTTCAGTATTATAAAATATTATTTCGGACGCTAAGTAGCACATTCTTTATAGTTCAAAATATTACTGAAAGTGTCTAATGAGTAATGTCGGTTATCATAATCGAAATTCATATGCTTGTTTTTATATAGCAAGATGTTTTGATAATAGAACGGCTGGAGTACGATAAAATGAAAATCGTGTATTGTTAAGACATTATTGGAAACAAAATTTAAAGTAACCGTGGCAACAAGGGAAATAGGAGAAGATACAGTCAACGAGCGAACAGCACGGCGTCAGTTTAATAGTTTTGATAGTGGAGATTTGACGTTTGTAGATTATTCGGGCTCTGGTCATCCACTTGTATAGAATTTTGAGGCTACAAAGGAAACAGAAAACCTACCTAGTACTAGCGCTCGCCGATTATTGGATTCCCTTGGACCTTCTAAAGACACCATACATCGCTAATTAAAAATATTGGCGATGGTCCGTTAAAATTTTCAAATAACAGCACATGAATCAAACGACATTCAAATGAAACTTAGAGTAGAAATGTGCCAACACCTCTCTACTCTGCTGAAAGATGGTTGTTTTATTAAAGGCAATTGGTTACAATTGGTGAAATGAAAAATAAAATTAATATTCAAGTTGAACATGAGAAACAGTGCTTGTAAGTAATATTCCTTAAATGAGAACTTAATGGTATTGGTTGAAATAATATTACTAAAAAATTTGGTTGCCTGTAAAGTCGGTATACGGGCGAAAGTTTACGTGACAACGACTTTGAATGGTAAAATCATTTTAATGTGAATATTCATTCGTATAGTAGGAAGAAGGATGAAATAATAGTAACAATTTAAAACATTTATTTATACAAAGAATTATATTTAAAACATTAATTTACACAAAGAATCTCGCACTGAATTTCATATTAACAAAATTTTATTTTTACCTTTACACATACATACGTATTTATATACAAATATACATACAATAACTTGCAATACATTTGCAAGCTATGCACTAATTCTCTAGTGCTGCGCGCGCGGCAGACCGATCATAGTTGAGTGGGAGAGACGCAAGGCATTCGGCGGGCCTCTCTCGTTCGGTGACTCATCGTTACGTTACCGAGCGTTACACTTTTTCATAAGTGACTCCCAGCCGCAACCTAATTTAAGACGTTGTCACGTCAAAACGATCTTTGTTTCGGACGTCTTTAGTTCGACTAACGCGTTTTCTGTAAGCATATAAATAAAAGGAAATATAAGAAAAAAATCATTGAAGAAATACGAGTTTCGGTTCACATAAATTGTCATGAACATGTGTCGTTGTTTAAAGGCACGCTTGACCAAGCGTAAAGTAAAATAAATATAGTTTAAAAAACTAAAAAACACGCTTTGATGATCACATCGAACTAAAAAACGAAAAATAATTCTTAATATAGGCAGAAAATATAAATTAATGAAAAAAGATTAGTATTATTGTGAAAAAAGCGTGGGGTGCTTTGTGCCATATTTTTTTCACTTATCAAGCACCCCACGCTTTTTTCACAATAATACTAATCTTTTTTCGTTTATGTATTTTGGTTAGAACAATTACGTGAATAATCAATGATTTGGTTGTTAAGTATGTGGTTGATGATAGTTATATTTATGATTAATGAAATGAGATATGAGTTATCGCTTTATTTGCATTAAGTTTAATGTTTGATTTATTTGGTTCATTAATTGATATTCATTGGAAGGTGACTTGATTTTATTTGATTATTTTATTAATATGATTATTTCAATTCGTGACGTGAATTGGGATGCTATTATTTATATATTTATTTTGTAAGTTTTCATTAAGTTACGTGCGTAAGTGTCTTTACATGAATTCAATAACAAATGACAATGTGTGCGCTTGCGTCGGAGTCTCTAGGCAATAAAAAAGGAAAGAAAGCTGCATTTCTCCTTACAAAGGCAATTAAAGGGCGCTGAGCCGGACTCGAAGCCGGCCGGAAAGGAATAGTTTTTGTGACACCCAAAAGGGAAATTGATTTTTGAATCCGGGAAGACTAGGGCAAGTTTTGGGGAATGGCGGTTGGCTCGGGACTCACCTCGGGACTCACGGGCTGCAATCGACTCTGACCTAGGTGTGAACGCAGGTAATCAAGACGAGCGAGCTGCTAAGTGAAGGAGCTTTCTGGAATCCGGTGAAGATGTCATGGATGGTGGCTGACAGGAAAGAAACATTATTTTATTATTGTCTATCGTGCAGACTCTCTAATAAATAGTTATCTTTCAGGCTGGCAGTTCATTTGCCTAAATGAGCATAGGCTCCCGGAGCTGTCTTTAATTTTAAAATAAAGTTTATTAATCGAGATATTAATTATTTCCTTTAAATTTGAACTATTTCGGTGATTGTCATATTTAAACGTATCGGAGGTAGATGAGCAGGTCTGATACGCATTAGAACTGTTCGTCGAGGATTATATGGATGTCCAAGTGAAGCTCCATCTGTAAGGAGGTCAGATCAAACGCCTGGCTCTATTGTAAATTGAACTCCTATCCCCAGAGGTGGTTCTGCCATAGAAAAATCAAACATTGGAATAGAGTCACGCAATGAATAATTTTCTTTTTACTGTACTGTTTAAATATGCCTGATTGCTTTTTTTCTAAAGTTTGTCCATTAAATGCCTTGAAATAATTCGTGAGCATAAAACGTGTGGTATTATATTACGTGCAGAAAAAGCAGAATTAAGTTTCAGTGTCATTTTTTTTGCTGTCATTTCTGAAACCTTGTTGTTTCCGAAACAAAGAAATTTCCGAAATTGGTGCTATTGAAAAAAAAAAAAATAACTGTTAATTTCTTAATGCTTTGCTTACTTTCTAAGCAACTTAAGTGAATATAGATGCATATGTTTAATAGTTATATAGTTTTATAGTTATTAACAATCTGTTTTATTGAACATTAGCGGTCGCTTACGACTTCGTGTGCGTAGATTTCATTTCCGTCTGAATTAAATATTACATTTCATTAAAAATAGTCTTTCGGCATTTATAATAGCGAATCTCTTTAAAATCATCCTATTAATTCTATCCATACCAATGTTATAAATATATGTGTAGATCTGTCTATTTGTTTGATTGTTGCCACTTCAGGATTAAACCGCCTAATCGATTATTGTAAAATTGGAC
Source organism: Eumeta japonica (assembly GCA_005406025.1). Taxonomy (NCBI): domain Eukaryota; kingdom Metazoa; phylum Arthropoda; class Insecta; order Lepidoptera; family Psychidae; genus Eumeta; species Eumeta japonica. The sequence goes on along the minus strand of BGZK01000065.1, from coordinate 153,248 downwards.
AGGAAGTTAGCCGGAGACTTCGGCAAGGACATATGTTGCTTTTTCCTGTAACAAAAGTTTAACTACGGTAACGAAATTACAGGTAAAAACTGATGAGAAGAATACCGAAAAATAAAACAGTAAAGTACCTAAATAACTAGTAGTAAGAAAAAAAGAATAATAGTATAGTAGAAAAAAACAACGAATCAATGATGTTTAAGTCCACAAACGCTCACTCGTATACCATATTTAGTTCGGTTCTATTCGGTAATGTTCGTTTCATATTGTGCGGACCCACTGCGCCTGCGCCTCGCCGCCAGTGTGGCGACCTTGCAATGCGCTCACGTTGCTTACAGTTTGTCAGATTGGTTAATATTTTACCAGTATCGCTCCGGCTATTGTGATTGAAATGTAATATTGCACAGTCTACAACATTTGTCAATAATCGGACTATTTAATAAGAAAAGATTGTATCAAATATGAATGATACTTCCTGAGATTAGCGTGTCTAAACAAACAAACTCGCCGTTTATAATATAGATTATACATTTTGTTTAAAAAAATATTTTTTCTTCGTTTTGTTCACTCTTGACCTATCCACTATCATTTGGTAGATAAAGAATACATATAAGCGAAAGATTGCCCGTATTTATGTATGATCATATATTTTTATACTCTGAGTGTGTTTTCATATTCTTGCAGGCGAAGCAAGAACAAGCATACAATAATAAATTACTTTATGAATTAGAAAGTGTATGACTAATTGATTAAATAGTGATGTTCTCAACATTAAATTGAAAAATGAAAAGAGTAAGTATTTTCTTTTCAGTGTGTACCCGTCCATGGATTGGGTTTTCGGCGTGGTGGTTACCAATGTCGTTGCAAGCCAGGATACAGATTGCCTGAACTGGTGGGCGGACCATATCTCGGAGAGTTAGTGGAACGTGCAAATGCTGAAGAGTATGACAAAAATTTCGACTGCTTGAAAAATGGACGTGAGTGTTACATTGTCCCATACGCGGAGCTCCTTAATAAACACAATAAAATAAAAACTACGGAGCTTCTAAAATAAAAAGATTGTAACATTTTTTTATCGTCCCATTTCGGAGGTATACTCAGTAATGCTGTTCATTAAATCTTGATTCAGCATACACGTAATGTAATAACGCTTCGATCAATCGTTGCAGAAATCACAACAACCCCCCGATGCTATTGTATTATTATACTTCAAGAAAAAGGACAGTGATGAATTTTCTAAGGGGTACAGACCCTTTCAACTTTCATAGAGTCCATTTCGAAAATAATAAAGCATTTGGATAATCAACTAAAACTTTATTGTAATTTTATTTTAACTGTTCATTAAGTTGTTAAATTATACGTTATTCTTATTTCATTCTCATAGAGTCCATTTTGTAGCTATACTTAGAGTAGATTATAATAACCCGAAGTCAATTTATGGAATTCTAATTTATTCTATATATATGTAGAGAAATAGAGAGAAAAAAGTTATACTTACATTAAAAATATTCGAGACAAACTGCTCTGTGGCATATTAGAAACTTTGACAGTAATACATTACTAAGGTATTTAGAATTTATGTTTATTTGTGGATATGTTTCGACCTCTTTAAAGACTAATCGATGGAATAATTCGTTGAAATTTTGATATAATAATAATAATTTATACCCTGGAGTGACATATAGAGTAGGTTTTATTCCGTTTCACTGCAATTTTTTTACATTACCTATGTAACGTAAATTTGAACAGAACCGGCAACTAAATCGAGGCCAGAATCGAAATTGAAAGCGGGAACAAAATCAGGATCATGGTGGACAGCGTGATTGGTTGATTGATGAAAGAATTCTAGCGATGTCCAATAGGACGGAGCCGTGGTAAAATCTAGTATAGAATAAAATATTAATTTATAAGACATCGAAATTAAGATTGAAAACTTGCCAAAATCAAGCGAAATTTTTTATTCCTTAGAGATTATTCATTTTCTTTGGAGCGATTTGTATTAATTTGCCATAGAAATGATGCAGAAAACAATATTTTCGTTAAGAGTCTGCGTTAGGGATTGCGTTCCATTAATAATCATTTGATTTTTTTATAAGTGGAATCGGGGTAATCTAATACTAAAATCCATTTACAGAAATCCAGCGATTGCCTGTCCATTTGAAGAAAGGACATCCCTTTGTAAGAGATCAAGTTAACGATCAACATTATGAGCATGTGAATGTGACCACTAGTCCAGAGATACTGCATACTGTGAGGCCAAACATAAATGTAATGCTGAACTTTATAAAAGGTGTCCAGCCTACAAATTGCTCTAGGTTGGTATTTTTCTAGAAAATTGTCTTGAGATAAATCTACATAACGGTAAAATTTTTTGTGTAACTATTATAGTTAAGTAGGTTTTAAATGATAATCATAAAATTGTTAGTCTCCAAAGGTTAAGTGATCTTTTAATAGGAATTTTTATTGTATCTATATATATGAAATTCGTATTGTCTTACAAGCCAAACGAGGATAAATTCAACTTACCTTGACAGCTGTCAAAATAACAGCTGTCACTTTGATGGCAGGATCTTTCAAATCAGTCATTTTGATAGCTGTTACTTTGACAACGGTCACTATGGCTCTGTCACTTTGATCTTTGTTTTTCGCCCTTTAGTTGTTTATGGTTGTCTAATAGCTTTTGCTTAATAAGTATAATCTATTTTTATATATGGACAGCACTAATTGAGCACTACATTATTACTCTTTCTTGTTTAATTCGTATATCCACTCTTCATGATAAACAGTCCGTTATTGCGGTAATAGTTTGTTATGTCTATCACAGTAATAGTGGTCAGGATTAAAAAGTAAAAAAAAATTCAACAGTTTTGCCTACGTACAGACAGCATTAATTGAGCAATAAATAATAACATCTTATGATTTATCAGTTATTGAGTTAGATATTTATTTTAGGACGGATAGTCTGCTATGGCTGTCGTAGCGGTGCTTGGAACGTGAAAATAAAAAAATCCTAAATGGTTTTCTTATGTATGGACGGCACTAAATGAGTACTAATTACTCCTTGAGATTCAGTGATTCCTAAAATAAATGCCTATTTTTATGGTTCCGTAATAGAACAAGAAAAAATAACCCTTATAAAATCACAACAATGTTCCTTTGTCTGTCCGTCAAGGTTCTTAACAACGATTTGAGGAATGAAGTCAAAATTAATATCAAATATTAAGTCTTGGACCCTTGGAAGTTGTAGAAAAAAAAACGTACTTTTATGTTAACGTAAAAAAATACGCCCAAAATATGGTTATTGATGCTTTATATTTTAATAAATTATACTCGCAAGTGAAAACCGCTAAAGTATTTCCCATTGACCTAGAATCTTAAATTAAAAGAAAAAAAGTGATTACAAACTTACACTTGCAATTGGAGTATTGACCGTGACTTAGACCAGTACATGAGACATGTTTTAATTTCCCACTATGAAAACTAAAGATTTTTAAAAATTTGGTTATTTAAAAAAATGATTTTTTTTTAATAAGGCCAAAATTTCGGAATACCTGGGAAAATATCTCGTCAATATCAGTATCGGAAACTGAAAAAAATCATTAAAATTCTTGATGGATGATACGTCTACATACATATTAAAGTTTGTACAGAATCGTCAGGGTGCAAGTCCTGTTTGTTCTTGTCTGGTTTTCACCACATAGTTTGCTATGGCTATCATAGTAGCAATGTTCAGTATATAAAAAAATATAAAATTATTCAGCATTTGATACTTGAGTACTAATCTATTTATTTATTATGTTCTACATTTAGTGATTATTGACACAGATGTCCGTTTCGCAACCCATTGTCTACTACAGCTATCATAGTACAATATGTAGTAGTGTTTTGCGTGTAAAAAATAACGAAAATAAATTTTGGCTAATTTCTGCTGTATAGGCAGTTCCAATTGAGCAGTGAACTATTATTACATACTTAACCTCCGTGGTATATTGGAATGATTCCGGTGTTTAACATAGTTCACTGATGATTACTTAAAAGCTAGCAGTCTTTTATATTTTTTGTTTATCTTTCAAAGCATCATTTTTTTTTATTTTCAGTACTAAATTAGCTTTAAATGAGTATTAAATTATGAGATAAAACATCAGTGATTTATTCTATTTGGTTATACTAACTTTAGACTTTGCATGTTATCGCAAGTTGAAGTCAAATGCTTAAATTTCACATCTTTAAGACCCTTTTATAACTAAGAATGACACACTTACGACCTTGTATACATTTAAGGAATATTTTAGACCAGTCATACGGGGTTTTGTATGGAGAAATTCGAGTGTTGGAATAAGTTATTTCTTGGCCATCAGTGCGTTTACAAATAAATTGCTGTCAGATGTAAATTCCAAGAGCGATCAGTTAAAAATTTTCTAGTGGTTCCCTAGGATATTTTTGAATCAAAATAAGTTGAATATACATCTTCAGCTTACTTTCTTTTCTTTCCTTATTTTCAAATTCTAATAGTGGTAGATCGTAACAACGTTATGATGAGTTAATAATGTGAAGGTTTTTTATTTCAGACGCAATTCTGATCTTGTTCTAGATGTGGATATAGCTCATGAAGCTGAAGAACAATTTGAAAATCAAGCCAAAATGGCAGTTAGATTGGCAAATTTCATCAGTGCTTTTCTACAGGTGAGGAATTTTTCTTAAACTCTTTCGTCATATATATATATATATATATATGTATATTTATTTTTTTTTCATAATAATTTTTTATGGTTATCAGGTATCTGATTCAACAGAAACATTAAGTGGCAAACGTGTGGCTGACAAACCTATCTCTGAAGACCAAATATTTGGGGAAACCTTCGCCATTATCATGGCAGATTCTAAGATCTGGTCTGCTGGAACTTACTGGGACAGGAATAAGTTCGCTAATAGAAAATTCTTTGCACCGTGTGCTTTTAAAACTGAATCGAACACCAGAAATTACAAAATTGAGGATTTGGCAAGATTGGAAAAAACTGGTATATTTTGTAAAACCTGTTATAAATGCGTCCACCACACTCATTCGCTCTATGTTTTTCTTTCGTCAGTCTACTTTCATTTATTATCTCCACTCTAATGATTATATTTTCTTTATAAGAATATCATTCTCTCACAACGCTATTCCCATATCACTCTTTTAAAAAAATTTCGCACGTATTATGCACAGTCATTATAAATATCTCCACTGTGTCATAAACTTCTATAAAGTTTCTTGCGAAGTCTTTTTATTATTCACAATAGTAAGCAAGGCCGATTAATTTTGTTTCCTGAGTATACCTACTTACTTTTCTTTAACTGCACATGCTAACCAGCATTTGTAAAAAATCAAAGCAAATAACCTTTTTTACTTCTTCAACGTTCTCATTCGTGTATCCAATCATGTATTTGTTTCTTTCAAACATCATGACTGCTTTTGCTTACCTTCTTTTACTTTCGTATTTCGTATGCCCCTTAATTAGTGCGTTTACGGTACGTATATTATTTCGTTGTTGAACTATAGGAAGTAATTGATGGATAACATACGTTTTTAGTCTTTATGAATATGCTCTTATCATATAGATAATTACTCATCTATGAATGGGTTGATCAGTCTGGCAACGGATATTCAATCATTGAATGTATTCCCCATTTATTCTGACGCCGGACCTGGTTATTGTAGAGATTTGCAAAAGTATTTCGGTCCGTTACCTATATTATAAATAGGTGTTAATTATTTTAGACACAAAATAATTTTAAAGGCCACCCACTTCACTCCTTTAGAATTTTTATTGAACAACAGATGGTGTCTTGGTAAAAAAAAATTGAATACTTATAATTAATAAGTTTTTTATAATAAATTAAGTACCAAGCTTTTTGCTTTTACATAGGATGTGATCCAATTTAAATTTATTTATTAGTATTTTCTTAATAATTTGGTATATACGGTTAATGTGTTAAATTTCTCCATATTTTTAAATTAATCGGAAACGCGGCATCTTTTATAGAATGCCCAAAATATGATCAACATAATTCGACTAGAAACAATTTTGAATAAATATAAAAAGTCGTGTTATAGAATATCTACAAAATTTATGTGGTATTGTCTCCATATATGTATAAAACATATAATATTTATACTGTACAAATATTTCAAGCACTCGAAATCAATAAGTACTAATGAAATGATTAATGATTGCCAGTGAAGCGAGAAAGGTATGCAAAGGTCTTATTATGTGGATATCTGTGGTTTCTAATTAAGAAAAAATTGCGTATTAAATATTTCTAATTGAAACTACTGTTCACTTATCTGATCGAAACTAACCCTTTCTTCCTTTATATTTGGCTCTAAACATATTAATATAAACTACCTTTAAGATATGCGATGAAGAAAATTAATGTTTAACAATTAAGATTTGTATCCGATTTTTTATTACAGACGAATTTTATGTAGACAAAGATTGGTTCACATTTCTGAAGAGACGATGGTCGACTAATTTCGATGCTCTTGAAAAGTTTTACCTCAAAATTAAAGTAAGAGATGACGAAATGGGCCACTACTTGAGACGTCACGAACGATATCCCACTTACTACAGGGCGGCAAATCTCAACCACGGTCATTGGACGAGGCCTTATTACGACTGCGACGGTCATCTTAAGCAGTGGGTGATCACATACGCTGCGCCCTTTTTTGGATGGGACAGCGTCAAAGTAAAGTTGGAATTTAAGTGAGTACTGTTTAGTTTCAAGGGCAACATTATCGTTAGTATGTGGCTTTTTGCTTTTTTTTTGTGCAATAGTTAGACTTGAAATTTTCGTAAAATTTGTATTACTATGGCCCTTATGGGGGATGTTCCCATATAAGAAACGTGTTCTATTCAGATGTTTTTCTTTCGAAGTTTTATAACTTAAAAACGGTTTAATCGATCTTGACGAAAACTGGTCTATAGTATGAATACATGACAGGTTACATTTCATTTTGATAAAGAGTCTGTCTATTTGTTCGGTATATTCCTTAAAATGGATAAAGAAGAGATTTTAATCATATTTTGAATAGAAGTAGGTATAAAAAAGATTCTTACTATTTACGTATCTATACCAATATTTGAAACTGAGCATACGGTATTTTTGTAAAATTTTGTCGTAATTAATTATTCCATGAAGCATGTAATTTGTATTTATCATTTTTTTTTACTCCTTTGATAAAACGTCTGTTTATTTGCACCAGCTAATCTTCAATAAGACTGAATGGAATGTAATGAAATTTTGTATATGGTTAGACTATCTTCAATGAGTGTATATTTTGTTCGTTTTTTTTTGCGTGTTTGTTAATTATCCGGTTACTATATGAAACTGGCGATATGTTGTACTCACGAACGGGAAGTTTCTAAAAAAAAAAATTAGCCCTATAACTCAGCTTCATCTTTGTATTTGCATTATTGAACCAAACAAACTGATTATGAAAATTTCTTTATTAATAAACAGTTCCCTAAGTTAAATATTAACATTTCGCTTTGGCATCATCAGCATAATTGTAGTATTACAGATGCTAAATTTTTTTACTAATAAGCTACCTTCACTATCCCCGAGTAATGCAGTCTAAGTTTATTGTTGTTACTAGCATTTGTCTCAGATTCATCCAAATCGGAACTGCGACCGGCAGCGAAATCGAAATTTCAAACGGGGCGTGAGGAAATGAGGAGCAGTGAAATGAGGAGCAGTACTGAAATCAGAATTGAAGGGAGAATGGAATCGAGAGCGGATCAAAATCGAGAATGGGGCCGAAGTCGGTTTATTTAGATCGAGACCGGGTTCGGTATTAAAAGTAGAATTGCGTTTGGAATCGAAAGGGAGATAAATTAACATCAAGAACAGGACTGGGATCAGAATCGAGAACGGGATAGCGATCAGAATCATGATTGAAACGCGACCGATCGATAGACGAGATACAGGATTCATTCTTTGTCCACGCAGGCGGGGCCGCGGGTGAAAGCTAGAATACTGAAAAAAATATTACAAGTTTTGTTATGGATATGGTAAAAATTTGCAAATAATAAATATATATTATTTCGTAGGGGCGTGGTTGGGGTTACGATGCCTATGATGTCTCTCAATACAAAGTGACCCCTTTATGCTTTTAAGGGAATGGAGGATTTTTATAAAAAGATCATTATGACGTGAGTATTTGGTTTTTTATTTAAAAAAAATCATAGATCAAGATCACATTTAATGAGGTCATATTCCTAAACTTTCAACCCCTTATTGATTAGGCCATGTTTCTTAATAATTAGGTAGAAACCTAATTAATAAAATCATATGGGTAGAAAACTTTCAATTATGATTTTAAAGTACAGTGCAACGCACAAAACTTTGCCGTTGTGAAATTAGTCACGAAAGTGTCGCAATGTCGTAAAATTTGCATGCTAGTGAGAAGAAGAAAGAGTCGGGTAGCGTTAAAACTGCGCATTACATCAGTCTAAGGCACTTCAGAGCGGCAAGTTTCGTGCGTTGTACTGTATGTCAAAGCTCACATAAGTTTCTTCTTATCTAATCTGTGCCTAAAATGATGCACATGGATAGGTTATCTATTATCTAAAATTGATTATTTTTTTTTGTCTTGTAGTCCTCCGACTCATTCGAATATTAACATTGATTTGCAGTTATTATTTTTAAGACATGCTTTTACTAAATTAAAGCTATACAAATATTCAAATTCACCTTGAGTTTTTGTTTTGATTTGGAATAAATTGTCAAGCATTGTAATACAATTAGCTCATTGTTTTGAAGTAGGTATTGCAAAAAAATAAGTGCTATATTATGTCAATAGTACCGATCTAGATTATTTTATGGTTTATTAATTATACCTTTGATGGTTTGGTGTAGTGGTATAGTAGAAGTCCTTTAGGTAAAATAAGTCATCATAATAATTATTCATATTTTTTGTATATCGCTTTCAATAATGGAGTAATAAAAATGTTTTTATGATGTCAGACCGTTTGATTTTTAAAATATATTACATTATTTAGATTCACTTGTAAAAATATAATTAATTACTACTAGCTATTTATTATCAAATAATAAATTAAGTAAAATGAAACAATTATTGTACTATAAATGCATAAATTTTGAGGTCTATACATCAGAATTTTTTGATTTTTAGAGCATTCCGCCCTTAACAAAGGTCGTCACATATGTGGGATTGACTCGTTCCTTGGCTTAACATCACATATTTAGCAATCTAAAATTAACAAATTATTAGTTAAAACAGTAGTTCTAAAATTATTTTATATTGCGTTTTTCGTTAAATTTCAGAGTATTCATATTTTAGATTTATATATGTGACGTTATAAAGCTTATGACTCGTCTCTCCTTGTTACACAATGTCACATTTTATTGACCGGCTCCCTTCACGTTAAGACGTGTGACGTATTTTATGGATGGCCCTTTGGTAATATAAAAAAAAAAAAATTAAACATTAAAAAAATGTAAAACAATTTGGATTGTTTAGTATAGAATATAGTATATAACTACACAACAAAAAAAATTGGTTAGAAAATTATAAAAGATGAAAATCGCAACAAAAATAAAATAGAAAATTTTAAAAGATCACAAATGCACTTCATTACAAAATTTTATTTTTGTGGTGATATGCAATTAATAAGAAATGGCATTATCGTAAAAGACTTGAAGATATGAATCTGTTTTAAGTTAACAGTTGGTAGAATATATTTATAATACGATATATTTCTGATTGTTTACAGTTTTTACGACTAGTTTTACAAGAATAGTAGTAAACACATGCCATTTTTTAAAGTTCCGTACCTACCTAAAGAGTGTCAACAAGACTTTATTAATAGGACTCGGCTGTCCAGCCATTCATCTGTTGCTGTTTCACAGGACTGTATCTTTTAAACCGTAATAAGAAGTCATTCGAAAATAGAGCATGTATTACTATGGGGACCATAATAAAAATAAAATGAAGTTTTAAATTATGAATACTATTTTAATTCCTTATAACATCAAATTCCATTTTGTTTGTTACAAACGCAGTAGCTAAGGTGTTAAATAAATTAATATTAAGTATTACTCAAAAATGAAAATGAACATTTATTGTAAATTTAATGTATCTTTTCGTTTGGAAGCCGACGAAAACGTTTTAGCTTTTCTTGGATAAGGAGTCCTTAGCAAAATTAAGTGGGAACTAAGGTACATATTGGATAGATGGAATCTGTTCAATACATATAGTATATATATATCTTGATAATAACTTCTCAAGCTATTTATTTAACATACTCCATCCTTGATTGAAGATATGTATGACTTCATTTTAAAGTTAGTTTTTTTTTGCAAATTCATACCACTAACTTCAAATACAATATGTAGTCATATAGAATATAGAAATGTAGTATAATTTTGTTAGTTGTATTGAAAAGCTTCTTTTATTTTTAACTTTTATTGTTCTTAAATACATGAAAAGGTTCATAAGCATCACCTAAAAATGTAAAAAATATGCATAGTAATAACATAATAAAAATGAAAAGATGAAAATTATTACAGAAAAGTTACGTTTCACTGTATCAAGAATAAGACCATGTATGAGATCTAAATTTTCATGACTATGGATAATTTTGTAAAATAAAACTGTGAAGAAATGGAACATGTGTTTTGTTAACCCTTATTTATTTACAATTCTTTTTTGTGTGTAATTCAAATCTAGATTAGACCCTTAACCATCGATATTTAGATGGCCATCATTAATCTTAAACATGTCCTGCGATCAAGCTAAAAGAAAAACAGTATTCGGTCAAATTTATTTTTTCTAATTAATTAAATAAAACAGGTGTTTTTAATAAAATTAATAATCTCGTACAAAAAGAATGCTATTTTGTGAGTACGTTCAACCCTACGTGTTGTGTTGTGAAATTATACTCCTCACATATGTTAAAGTAATGACTAAGCCAAAATAAGCTATTATAAATATCACCATGTACGCGATCATCAGTATTCTTATTATGCCCATGTTTTTTATAATTGTTTATGTATCAACTAGGCAGCATTTCTCTTTGGTAAAGTTAAATATTCATTGGAATCATTTTTACGTTATTATTTTTATTTTTTGTGACAGACTGTTTGTATTGATAATGACAGATAGTCTTATGTATTTATTTTCTTAAATTATGAAGTTTTTGTGCTTGACCAACCAGATGACTATTTATTTGAAAATAGTAAAATTTTGCAGATAACCTGTTGCTAAATTTATCTACAATTACTAAATTTACTAACAACGTACTGTAAATAAAAAGCTTAAAAAACCTATTTCAAAGATAAATTGAAGATATAAACTTGATCAATTACGATATCTCAATATAAACAGTATTAAATAAATATCGAGCGTACGGTGAAAACCACCACTTTATGCTCCTCAGACGAACTGTAAGCAAAACAGCATTCAGGGAAGAGCGTGTCAATAGTATTATTAAATTACAATCATCTCATAACTTACTTACATTTTATGGTTCACGAAATAGAAGAGGATCATATTTCTAATATGCTTTATTCAATTAATACCTGAAGGAAGAATGACTATACCACGAAAACATGTTTACGTGATTTCTTGCAGTATACATAAAGAAAATGATGAAAGTTGCAAATTATTATATAAAATAACATTAACAACTCAATTTCTTCTTATGCGTACTCGAAATTCTATAAAATGTTTTTGATTCAAAGGCACTCGATATTTAATTTTAAACATATTCTTGAAAAGTTTTAAGTACACAATTTACAAATCTGAACGCATCGACAATCTTCTGTCAAATGAATGATAGCTGTTCGTACCGAACGGAATAAAAACATGTAAAATAACATTGTATTGGTAATTGTAAAATAGTCGTTCAGCTAATGACATAAAGTTCTTATTTCTGTTCTTAATTTATTTAGTATATTTGAAATTGTCAAAGTCAGTTAATTGTTGAACTGACTGTTCTCATTCGTGCACTTCTAAAGTGATTCGAACGACGTTTAGTATCAGACGTATAAATAATAGTTAAATTTTCGAAGAATTAACCTTATACTTAGCAAAAGACTTAATTTTAAAAAGGAAGAAACTTCCAGGTAAGATATATTTCTATATTTAAATCATGAAAATATTGTTATCGAATATTGTGGAAATATTACCTTCGTATTTCGAGATGAATACGTAATTGTAACTGGATTACCGTAATTTTACTGCGTGCTTTGACAATAATGTTATAAAATATTTTTGTTACGTAATATCTCAATATTACCCGTATATCTAATATCAAATGTTTAGTGATTTATAAAAAATAAAATAGTATTATTCTAGCCCGAGGTTACATCGGCCATGACCTTTTAATTTTATTTCTAAATTTACTAATGCCCTTTTTTATTCACATCCATTTCTTTTCTTTATATAAAATTCATAGCCTGTAGTTAGTTATTTTTAGAGCTTCATTGCCACATAGCCTGTGTGAAATTTTGTATAATCAATGATATCAGGGACTTTTTTTGCAAATTCTACAAAGTAAAATTTTTGGAATACTTATCCAATAGCTTACATGTACTATAATCTAAACAATAAACTGTAATGATATATCTCAAAGAGTAAAATAATCCTATTTGTTGTGGTTTCATTACAATATAAATTATAAAAATTCAAGATTTACAAGGTGCTAAAGGCATTTATAATTATTAATTTACTTATAATAGCTTCTAAATATTTTATTTATTTCAAAAATATTTTTCTTGTTTTGCATGTGACTACAAAATTAATTTGATACACATTTATAAGCCATGAGTAAAAGCATGTTACAAGCATGGCAAAATTTCTTACACAGTAGCATTTCTTATGAGCATTTGGTTTAATTACATACTTTGTACTTATTAGCTATAAAACTTATAAAAACTTACAATACAATATTATAAAACTATGTCGTTGTAGTCTTATTCAAAATAATCACTACATTGCTGCTAGTATTGGTTAAGATTATAGTAAAACATACTGTATCTACTTTTTACAATCTGTAATGATATTTATTGGATTTATAAGAGTTTTGCCAAGTGTCTTATAAGAATCACTGAGCGTATTGGTTAGAATTTAGCAATAATAAACAATTGAAAATTTAGCAATAGCTAGTATAAGACTTGTTGGAAATTTAAACTAAAGATCAAATTTAAATTTTCAAATTCTAAATATATTTATTTCATAGGTTATGAAATAACACTTATAATAAGTAATATTTTTTTTGTGAATTTACACTATCACTTGTTCCGAAGGTAGTTTTCCCCAAGAAGAACGAGCAAGAAACTTAAGAGTAGTTCTAATTTCATCGTGCATAGGCAAAACAAATAAAAACCATTGATGAACGAAATGGTACAACATTTTTTTAAATTTAATAAATATTTATATATGACTTGGGATTCCAGACTTAAAATTTCAATTTCCTTAAACTCACTTTTAAAAAATATACGAGGTCTGAGCTTCTAAATCATGCAAACAGTCCACATTTGCAGCAAGAAAATTTGATGAATATCTGCGGCATGTCCACAGAGCTAGATGCTATGGCATCTAGGCTATCCTATGGCAACATGCTGGCTTAGTATCACACTAGTTTAGCATCACATTATGAAAACAGGCGAAGTAAATTAATGTAGTAGTTTCGATGTCTGATTAATTTCATATTTTATTTAGTGCATAGATAGCAGAGCTAAGCCTTTTCACCAACTTACTGATATGAGGACCCCATTAAAGGCGTTATTTAGAGTAAATCCCAGGAATATACTAGAATTAACAAACTCCAAATCATTGTTTGGTACTGAAATAATTCTAGAACCATATCTCTCATTTGGAAGTGAGAATATATATATACTATGACAAGTTATTTTACTAAGTTCTATATAAATGCTTGGTAAGTGGCCTTGCTCCTATAAAAATGATTTGTCAAATACTATAACAAGAGATTTATAAGTATAAAATTTAATTTGCCATAAAACTGTAACATTGGTACAAAATTAAATAACCCTATATATATGTCAAATCTAAGCATACAAGTATTTATCAAGTTTAATATAAGAGAGACAAAAATCACTTTTGAGATAGTTATATTTATCCTTGTATTTATTAGGTGAATCAATCATGAAATACCTTTGAAATTTTAAGTGTTTCTCTGGAATGTTACTCATCATTCTAAGAAGCCTTATACCTAATAATATTATAAATCTGATTGTTTGTTAGGTGTTTGTGTTTATTAAAATTTGCACAAAGCTAGGTATTTTCTGGAATAGCTATAAAATATTTTTTGGACTAGAAAAATCCAATAAAAATGATAAACAACCATAATAGCAATTAAGAGCAAGGCTGGAATTAGAATTGAGATAGAAATCAGGATGGGAAATAAGAGATGGACTAGGATCGTTTCCAATAGTGGAACCACAATTGGCACTTAAAGTAGAACTGGGGTCTGGGATTGTTTTAACTTTGATTAATTTTAATTAATTACGATCGACCAGTATAAAAAAATGAATGACTTTATGTCTAATTTATGTCAAATTAGTTATAAATGTACACATTTTAAAATATTACTTTCTTAATTACAGTAATCAAAATGATTGTCAGAAAATTACTTGATCAGCTGAAAAGCAAGGAATTCAGGGACTACTTAATGAGGTAAATAGTCTATGAGAATTGAGAATTAATTGTTGTTTCTATATGAGCTGCTGAATTGTTTGTTGCTTTTTATTTTCAGTACACACTTTTGGGGGCCCGTAGCAAACTGGGGCATACCTTTAGCGGCACTTGCAGACACACAGAAGCATCCTAGTTTTATAAGCGGAAAAATGACTCTAGGTAGGAACGGAATTATTTGTTAAATGTTTTGAAACACTGACCCTGTATGTTATCACATTCATGGTGTAATACCATAATATTCTACTTGTAAAAAAAAATTGTGACCTTGAATATGGAGATAAGAACTTTTATTTGAGCAGATCATGGTGTTTTGTGAAGCATTTGATATTTATGGGTTGTTATCTCAAGTAGCTACGCTCTTCTGCGTGATATATCACTCAAGTATAGTAATATTGTATGTTGCTTACCTAAGTAAAATAAATGGTACTACGCCACGACATTACTTTTGAAAGCTCTGCTAATCTAAATGTCAGTTTTGGGTTCAGTTTAAAATGTTTTGATTTTCTTAACTAACCATTAACACATCTGGTGCGTTTTGCATAATAAATTGTTTATTATATTTAATAGATGTGAAATCAAATATATTTCGGATTATTACATTTTATTAAGACTGGAAAAGAATTATTAAAAAAGAAGTAATGCATGTCAGCTCCGATGTGTGACTGGAGTTCATTTGCGAATAATAATTTTCTTGTTGTATAGTATAATAGGTCAAGAAACTAAATAAACATATCTCTCATGTATATATATATATATATATATATATATATATATATACCTTTATTCATATTTATTTATATTGATTTGATAAATTTATTACTAAAATCATATGATTTTAGTAATATATTTATCAAATCAACTTTAATATACCAAACAAACTTTTTTAGTATTAATATTAATACTTTGAAACTCCACAATTTCATATTATACTATCGGTAACAATGGTATTAAAGTTTAACACTTTATATATAGCTGTGTTAAAAGAAAAACATCTATAAATTAGCAATGGGAGAATAGCACATGCATTCAGTATGAAGTGAGTTGCACGGAGGGGCAACATAATTTGTTTTATTTTCACTTTTTGTTACTACTCGATTTCACTTCCCATCTAATTTACACATCGTAGGTTACATATGAAAATTGATTCCTAAGGAGTTAACTCCAAGAAGTCCAATAAAAAGTGAATTGGAACATGGATTGCAATTAAAAATAGAAAACGGTTAAGTACAAAAAAATTGTGCAACTGTAATCATGTTCAACTTTATAGTAACACATTCAGCATTATAATTTTAAATAAAATTAATTTTTACAATAATGTCACATAGGTATTTCATTTTGAAGGGCAAATTTATGCAAGAGTTTATTTGATGTATGAGTAGTTTTGAGTGATTTTTGTGCTTTTTAAAATATAAACAATAAACACTATGCAATTAAATGGCTGCAAAAGTCTGTTTTTCATGTTATGATGTGTCAAATTATTTACTTCCGAGTTTAGCCATTTATGCAACAAAATGTTTTAAATTCAGATTATTATGACACATATAATCCAATTATGATAACCACTGTACATTTTTCATGGTATTTTATTATATTAGCTTTATGAAAAGGACATATATGGCGATTCAAAAGTTAGTAACAGAACTGCATAGAAATCCAAAGCATTCCAGAAACCATTTAAAGTTAAAGTATTTACCTTACAGACACTTAAATAAACCATTTAAGTAAGTTGCATAAAAATTATGACAAATACATAAGGTTTATATTAAGCAAGTAAACAAAAAGTATTTCAAATAAAATATTTTTGATGTATTTATTTCAAATTATTAGACATAAAGATTGAATATTTTAAAAAGGGACTCAAAGCTAAGAATTTTTATGTAATTTGTGTGGCCATTTCATAAAATTGTCCTAAAAGACATGCAGAAAATATTTAGAAAAATTATAAAAAAAAAATAATTTTTGTTTTTGTTATAGTCAGATAGCTGATATTACATTGAAGTTTTGATATATAGATGAAGAAGGCCAAATGAAAAAGTTGTTATACTTTTCAAGTGAATTCTTTTCACAGAAGATTTATAATCATTGGAAACTTGAAAAATAAGTCAATATAAGTGCCTCCCCCATGACCTTTAAATTTACTTTTAACAAAAACTCACACAACAATTCTAAAAGTTAAAATTCAGTTTCATAGTAACTTTTTCTTTAAAGTGAGTCTAAAAGGAGATTATGGAAGAGGCTCTAAGTCAGTGAATAGCTTTCGCTTGCGGCTCTACCTGCATATGTACAAATGAATTCCTTCATCTTTTATATTAACCGATCATGCTCCCAACGATGCTTTCGATCCAGGTTTCGCTCCCAATTCTGATATTGGTTTCGCTCCAGATCCCAGTTCCACTCTTGATTCTGGTCTTGGTCTTCAACTAAACCCGAATTTCTATCCCGATCACGATCCTAATTGCAATTCCATTTTTGATTCAATTCCGATCAGATCAATATATAATTTTACATCAAAACCACATGTACTGCTCTAAATTATTTTATTATGAAACAATGTCACTCCCATCCTTAATTCAGATCCTCGAGATCAGGATTAATCTTAATACTTCTTTGAACATTGCTATATATACTAATTGCCAATTAGTATATAAAAATAAGGAATGCATTTCATATTCATTCGAGTGAAGCCACAGGTGAAAACTAGTGTATAGATAAAACTGGGCGAAAGTAATTATTCTCATACTAAAAAGTGATCATGTAAATCAGTCAACTGTCCGCGACACTTAAAAGACATATCCCTTTGCAACTAGAAAAATTAAATCACAAGATTCGATGGAGAGTTATGTTATCTTTGAAATCTTATATATATGATTTGAGTTTTTATCTTTTGGTGCTACTAGAGTACGCTGTTAGAGTAGCTAATATCTGTAAAAGATAAGAGATGCGTCTACAGTGTATATAAAACTTATATGTGTAATATATATGTGGCTTATTTTTATCATGTATGTAATGAGAATCTTTATTATACACATATGATTATGGAAGTGGTTTACGCGAATACTGTGCTGTGCCATCTCAGACTTATAAACAGAATGAATCTCAAAGTTCATTATTTCCTGTCCATATTTGGGGGATTCACCTTAGCGGAGTATTATTCAACTCTGATCATAGTTATAGCTACCTGCTCTCGATAACTTCCATATGTCATTAACAACGATGAACCTCCTACCATTGGGAATATACCATTGGATAGCCTATAGCATTTCTCTTTACAGCTTACTTGTGCTTGGTCACTTGGCATTCTCTAAGGTTCAAAGCACGTTTTGAGACGCGCCAGTGTACTATGGTAAAATGTGACACTTGAATAGACAAATCAGGCTTAGCCTAGTTTCTTATGTGTGAAGTGTAAACTTGTATAAGTAATTACAATACTATCATAGAATTGTTTCAATATGGTTTATGTATTTTTTTGTTTGCCTTATTAAAAAAATTGTTTCTTTTTTAAAATATCCAATAACTAATTTAATTACTTATTTACATGCTCCTGATTCAAAAGTGTTTTATTTACAGCTCTCTGTGGATATTCTCTCATGTTCATGAGGTTCGCGTGGCGGGTACAGCCCAGGAATCTGCTGCTTTTTGCTTGCCATTTCACCAATGAATGTGCGCAGCTGACACAGGGTGCTCGGTTCATCAATTATCATTACATACAGGGCGGAGACAAACAGGACCATAAGAAATGATAACAATATATCAACCTAATAAAAAATGTAGAAAATTATAAACAATAAAAAGTGGCAAAGCTCAAAGCTCAAATGTATACTGGAAGTTATATTTTGTTATCTACTTTTACTTTAATGTTTAATAGCTTCACGGGTGATAAGTGATAGTTTTCAGACACTTTAAAGTTTTTATTTTTGTGTCAATTTTCTTTTTAGAGGTTGTGTTAAATGTTTTCTAGTGTAAAAACTGTTTAATTTTTTTTATTCCAGCTTTAAAGCAATTTTCTTTTAATTCTATTTCTATAACATTTATGGAAATTATTGAAATGGGTTTTTGTGCAGGGTTGGAATTATCATTCCAATTTGTGTTATTGCCAAATTATTTTATTGGAAATGCAACTCATTAATTTCAAGCTATGAAAATTATGCTAATCATGCACATTAGGTGTAAATAGGATATATATTTTTATATTGTTATTTATTGATTATAATTAATACATTGTTGATCTGTTTATTTGTTGGTTTTATTATGGAGTCATTTTAAATATATAAAATAATATTTTAAACATTATCATCATCAACGACGGCAAAATTATTTTAGCATCTCGAGGGTTTTAGGTAAGTATGAAGGGTATATGGGGACGATGGGGAAGTTTAGTTGTGTGCTTGCTTGTGAATCTGTGGTGTCGGCGCATTCGTATTCGTGGCTAGTTCTGGAGGGTCGGTGAGATATTTGCAGAGGTGAATTCGACGTGTGTTGTAATGATCTGAACGTAAATAAGGTTAATACACAGTTCATTTATTAATTATAAATTATATTCAAAAAATAGTTCTCTAAGACGGTTATACCACATTCATTGCGATGGTTAAATTGATGCAGTCACGCGCCTTTATTTAGTAGTCGCGTCTTTTACTCCGAAGACGTTGATCCGAGCCAAGGGGAAACTTTGCTCTCGTATTGCCGAGATGCCCTCAGATCTTTTCCTCAGTAGGGATAGTTAGAGCGGCTATGTAGTAGCAGGTGGCAGAGTCTTCTCGGTTGATCACGACTCGAAGCTTCTTGACCAGACGCGCGTCGATCAGCAACCAGCAACAACATGACTTGGCGGTGACTCCAGGTTAAACTTCCTTTTTTGATTCAGGTTATGATGATAGGTAATTCGGGCTATTGTAACTTCTCGAAGGATTTTTGCTTGGTGACAGCTCGATCGCCCGACACCGGTGGACAATACGTTCATCCGAAGTTGTCTTTGCTTGCTAATAATGTGTACTCTTTTGCCCAGATTGGATCTAAATTCTACTGCTATATAATAATATCTTGCTTCCACTCGTAGAAATGGCATAATGTTCGTTTATTATGTAAATATTACTCCGCTATGTACCGTTAGGTTGCATTACTCATTTGGTATATGTCCTTTCTTGATGCGAGCTGGGGTTACTTGTTGCGAATTATGCTAATTTATGGTACTTACAAATACAACGTTGCACTATATCCTATACTATGGTGATATAACTAGATTTACACAGCAGTTTTACTCTTTGTATATAATCAATTCTCTATAGATTACACTCTATTACAGTAATTGAAATATTGTTTCCGGTATCGAACCTGGTTTCCAATGTCGTTTTGCTTTTAGTCTCAATCCGTATCCCGGTCGATTTAGATTTTGATTCTGCTATGTCGCCAAGCGTTTTACCCAGAATGAAATACGTCGTGTTTCTTTATGACAAACGCGCATACAAGAGAAAAGGTAGCGTATCACAATCTTTTGGTTTATTGTAAATCCACAATATTTTAAATAAATCTTTATTTTTTAATGTAAATCTGATGATAATGTAAATTTATAAAGAATAAAATTACCATTTCTGTGTGATAATAGATGTTTTTGTTTTTTTTTAACTACTTAACTAAACATGATGATTCACTTCTGTTCAAAAAAAAAAAAACGATCAGAATACATATTTATCTACTTTTTTATTCAATTAGTACCTGAGCAACATTGCTTGTTCGACGTTTTTCGCGTATCGGGAATATAAATAATTTCGTTCGGGAAAAGTTGCAATTTTATTTCCAAAAATATTTATTGCAAAAATTACCTTGTTCTTTTTATTTATATAATGCCTTCTGTAGTTTATATTGTCATTTGTTATTGAGAACCAAAAGCATAGTAACAATGCAGTTACCTCAAAATTGTACAAGACGATGCTATAAAGCAATGTATACAATTTATTTTTGAAGTGAAACTTCTTTGTCGGCGTATGGGAGAAATTTTTTAGCAATGTAACGTTTTTCTGTTACGCGCCATCTTTATCTGTTACGCGCCATCTTTATTTCTGGGTAACATTTTTCCGTTACGCGCCATATTTATTCAATGTTATTAATGTCATTGTGGCATAAACGATTGTTACTAAGGCCACCTGTCACATATACTTTCTGTCAACACCCTAGATCTATTTACAGTTTGTATATATTACATTTTCCTATTATCTAAGTTGAAACCTTTTCAACCGACATACATGAACTATATCTCACATTCTTTCATTGAGTGACTCGATTTTATATGTAGCGTTCGATAATTTTCCTACAATTCTATATGGCCTTTTATAACATTGCATTAATTGAAAAGTTTTACCTATCACCCTTCTAGGTACATATACCATTACCAAGTCTCCTACATGAAACTCTGAACATTTCTATTTCTGAAACTCAGTAGTGACGTGAAAATAATATTTCAATTAAGTGATTAGCGAAAAATTTTTATAAAGTTATTGGCAAAAGAATAAAAGATATTTATTCTAATTCCAGTGGATTTCTAACAGAAGTAAGTAATTAAACCTTTTTTTTAATACATTCAACACGTGGGTGTGATTACGATATTTATTTTTTTTAAGGTTATTTCAGGTTAACCTTAGTTTTTGATTGTAAATATCAGTTAGTTAAGCCATTAATTACAAAAATATTTAATAACGATAACAATAATAGTAATAATTCTATTGTAATTAATGAAATGTTATAATCTTAGTAGCAGAAATGTGAAATAATTGTATTATTTTTGTATCCATGTCTATGATAATAAAAGCCTTTTGCATAAACTTTATCTAATTTAGCTTTATTCAACCAATTTCTGGAAGTTGTAAATAGTAAATCATTTTTCGAAAAAAGATGTCATAAAGAAGTTTTACTTCTTACGTGTGTACACTAATACACACACACTTTTTTTTGTATAAAATCATTTTTATCTTTTATCAACAAATCCACTTATATAGGTAAATTTGAAAAGTAATCTTTTATCAAAATAAAAAAAAAAACAAAATCAGTGCAATCGTTAAGATCGTTTGCGCGATATTCGTGGCATAATTTATATAAGAATCGATTGTTTAATGATATAGGAATATAAAGGAAAATACATTGTCTACCATAATTTTGTATATATAAAAGTACTATGTCAACTTTTACAATTTTGTGCATAATTTTTATTATATCTTAGAGATTTTTCATTAATTCTGTCTGCATGAAAATGAGTTTTTAGTTTAAAGAATAATTTCGGATATCTAAAAATAAAATCATAAGTAGTATTTCGATGGCTGCAACGTAATTGACTTTACTATTATTTTAACGTTTATTCAATTCTTGCTTTTAATCCCTTATAAGAATCTCCTTTATTGATTATAAAATTGAAATTAATTTAACATAATTTATGCATGATGTATAATATAAAAAAAAACAGCATACAAAAGTCAACTTATGGGGGATTTGCAGTAACATGTTCTACTTCGTAAATGCACGGAAGGAATAAGGAATGTACGGAAAACAGATGGCAGCACAAAATTACAGTAGCGATAAAGTGTGAATAAAAAAGTAATTTTCCAGACTACAGTGCTGGATCCAGGTGTGGGGGGTCATGGGTACATGCCCCCCTGGGCTGGGTGTTTGTTTGACTATTGTCATCGAATTGGAGCCAGTCTTGACTGAACCTCGTATATGCAACCTTCTTGTCTTGAAGACTGGATCCACTTTCACCAGACCCGTCATCCATAACTTAAAAATGTTGTTTCAAGAGTGAATATAAAATTAGGTTATTCGTTATATTACTTTTAGCCTAATTTAATAAAACATATTAAATATGATTTAGGCTGAATAAGAATGATCGATAACAAGACCAAGGTGCATCGAAAGCCTGAAGCTTTTCACGTCGGTACATGCTTTATATGTTAAAGAAAAAGTTGACCACGAAAAAGAGGCAGAATTGTTGGTCAAAGAAAGATTTGAAATATACAAGGTTACTGGGAGACCGATAGAAACTTGTAAATATGTGATAGAAGAGGTCATTCGGCACTCATCCTCATATGGTTATTATGCAGTGTTACCATTTTCAAAATATCGAGAATTTTAAATTTCTTTTATGATAATGTTATCTTGCTTCATTAAAAATATCATAAAAAAATATTACAGGTATTTAATCGATTATTTATATTTTCGAAATCCTAAATGTACGCATAAACTCAGAAAAATAAATATAATCAATATTATAAATTTCATATGGTGACTAAATGTGTACACTTATTTTATAAATTTAAGGATTGAAATTTATTTTCTATATATCAAGTGTTCATTACATTTAACAAATTTAATAATGATATTTCAATGTAAAGTAAATTTTTGTGAAATACAAATTTGTTGGTAATCACATCTGGAAGAGCGAACAAATCGTCTCCCTCACACAGTCGCATTACAGTGTAGCGTCGCCGGTCAGTTTTAATTACTTGCTGTGTTTTCGGTTCCGACAGTCAATTTGGACGCGACCATTGCTGCTTCATTGAACTTCCATTTCTGCTTCTCATTTGGACTAGTGATACTCTTACGCTTCTTACTGGTCTTGATGTGTGTACAGACAATGATTTCACTTCACTTCACTTCTATAATAATGGCAATCATATAGAGGACTGTATATTTCTGCCAGCTTCACGTACGTATGAAATAAAAGTAAGTCCTAGTTATGAAGTAAAAAGAAACTGATCGTTCGGAGTTGTTAAAACAAAAGGGACACAAGGACGAATAAAGATAAATATGAAATATAGTGTACCTATAAACACAAACGATATATAAAGTAAATAATACACATATATGTATAATATGAATGTTATCAAGGGAGGATAGGATTGATTTAGAGGCATAGAATAGGAGAGTAGGAATGTTAGTTGGGAGAGGGACACTAGAGTCTAGAGAGTTTAGGAGATGGTGGCGATCATGCAAAGGACAGGAAAGAAAAATGTGGTTTAAGTCTCCGTCGTCCAGACCACATTCGCATACCGATGAGTCTCTGATGCAAAGTTTAGCTAAGTGTATTGGGATGGAGCCACTGCTCCACCCCAAGGATGAGACTTGGTCACTACCAAGTCTCATCCTGCAAATGGTTGATGTAGCTTGTTTGCTAAATTTGAATTTAAAAGACCAGGGCTTAGGAGGGATAAAGGGTTAAATATGGGAATAATGGACCCATTTAGATTTTTTGGAAATCGACCAGTGATAAGTTCACGAAGAAAGCAGCCATTTTTTAGACAGGGCAGTTAAATCATGGGAGTAATTAATATAGGGGATTTTATTTCCACTGGAGGTTGCGTCCTTCACTACCAGGTCCACGTGTTCATTTGCAGCGATACCCGAATGGTCGGGAACCCAAGTCAATGTAATCTGTAAACCTCTTTCATGGCATTGGTTAATTTTTTTCTTATTTCCATTATTAAGTGTTTCTGAGTTTTGGATTTGAAAGGGTTTGATTGGAGGGATTCGAGAGAACTACGGGAATTAGACAGTATGAGCGCGTGTGGCGTAAATTTAGTAGAAGGGTGTACTTAACGGCTTCCAAAATGGTACAACATTCGCTCGTAAACACCGAACTTTCGCGGAGCATCTGACATATGACTTTCTGAATTATATTGTATTGGAAGTGGAATGTACTAACTCCGACGTATTCAGCTTCAGAGAGTTTAGAAGTGTCAGTGAAGATGGTGTGCCACCCCAACCACACGTTCTCTATTATGGAGCGGAAGTGGAGATCAGCATCGTGGTCGTCCTTTGAAATACCGAAGTCCAAAATAATTTTAGGTTGTGAGCTTATAATTTTGAACGAATAGTTAAAAAGAGGTAATGTATTAATGGAATACAAATTAGTCTCTATGGCTTAAAGTCTCTCGAAGTTAAGAACAAGGCACGGAGTTTTTCTTGAACCACCATGCTGTGTAGTTCAAAGAATTTAGACAGTGTGGATAACAAATGAGTTAAGGGGTGGTTTGAAAACCGTAATGATTTGGATAGGAAGCGGTCAGATAAAAACTGTCAGCGAAAAGGAAAAGGTGGATTTGCGCATTCAACTTGGAGTGCGTTGATAGGGGAGGATTTCATACAACCCACGATTATCCGCAGAAATCTGGCCTGGACCAAGTTCAATCTCTTCAAAGAAATGGACTTGATTGGCTCTGACGAGAATGGTTCATAGTCCAGGTGGCTACGAACAATCGCATTGTACAGAAGTTTAAGGAAATAGGGTTAAGCACCCCACAATGTATCAGATAGGCATCTTAGGTTGCTGATATTTTTTTCAACTATTGTGACGATATAGTTACAGATCAGTTCACGATAATTTGGAGTCAAGAAATAAACCAAGAAAATTAATAGACTTTTTACATGGAATCCTGACGCTCCCAGGATAATAGATATATTTGGCACTATCCGTGACGAAACAACCAGGTTACTATTAGAGGCGGAGAGCTCTAATTCAAGAGAGTGAAGATGCAACTGAAAAACTTGTAAGAACTCAGATAGTTCTGAGGCAGCATTGAAGACGGAAGTGTCAGAAAATTATATAAGTTATCAGCATATTGAAGAGTTTTATATGGGGATATTGACAACTCTAGATCGGAAGTATATAGATTATATAAAAGCGGGCTCAGTACGGACCCTTGAGAAAGGCCCTTCCACACCAGTCATGAGGCTTTAACCTCACCACCGATACGAAGAAGAATTCTTCTCTCAGAAAGTAGTTTAAAGATAAAGTTACTCAGCCTCACTGGCATCTTTAGCTTATGTAGTTTGTTCCTGAGGATCGAAAGCTGTACATTATCATATGCAGAAGAGACATCAAGAAAAGCTGCAGTAACCGACATTTTCTGGAAAAAGGATACGCAAATATCTGAGGTTAATATGCTGAAGCTGTCTATAGTGCTTCTACCCTTTCTGAATCCATACTGAGAATTTGCTAAGAGGCCGTGGCTCTCGGCAATTCACTCCAATCGGTTCTTAACCAAGTGTTCAGCAATCTTCCCTGTTGAAAACATCCAATAGATTCCAATAAGAAATGATTGTATTGAAATCTAATGTGTTTTTGTCATTGCAAATCCATATCCATACCCATAAAAATTTTCGAAGGGACGAAACGGAAAGTTTAATGGAACTTATATGTCTGCAGAGTTATTATCTGGATTTACATATAGAATACATCATTTTTTCCGATTGTGGAATTGTCATTAAAAAGCATTAAAAACATTTTCTATTTCGTATTCGAAAATCCACATTGGTTTTTATGACCACATGGACTTACGATAAAAACAGATACAAACCTACACGTAAGGTGCAGTTAGGATCCATACTGATACAAATAACATTACAATCCCATTAAGTCCAATAAAGAAACCTTACTATGATTGACTTACATATAGATTCCAAATTTAACTCTATCTGGAAATTTTTTCTTCCAGATAGATTACATATAAGCCATTACAGATTGTATTGTTTTGTATGGGACTGTATTGGATGTTTTCAACAGAGTTTGCCAAAACAGAGGACAGAGCGATCGAGCGATATGCAGCAGGGTCGTCTGGATTCTTTTTGTTTTTAAATATTGGGATTATCATCTGTGTTTTCCAGGTGAAAGGAACGTTACCTGTAATCCCAACTGTGTTAACTATATCCAAGTAGTAAGACAGAACCTGTTCAGAAGCGTTGATTAGGAAAGAGTAAGGGATGCCATAAATGCCAGGGGCTTAATTTTTCAGTGATGAGGGAACTAAATTCAACTCATATACTGAAAAGGGTCCATCTAGGCTGCTTGTGAGAGAGAAAGAGTAAGAATAAGGTTTTAAGGTTTTTCATTTCCATTGGGAACAAATGAGGGGGCAAGTTTATTCAGGAACCGGACTATCCACTCTGAAGTGTTCAGGCACGGGGAAATTGCCTCGTGAAAAGAACCGCGAAATTTACGAATTTGTTTTCAAACTGCGTGGGAAGAGACATCAGAGGAAATAGACTCATAGAAGCCGTGCCATCCTCCTAACTTCTTCCAGCGAAGAAGCCGTCTTGGTTTGGCATATATCTTAAAAAAGTTGATAAAGTTTTCTTGGGACATGTTTCGACAGTACAGAATTTCAGCTCCTCTTCTCTCCGCAACAGCTCGTGCACATTCTTAGTTCTACCACGGCTGGGACGGAATGCCCACTATGGAGTGTTTCTTTAGTGGAAACATGTCATCCGCCACCGATAGCATGGCTTGGGGCAGAGTGTTGGCACAGGAAGTGGAGTTTGAAGCAGACAGTTTAGATAGTTTAGTAAATCTGTGGTCGAGTTAATCCCTATAATCATTCCAATCAGCATCATTTCATTTGTAGTTTAATAGGGGAATCATTATTTCAGGAAAGGCGTGAGAAAAAAGAAATTTGATAATGATCGGGAAATGATCGCTACCATAAGAATCCTGTAGGACTTCCCAGGACAGGAGTGAGGTTAGATCAAGAGAGTAGAAAGATAAGTCTAATCCACTGGAACTCGAATTCGATCTAGTTCGACGCGTTGGGGTGCCATTGTTCAGGAAGAAAAGATCGAGCTTATCCATTATGTCGACCTAAGTCCTGCTAGCGAAATCGATGCCACCACCACACCAAAGGGTGTAATGACAGTTGAAGCCACCAAGCAGAATATAAGGTCTCATAATGGTGGGAAGGATAGCTGCTAACTCATTTAGGATTAGCGGGGAAGGGATGTATAGGGACAGGACGGTAGTACCCGTTATCTTCATGTAACTGACTGGAAGCCATCGCCATGGGTAGAGATATCAACCGGGAAAAAGGGAGTGTGATTTCTGATGAGCACACCATTCTGATGAGCGGCACCGCCGTATCCATTAGATCTGTCGTCTCTAAGGCAGACGAAACCAGGCACTCTAAAGTGACTGCCGGCCTCAACTATGTTTTAGGTACGGCAGCAACAGTGGGAGAGAATTTTTATAGTAGGAAGATACGGTCGGATTTATCCCTCCTTACACTTTGGCTGTTCCACTGAACAGTTGCTACTGAATGAGCCATTTTCAGTAAATTAATTTGAAAGTAATAAATTGGCAACATTGGACGGTAGGGTGTTAGAGGCAGAGAAGTTTCAATAAGGAAGACAAAAGATCAATTATTAGGCTTTGTAGGGAAAAGTGACAAAAAGCAATGAATGAATTAAGCAAATGCCATAATGTGATTCTATGTATTTTAAGTTAGATTCGTCGTTAATTTAAGTAAAATGAAGTTAATATATTATCTTCTATATATAAGGATGTTTATATATATGAAATTGATAAACTCAGAAACTATTTGACCGATCATTATGAATATGTTTATAGGTATGTACGTGTATTTTTTTAAAGAGAAGGTTTTTATGCTTTTCGCATTGACGCAACTCGTCACCAGGTGGCGCTGCGATGTACCGACTTCCGTATCGTTCAACCGATACATGAAGTGTACTTAGTATCAGTACATACTGGATATTGAAACGATACGAAATGTAGAATATTTATAGATTGCCATGTAATGAATCTATAAGTAAAGTACAATTTTCTGTATTTTTTTTTCAAATGTTTAGATGCAGTAGTTTCGGGGATAAAGGGAGGAATGCCCAACTTTCGTCTGTTTTCTTAAATATCTTTAAAACTATTCACCTTTGTAATATTTTAAAAAAATATGTGAGACCCTAACAAAAAGCGCTTTCATTTAATGTCTCATGAAATAGTTTGCAAATTTTTTGTTAATTTTCTGATTCACACGAAAGCGACCCTCCTGTTTAAAATTAATTTATTTACGTTACATGTCTGTGTTTGGTTCACAGACTAACATATGTGTATTAAACGTCAACTTAATCGGTCCATTAGATCCAGAGCGAATTGGCTGTGACAGACGAACAAACAAACTGATACATGAATGATCTTATAAAGGCCCTTTTATATAATTTTTGATTACGTAATCCTAAAAATATAAAAATAAACGCATCCCATCAGGTGAATTGCCATAAAATAGGGTTGTTGTAATCGTGTTTATGTTTACGACATTGTTTTACACAATCTATAAAGCAGCAAAGAGCCTTGTGATGTAATGCCTATGTATAATTCTTAACTCATTTGCCAATTTCATGGCCTTAACGTCGATAACATAGTTCAAATCTCACGACTGTTGGTTATATATACCTATATGATTTACCTAAATGATAATAATCCTTTGGTATAGCGATCACACGATACCTCATTGCAGCAATAGAAAAAAACTCAATTTGAACTTGTAAATTTACGAGACACAACCTTACGTGATGCGCGCCTCCTCTCGCTCGCACGACAGTCGCACGCAGGCACTAGCAGTAAATTGCGGCGCGTCGAATCATCTGCGCGCTGTCAACATCCGAACGCGCGGCTTTTGAGGTTTAGGTTTTTTGTTACAAATTGTTACGTTTACGATATTGGCGTTTTTGAAACTAAGATTATGTACGATTAATGTTTAACTGTTGGATAACAAAGTCTTTCACTACTATCGAATATGCAAACATGATTTATTGTTGGGGAGTTTGCAGAAGTGACGTTTGCTTTATTTGCCTTGTTTATTTAGAGGTGAGTGGAATACATGTGGAAAATCAGAGACTAACTATGTAGTAATACCTTCGGCGATCCTTACGTGGCGCGCGGCACCGTCTGGCCAGCCAGAGTTTACTCTTTATTAATTTATTTTACTTATAAAGATATTTTCAATGATATATTTTGTTATAGTCAATTTGGTAAAGTTGTTCTAAAAAGGAGAAAATTATGAATATTTGTAGAACGATGTATGATCGATTCCACCTGTACAATATACAAGCGTTTATCTTGGCTTGATTATAATACAAACTTAGTCGAAATAATAATTTTTATTATTATTAAAATTTGGCCAATTATGTGCGAAAATGCTAGGATCTGTAAATGGATGAATGAACGTAATTTCTTTTAAGTACTTAACATAAACATTTTGTGTTGTAGCACAGAAAGAATCCTTAGCGCGTCAGTCCGACTCGTACACGCCATTATTTATGTTCTTAATACAGCGTCTAGCTGTTGTCATTTTCAATTTACGTTATTGTCATATTTCCATTGATACTTACAGACAACAATTAGAATTATGATTTCATTATATTCACAGTATCAAAATGAATCTATTGAGTCTGCTATATTTAAATCTAAAAATGCTTATGAACACACAAAGGAGCAAACTTACTTGATTACATAAAGACATATATGACTCTATGGATAGAAGTGGCAATAATAAAATCGAAAATATCTAATGGGATGGGAAAAACGGAATATCGTAAAAATTTACTTTCCTATAAAGAAAAACGTACAAACCGTCTTCAAAATTCTTAAAATAAGTAAAATCATTAGGTGTTTTTCGAGGAGGTGCCAGCCAAATTTAATTCGGACACTATTTTATAATTAACAATTTTACGTAGTACACTATTGAGTTTGGTTATCTTTTGTTTAATTTGTTGACTTTGGTTATTTTTCCCTTGAACGGTCTTGTTCTTCGTTTTCATTGTTTTATGTTTTAAATTTGCTTTACTTTAGTCTGTACCGACACAATTGAATTCACTTTGACTCAATTTAGATTTTCGTGCTGTTTTGTCGTCAATGAGTTCCGTTGTAAGCTTCAAATTGCAATTCAGTGCAGTTCAGCTTGTCAACGGCCATAATTATGTACTTATTTTATTTTAGGACTATCGTAAACTTAATAATACCTCAATGACTTTCAAATGTTTTTTTTGAGGATTTTGAGGAGTTCGCTCGTTTGTTTTCATAGTCCAATGTTCAATGAAATTAATGGGACCACTATGACACTACAGAACTCAAAGCAAAAGGAATAATTCAAATCTGTTCATATGTAAAGAAGTTTTACGCGAACATATATAATGATTTCATATATATATACACTGACCGATTCATCACGAGATCTCCGTAGCTGTAGGTCCGATTGACTTGAGCTTTGGCATGGTTACTCTTTTCGGGACGAAAACGCTCACTAAGAACGGATTTTACCATTATTCTATGAAAAATAAAAAAAATAAATTACAAAATATAAGTATAATTAAAAAGAAACATGAAATAATTAAACGATGAAGCATGCATCATTACTTAATTGGTTTTATAAATAGTAAAATGAGTAGTAAAATGAAATTCTTCAATGATCTCTAGCCATGATTTTGTTACGCATTGCCGTTTTATTATTGCATGTAGGCTTAATAATAGACATTTGATAAATGAGGATTACAAATATTATATTAGCATGTGATATTGAATTATATTTTTCCTTGATTCTTGAATATCAACTAGCGCCCAGCCTGTCTGCTCGGATTTTTCTATCGTCATACGACGCTTCGCACACTTTACATGTCTCTCGTCTGATCCATTACGCGCCAAGATATCCTCAAGAGGCTTTTCTCTCGCCGGCAGGCGGTGTTGGATTCACAGTCGATTGGCCTGCGGAGAGGCGCAGGCCGCGGCGGGGCGGGGGGCACTTCCGGCGGGCGGCGGCGGCGCGACGCCGTCCGGCTTCCGGCCGGACGCGGAGCGTACGCTCGATGAAAAAAGTGTTTGTTTGAAAAAAAAAGAGGTCGCACGAAAACTCCGCCGATAGGACATCGGACATGAGGACGTGACAGAAAGTTGACCGAGTGGTAGTATAATAAAAAATGCCCGAGTGTGATTCGGGCTAACGAGCAGTCGTATGTTGTATAGCAAAAGAAAAAAAGAAAAATCTACATAACTCGTGTACATGGAATGGCTGGTTCTATGTTTTTTATGGTGCGGTAATGAAAAAATTTTGGACGTTTTTGTTGAAAATTGTCGGTTTTAGGACTTTTTTCTAATTACAACAAAAACCGAGAAGAATGGAGCACATTAGCACAGAATATAGTAGTAATTAAAATGGCTAGGGAGAAACTTTACCAATTCCGAAGAAATGACACTGAAATAAAAATATATAAAAAAAATACCAAGCGAAGAAAACGAAAAATGAAAACTTAACAGAAGAAATAAATTAAGAAAAAAGAATTTACCCTTCCTGACTATATTTATTGATACACTATTGCGACTCCAGTTTCTGGCTAAAGGTTCCACGAATACCGGCTGGCTTTACACTCCCGTCACTCCTAATCCAGACTAGAACCTGCACTCCCCTCATATAATTACGCTCCCTTCGGTGAATAGGGACTCGTCTTTTTCAGTCGCTGCGACTGGCTGAAGGTTGAGCGAAACATGATTATAATGATGATTTTCAATTTACGTAAATTGTGACTTAAAACTTATAATATTTACTTATCCTTTCATTTAAATATTTACTAGCTTTGTGTCTTTAAATAGATATTCGATATTTTAATGTTATGTATTATAAGATTTATAGAAGTTTTTCATTCTCCTAAAAGTTATAAAATTAAAAACTTATAGAAGGATGTTATAAATAGATTGCTACAAAAGCACTCAATTCAAAAAAACCGAAAAACAAAATCGTTAAAAAAAACTAAATTAAAACTTTTTTCTATCTGTATTTTATCATTCTTTATTTAATTTGAATTACTATTGCAACCCCATCTTAATTCTTGAATATATACACTCGGTTGTCAATACATTCCGATAAATGCTTTATACTTAATTAGACAATTAAAAATTCTAACTGTTTAATGCGACATATCCAATACATTAAGTGAGTTTCTTTTCTACGCTACTGGGTATTTTGTAAAATAAAATATGGATCAAAGACGGCATCAGAAAGAATTTGGGATGAGATGGTGTTGGTGCTTATTCAGGGCTCTGAAAAAGGTTCCGTGTCGGTATATTTGACGAGCTTTTTCTTTTAATTGTACTAGAGTAAGTGTCTATGGAACTTTTGCAAACTTAAACAATGAGTTCGTAGTTTCAATTCCTCGAGGGCAACGCTTTTAAATACACCACTTTGTTTGCTGGGTTCGTTAGGTATTTTAAGAAAACGTTCGTAGATATAACTATTTGTTGAAATACTCGATAAATTAAATGAAAAATACAATTTTTCGTGTACCTATTGATATCGTACATAAATTATTTGCACATTAAATACTTGTAAATACATAATGTCATATTATTTTCCCATATGGATATATGAAATTAAAATATTTTTCTATTTAATTCATTAATGAATTTTTAACAATTTTCACTTCGTATTTTTTTCCTTTGTTAATACTATTCTAATAAAAACAGCAGAATTATTACACAGGATGGTACTCATTTGTCGGGTATATAAAAAAAAAATATAGCATATATGTATATAATTCGCACTTGACTCGCGAAAAATGTCTTAGAAATTGAACAAGCTTTTGGCAGTAACTTGTTTAAAGTTCTATTAGAAAATGCTTACTTATTCCTAACTGTAATTTTGTTAATACATCCAATATGATTTAGATTTCTCAAAACCAGAATCTAAAAAAATGAATATAACGATATTTCCTCGATGAAGAAAAATATTAAATAAAATTGTGTACCATGTGTTCATTCATAATATGCGTATTTAAGGGTTCATTAATAAATCAGATACAATAATTTCAAATAAATTCCTGATTTATGGCGAATTAATTAAAAAAAAAATAAATCGATAAGCTATTATAAAAGTGTTACGTTACGGCCTTCCATAACATAATGATAAATAATGAAAACGTAATAATAAAAATTGAGTTATTAAGTAATAAATAATTACTCGATTTGATCTTCCACGACAAATCCTTTGTGCATGTCACTGTACTTGCTATTACTTATGTTATATTTAATACACATTTTACAAAAATGATTCAATAGGCGCAGGCTTCGAAATAGGTATTATTCTCTTCAATTGCGAGGGGACGGTGAAAAATGACCGAAATAGTAATTGTAACTCCCAGTTATAGGTTACAAGAAACTTGTATTAATAACCGATTATTGCCTATCAAATTTGTCGGATTCTAGACAATTTAGAAGTGGCCATAAATTTCGCTCGTCCATTCTCTAGTCTTTATGCGCGACTTCGGCAATGGGAAGGGAGGACGAACTACTGTCTCCATTTTTGTTTTCTTTTCCTATTGACATTCCGATTTTGCTGTAACCTCGGTTCCGATCGTATCTACACAAGTGTTAGAGATGTACGAAAAAAATTGGTTCAGTGCGAGTCGGACTCGTATGTAAAGGGTTCCGTACATTGGTATAATGTTTTAAGAACAGTTTAGTAAAAGAAACAAGTTTATTGCATGACGACCCCCCTTTGATTTCAACTTTATATTATTTGTAGTATTTGTTGTTATAGCGGCCACAATGATAAATAATCGGTGTAAAGTTCAAGTATCTAGTTAATGCCATTATAAAGATCGAGTTAAAAAACTCTAAAAAAGCACTTTCCTTGTGTGGCGACCCCCATTAATTATTAATTTTATTTTGTTTTTAGTATTTGGTATTGTAGCAGCTATACTAATATATAATCCGTGAAAATTTCAAGTGTCTGGTTATTATGGTTCAAGAGAGAGAGTTCTGTGACAGATGGACGGACAGACAGCGGATTCTCAGTAATATAATATACAATAGGGTCACCCTTTGGGTACGGAACCCTGAAAATAAAAATTACACAGGTATAAGAGTCATTAGTCTAAATTAGCGGTGGATTACTGTCACAGTTTGAACTTTATTTACTTCAACATTAAAATTAGAATGTTATAGATAAGACGCCTTAGTTCTTTGCAGATGTTTTTGGTGAGTTCACTAAAAATTTCATCACAGAATTATCTTAGGAGTTTGAAAAATTATACTCGATTTTCAAAATAAATAATTAGACAAATTGTTGAGCTTTAAGCGTTCAAATTAAAGTAACGATGATAAACATCCAAGAAGTATTAAATAAAAAATAGTCCAAATTATTCCATAAAGGGTAATTTTTTTAATGTAAAAGTAACATGAACAATATACTAATTTAATTTTTCTAACTCTCAATCGAAAATCTTCACTGTAGAATAATCCGCTTAGAGCATTTCAAAATTGCTATTTTACTTATCGGAATAGTTTAAAAATAAATTGTATTAAAAATAATTTTTCAATTTTGTACACGGTCGTGGCTTCTTTAAATTCGTAAATAATATGAAGTCGTAAATTCTTACAAGTATAAGGAGTTCTAATGCGTTTTTATCAAGAGTAAGTATTCAATTTTTTTTTGTGCTTTTGTACTCGATGACGAAACTAGCGAGTTCAGCAAAACAAACCCATTGCCGTTGTACGTCGGCGGCTCCCGGCAGTTGCCATCGACGATTGACGTGTCGTTGGTCGGGGCGCGTCGCCGTGCCCCGCGAAATGTGCCGGCGTGCGAATTGTTTTACATTTTGTTTTTATTATTGAAGCGAGTAAACATTGCAAACGTAAAAATATCTTAAATGTAGTGACATCATGCGTTAGTGCATATAGGGTATGCATTTAGCATACAATCGACTGTCACGATTCAACTGCATTATTCTCTCAATGTAGATCTTTCGACGCGTTACACAAGAAGGAGACGTATTTCACGAATGTGTGGAGTTTTTGCCTGCATTTTGTACACTTGCAAAAACGTCATAATCGAAAAGGGATTCAGGTATTTTGTTCCGAAGCAATAATCATGTATACCTATTTCATTGCAATTGACAGTTGACCAATATTTCATATTCAGTTTCAATACGAACTCATAGTGACGTCTTCGAAGCCCGTTTTTCCTATTAATAAAATGTTATTTCGAACAAAAAAAATCTTAAAAACATTTCGATTATAATGTTAGTCTTTAGATTTTCCTTGATTTTGTAGGAAAAAAAAATCTGTACAACGGTCAACCGTTTTACAGGATATATTTCTAGCTGTGATATTTATCGATGTGTTTTTGAGATCCTGGAGTACAAAAACATAGTTATCTCAAAACTCAGACTAATCTTTAAGCTTTTCGGGTTCGAAAATTCGAAGAGTCGTTGACATTATAGGCCGTTCCTGAAATTTTTTGCTACTTTTGAGCTCAAAATTTTCAAAAATATACATAGAAACGAATTATTGAGCTTGAGCTCAAAAGATCGATTTTTGTGCCTTTTCAAGCTCTTCTAGCTTAAAAATGTAATTTTAATATGTTTTCAGCTCTTCAAATAAAATTTAATTTTTTTATTATTTTTGAACCAAGATATCTATCGAACGCATTCTTTCACTTTTATTTGATTTGTGGCATTCAAAGCAGTTTTTAAGCATACCGAACATACATCCAATTAGAACAAAAAAGATTTTGAAAAAAAATCTCTTTTGCTAATTATTTGTTAGCGATATTTCTTGAATGAACCAACCGATTTTGATACAGTTTACAACAATCGACGTTTCTTTTTAAGTACAAGAGTCAGTTAGCTTTTAGAATTTATCGGTAGAACAGTTCAAAAAATATTCTAAAAAAATACTTTTTGATAATACACACCCGCGCATACACGTGTGTGTGTGCGTGCGTGTGTTATCGTATATCGTATCGTATCATGTGCGTGTGTGCCTACGCCCACGCATAATACGCACATGCACACGCACAGACGGACACACAGACAGATAGAGAGACAGATTGACAAAGACACACACAGAGATATTACTCGGATAATGGATAACATAAATTCTTCGGATCCTAAAACGTTAAGATCTGATAAAAACCCTAATTGAAAATAGTATCTGTATAACACTGGTCAACAGTGATTTAGGTGCCGAGTAGCTGTGTTTTTTTTCTAACTTAGGAATTTATACTGACTACAACAACAGCAAAAATTTTGGATTCCTACGTGTAGTTTATTAAATTTTGAATTGTACATATAAAAATACGATTAGGTAAAAAAATAGCATTTAGAACATTATTATGGACTTAAAAACTTTCTTTATCACGATTTTCGTGAATGAGTGTAGTGGAACAATTACGTTGTATCCCCCAACAGTAATCAGTCATCATATGCTGATCCTATCGACCTTGATACCTTTCTTCTATAGTCTTTAGGTTCTGGTGAAACCACTCCCCTTGTTCATCGCAATAGAATCCAAGATTCTCTGGAAATTGATAAAGATGACTGTGTAGGTAGTGCATTTTAATGGACATATTACATAGTAAGTTTTTATAGTTGTCTAGCATGTCGTTTACAATTTTAGTGTAGTTATTTGATTTATAATTTCCGAGAAAATTTTTTGTAATTTCAGTAAACGAAATCCACGCAGGTCGTTCCGCATTGTTCATTAAACTTACGAAGTCCGTATCATTTATTAATATTCTCATTTGTGGGCCATCGAAAATACCCACTTTTATTTTTTTCCGTGCTTAAACCAGGAAATTTTCTCATTATATAGGAAAAAAATTGCCCATGTTTATCTAACTCCTTAAGAAATTGCTTTTTAAGGCCTAGCTTTATATACAAGAGAGGCGATATAATTTTGTATCTTGAAACCACAGATGCATTTATGATATTCTGCTTTCCCACCTCCATCATCTCACAGACGGGCCAATCTCTTTTTTCCATTGTTGATGCTTGACACGACTGTCTCACAGACAATAAAAACATGTGTATTTGGTGTATCCACTTTGCTATTCATATAAAAACTAATCATTTTTAAGTCTACACAAATACTCCATTGGTGTTCGTTATATTTCATTTTGTCAGCATAATTGAAATATTTTGTTATTCTTCCTTTAAATTGGTAGAATGAGCTATGGGAACTGAACCATATTTTTTACCATTGTGTAAAAGGACACACCTAAGGCTTCGTTCAGAGCTGTCTATAAAGAGATGCTAATCATTTGCCCGGTATTTTGCAAAACCTATTTTGAAAATAAGGTTTTGTATGTCTGGACAAAAAATAATAGTATTTTCCGAATGAAAAAATGGTAGAAAACCTTGCTCTATTGTACGATAGAACGTCACTATTGTTCCTGATGCCATCAAATTTTTTTCTCTTAATTTAAAAGCCAATATCTCTGCAGATTCTTTAGGTAAATCAAGATCCCTTATCAAATCATTTACTTCTTCTTGGATAAAAGTTTTTGGTTTTATAGACGCCGTTTCTCCGAAATCACCGCCGCTCTTCATATTACTAAAGTTTTCTTCAAATGATAGTTCACGGCTAGAGCAAAATGTTGGAACAGGTACTTCCTCTGAATGTGGTAAGGGTCTTCTAGCAGATTCTGTAAGTCTGGGTAAACCATTTTTTTAAAGTTAACGCCACGCAAATTCACACAGCAGAAGTAACAGTCGTCGTAGTGATTTTTTTGTTCTTTCCATTGCATAGGCACTCCGAACCTCATACGACTTCTTTGACCACAGACCCATTGTATCAAGTGTTCATAGTACATTTTACAAACAATCTGGGGTATCCACGCCTTGAATTCATCCACAATTTTCAACCTGAAATAGGAAAATAGGCACTTTTTATAAATTTTGTTATCGATTTCCTGATTTTTTTAACTGTATATTCACCAGAAATGTAACAAAACACATTTGGATCATTAAGACAACTTCTTCGCGATGAAAAAATTATATAAAAATAAATTTATTTATGTAAATGTACTGATAAGATAGCAAAACGAATACACAAAAGTATTAATTGCAGCCAACACTTAAAACAGAGGATAGATAGAAAACTACGCTTAAGAAAAAAATAATAAAAAATATTTTTAGTTTTGACAATGCATACCTAATACAAAACCATCAACGGTATTTCGGCACCAATATTTGTTTTTTTAATTCGTTGACCAGTGTAATTTATGAAAATTTTCAGTTTTCATAGCGGAATGTTAAATCACGCTAGAAATAGCGTCATTTAACATTCCGTGTATCATAGTTATGATATTTAAAAAAAAT
Source organism: Eumeta japonica (assembly GCA_005406025.1). Taxonomy (NCBI): domain Eukaryota; kingdom Metazoa; phylum Arthropoda; class Insecta; order Lepidoptera; family Psychidae; genus Eumeta; species Eumeta japonica. The sequence goes on along the minus strand of BGZK01000065.1, from coordinate 114,622 downwards.
ATGTTTTAACTACGATATCTTTCGAACACGTTATTCGAATGCAGTTTGACGAGCGTCATTGTTTTTCAAACAGTACAACTGATTAGATTTTCGAATTTATTCATAGAGTACTTTAAAAAATATTTTAAAACAGAATTTTTGATAAATTTCTCCAACCTTACCTATTGATAACACTCAACATTGGAACTACTCAGTTTTGTTTCCTTTTTAAGATGAACAACTTAATAGATTTTAGAATTTATCGGTAGAGCAATTTACAAAATATCGTAAAACAACACTTATATTGAAAAAATTCTCCAACGATATCTCTTGATCCAATCAACCGATTTTTATGCCTTTTTCGGCAGATGATGCATTTGTTTAGGGAAAAAAAAGTAATTAGATTTTGGTATCGAATTGTAGAGTAGTTTTAAAGTTATTTAAAAAGGATTTGCTAGGAAATTTATTTTGAGATTCCATTTCAGAATATTCCAAGCAGAATCAGTTCAATGTTTCAGGAAGTCTAAGTTGAATGAATTTTTTTCGTATGTCGTAAATTGCGTTTCGATCAGTTAATCTTTTCAAAAGTTATGAGAGGTTACACACACATCCTCACCGCCACAATCTTCCCCCCCCCCCGCACACCGTCCGCACCTGCACCCACACCCACACACGCACACATTCACACACACATATACAGACATCACTCGGAAAATGGTCGTAGTAGATTTCTAGGACCCATAATAATAAAGGTCACTTATGAGTCACCTCAAGAAATAACGTGGGAACGAGACCTATATTATTTTCTATAGCGAAACTCTATAGCTGTCTTGTTCTTTGCACTTTTAAGAAGGAACGCCAGACTTAGTTGTGCATTATTAATAAAGGGTTTAAAACGTCAAGATCGGGTGGAAACTCGATTTTGGATAATTCGACTAAAAATAGTAACTTCCCAATTTTATGAAATTTTTTCAATTTTCATATCGGGTAATATACATAACGTGTAGGCCGGAAACATCTCCTTTTTGACGCAATAATAAAACGTAAAAATATCGTTCAACATATAAATCGACTGATTATGTTGTGCCGTTGCGCCTACAGCGCGACGTAATCGGTCAATTTATGATTGGTCTCAGTTTGTACGTCGGCATAACGTGTATAATTTCTCAAAAGTTGGTTGCAAACTGCAAATATCTATGCAGCACATTGATGCGTAAGGCGTAAAACTCTACGTTTGTCGTTTGTTATCTGTGAACCGTGGACCATTATCTATATGCAATAATATTAGTGTCAACTTGCAGTTAACGACAGTCTCTTTGTTCTGGCGCGGCGACATTGTTATTTCTTAACCGAAGAGAAAGAAAGATAAAGAATGAGAACACTCTTGACGACAGAAACAGAAAGAATAAGGACACGTGGTGACATCTGTGAGGCGGCGAAGCCAATATCGTACCTATGCTACGTCTACTACGAAGCCAATTTCGTTTGATCATTTTGTTTATGTAGGAATACTTCTATGCTTTTCTGTCTCGATGCTTGATGCCTTACCATTTGTCAATTTTCTTGTCCCGTCCTTGTTTCAGAAATCGAAACACGAGACGTTCACAAACCTTTCTTTGTTTTCAAAGTATTTTTCAAGTATAGCTACAGCAGTACTGAAAATCTCAACTAAAATGGTCTAGACTCATTCTTGTATTGGTCGGTCTATCGACTCCAGTCGCTTCATATACATTATGTATCTGAACTTCTTTTCCATTGTTTCTATCTAACTAAAATATATTCGATTTTGTTTTAGCAATATGTTTTTAAAGTACATTAAGCTGACTTATTGTTTAGTATTTCTGCCATCTTTCCTTGAATGTACTTATACTTATCTGAGTAATCTTTATGTCCTGTTTATCATAGTTTTTTTTTCGCAATTTTAACGCTACAATTATTTATGTATTCTTTAATAAAAATTGTTTTCATAAAAATATAATTTATCATTGTATGTCTTGCTTTTTATCAATTTATGCCTTTTGCCATAATAAAGTCAACCGTTTAGATTTTAGGCCTTGATGTGACAATTTTGTGTAATATTTCTATTAAAGAAAAAGTTAATAATTTTATGTTTTTGAGATTTTCTGATACTTTAAATCACATTTAATCACTTTTTATCACATTTAATTTATTGTTAGGTTATTTTTATTTTATTTAATGCTGAAGAAAAATTCATCATTTAACATCGCGTTGATAATGAATGCGGAACATTATTTTCTTGGAATGTATCGCACATTAAATTCGTAGATTTGTAACGATGAGTATTATTGTTCAATAAGAACCATTGACTTGGCTTTGGAACCAAATATTGTCTCAAGGGACTCGCAGGCCGTAACGAGATTGAATTTCTTGCCATAAAAGATCATAAAATCTATTATGATGCTCACTAAGGCCAATCTATTTTCTAGTTTTGTATTAATGTTCGTAAACTATCAGATTGTTGTTCGTTAATGTTCCGAATTCCCGGTTTATTATTTATTAATTTGAAACGATATTGTTTATAATCCAATTGAACTTGCATCAGCTAACGATTAATATTTCGCATTTCAATTTAGATTTCTTATTTGAACAAAGATTAGTTTGCGAAGTTTTTTTTATATATCATTTTCGATGAGCAAACGAACCTACAAGCTATCGGAGAGGAGGTGGTCATCGCCGCTCATGGACGCTTTTAACCGTAGAGTAGTCATCAATGCACTGTTGGCCACCAGGGCAGTAATAGGATATCTGATGTAAGGTGAGGGGGCTGATAGAGGGGTGAGGGGCGCCACTGGAACTGGCCGAAAGGCAACAGCGGAAGGTGTCACTAATTCACGTCTGTATTCTGTAAGCTTTTAAACGTGCCTGTCGAGCGTCATCTCAATGTTTTGTTATGTCAGAATTTTGGCCTGATTTTTGTAGAAGTAGATACAAAAGTTGTAGAAGTACAACAGTATGTAACTGCGATATTGAATTTTTCACAAATTTGATCATTCTGTTTTGAAGGATGGTTAGAGCTTATTTGAATACTCATGAATGTTTAAATAACAGTTGTTTGTATTGAGTGGTTTCACAAAAGAAAAAAAAAAAAGCGATTTTGGAACGCAGATAGAAATGTAAACAGGAGTGGTTTATCCAATTATGTCACGAAGCAGTAAAAAAAGAAACGTAGAGTTATATATCTCTTAGAGTCTCGATGGTCCACTCCGCTCTTGGAATAATGATGATGGATGCCCTTATTACTCCTGAGTCCGCTAATGCACTGGTGCCAATTTTGGGGGGGTTGCGACTGTTCATGGGCAGCGGTGACCACCTATATAATATATATATATATATATATATATATATATATATATATATATATATATATATATATTATATACAGTATCTATAGTGTTTCTCACTGACTTAGGGTTAAATGCAAATATTTTTTTTCTTGCAAAAAATATGCCGTCTTACGTAAACACAATACAATAACAATTATCATCATTGTCTACTGTTTTATCTATATTCGAACTAAATATCAGTTACTATAAGAGAAGGACACAAAAAGAGAAAATTCTGTTTAAGAACTTCGTCACTGTTTTCATAAAGCGACAAACAAGATTTATTTAGTGAAACCTAAACGCCGAGTTTGCCTGAAGCTATGATACGATTTGCGTACGAATCGAATAACAAAGGTAGAGAATTCAGTTAAACTCAAGGAAATAAATGAAATTGTTTATTTATTTGAAAAGCTTTTCATAGACGAAATCGAATGAAAGATTTTTGAGTTGCACGTCTGCTATTGTTGCATGGTTTTTAATTTTCGAGTTTAACTGAAGTTATAAAAAACACTAAGTTTTCAAGTTGTAATTTGACTAAAAAATAAAGCCTATTCACAAAAAATATAAATTAATTAAAAAAAAAGTTATGATGATCTAAAACCTAAAAAACCTATTTAAAATATAATATTAATTAAGGCAAAAAAAGCTGGGGATACATTATATCAGCTGTCTAATTTTTTGTAGTTATATTTATTCGTACAGTTATATTTATTAAAATGTAAATAGAAATCAGTCCAATTTATATCAAATATACAACCTTTATTTTTATATTAATTCAAATTGTGTACAAAAATCCGTTTCTACTTTTTAGTTTATCAAAGCGCTTCTTTGGTTTTTACAACCGTATTTTATTTTTTACTTTTTTATTAATAAAGTGTGTTCTTTAATTATGTTTTAATTGATGCAATATTTTGTTTTTTTTTCCACGCTTTCACATTTCCTTTACATTATTTTTAGTGACGAGGGTCTGATGGGGCCAAAACTTGGGAAACGGAACTCTTCAATGGCTATCCTGAGGATCTGATGATGGAGCCGGCATATTGATAGCGGAACTTCTAGTTAACCCTAAGAGGTTGGACTTATCTGATTCATCTTGACGAGTACAATAGTGTTACGTGATCACCAATGCGAGTTCATTCGCTTTATACGATTTTTTTTCTATCTAATTTATGGTTTCCTATTATATCTATGAGTAGCAATGATATCGGGGACGAATAGCGAACTTTTCATCAGGGCGCGAAAAATAAGTAATAATTTTAAAATAATTTAATAGAAATAAAGAAGAAGCTCTCTACTTACATCTACTTATCTTAAGGTACTACGACTAGAGATGAGAATAAGACAGACAAGTATTATCAAACACCCTCCTTTTGTTTTTTTGCTTTCATTGAAGTTGTATTCGAAAACAATTTTTTACTTTTGAACTTGTTAATTGGATCAATAATGAAACATCTTAATTTATTATATGAACAAGGTTAAGTTGACTCCACTCAGTACAATATCGGGGTTACGTCTTATACCTGTATATTTCCCAATTTTCCATTTCGTTGCGAAAACCAAACCCACCGGTATAGTTTTGAAACGCGGCCGGCGAGAGGTTAAACCGACGTTATTCGGACAAAAGTTCTCGTTTGTAACGGTGAGCTAGGTTAAGCTCGGCTCGACTCGACTCGATCATGAATTATTAAATGCACGAGCGGCGCTGTCGGCACCGGCGCGCGCGCCCCCGGATTACGGGATTCCCCGTATAACTAGCGTTTTGATTGTGACACTTCGTCCGTTTCGTTATGGAAAACAATTAGAGAATTAGCATAGAGTTTTCGCGATTCCAGGTCGTCCGGGGCGGACGCATATTTATTTCGGAACGGTAGAGCACGAGAAATGGGACGCGATGTGAAGATGTAGAAGGATCGGCTCGTGTGGTGATTTTCATTTAAAATATTTCTAATTTGCCATCGTGTGATACAAAATAAGCAAATACCTAATAAATGTGTTGGTCTTTAAGACCCAAGTTATCTTCATATAGGTTACTATTATAAATTTAGATATCCTAATACCTTAATCTGATATAAAAGGACCGTGGGAGATAGGCCTCAGGTCATAATTTGCTAAAGGATTTTGTTACTATTTGCATTTGTATCTAGTTTCGTTTTTGTGAAAGATTTCAGTGTGTAATTTATTACGTTTTTCTGAACGTATTCACCGTTTATCGATAGTTTTTACTAATTCATAATAATAAATACGTATTTTTAATTTTTGTGTACCTAGCTACTTTGTAGTGGCTTTGAAAATATCGATTTGATTCTTTGTAACAGACTTTTTAATTAGCTCTAACAAAGTGAAATGTTTAATGTTGTGACCGATTATTCTTTGCCTGTAGGAATTAAGCAAAATGATGTAAAGTGAGTTATAATAATATCGGCCAAGTTCGTGGCCATCTCTTAGTTGTCGATATGAATCGCCCGGAGATTTCCTCATTTGCATATCCATATCAACTTTTTATTGGAGAATTGTTTGGCGATTTCATGAATTCGAGTCAACCGCGGAGTTTCGTACTGAATCGCCGATCGCCAGCTTTAGTCGACCGGCCGCAATAAGCGATGCGCTATTACGTTCAATATTTTCTTGAATTCTGTTCATGCTTCGCTTCGTTCGTCGCCAAAACGATAATATGGTTGTAACCCCACTACAGACCCCATCGATATTTTCCTGAGTAATTCGGAACGGCAGCATTGCACTTAAATCGTTGTAGTGCTTCTTCTAAAAATTGGCGCATCTCCTCCAAACAGCACGTGGCAGGTGTCTGACGTCCATCCCAAAATCTCACAGTTCCTTATATATCGCGTCTTCGAAAGCTGACAAGTGGCCGTGATTTCGTCTATTTCGACAGACACATTGGCTTTGTGTATCCGACAGCTGCTGGTCGATACCTAAACGAAAACATTACAGAGTGGTTCTGCGATCTGGATCTTCTGGCGGAATTTGGTGGAACGAAACGGAGTAGCGGTGTAGTTTTACCACTGCAACACTGCTAGGTCATGAGCGTCGGTGCGGATCCAAACAAAGTACAGGAGGACACGAAGAATTAATCTCTGTAAATGTGAAGAGTTAAATAATGAAAAAGTTCTTCTGGAATAAAAATAAAATATATTAGAGTAAGTCAAACCGAAAAACTGGCCATACTATTCCAGAAATTGATATATAGTTTTGTCTTTCTGATGTAGCTGACTTATATTGTTTAGTGATGTGAACATGTTATTCCAATATTGCATCACTATTTGTAACTACTTCCAAAATTTCCGACAAATAGCGTCAAGTGTACTACAATCACAGGTATTGGTGTAACTGAACTAAAGGACTTGGCGTGGTCGTAAACGAAGTTATTTTCGAGTAGTAAGCAGGAGTTTTATTCAGGAAAATAGTCGCCGTTTCGGTCCGCAGCGCGCTTAAAGCGCTGCCGGCAGCGCTTTAAACGATTCGCCAGCAATTATCGGTTCATCAGTCGCTCCCCGTCCGCGAATATCCGCTGAGACCGTAGCGATTGCGTCGCTGCGAAATAGGGACGATTATTTTATGCAACGGGCAATACTAATTTCTGATGGAATTTATATTAAAAAAAAAAACGCGTAAAATGCTAACTAGACTTAAATGACTTGCGTACATAACGATAAAATGGCCCTTTCAAAAGTGATAAGAAGAAATACGTCGAGGGCTTTTTGATGTGTAATGAATGAAGAAATTTTATCAAGTTTTGTAGAAGATTTTTAATGAAACTGGCATTCAAGCCATACAAAAGACCAAATAGACCGGAAATAAAGTCTTCAGATGTTCACATCCAAAAACTTAAAATAAGCCTATAACGGATTTATTAATTAACTTTTTTTTTGATATCAGAATTTTAAAGTCTAAGTTAATTATAGGTTTTCTGATATAGTTGTATCGCATGATTATAAAATTGATCGTCATGTATTCCAACCATCATTAATTTCAATTAATTGGTGTGTAATAGATTAAATAAAAAAAAAAGCAAAAGAAAAGGTATGCCTCGGGCTATGGCTACCCGTTTGTTCCGTGCTCAATCTGTCGCATTAAGCTTGTCACTCAGGGTGACATCACTACCTAATGCGGACCAATTCGTAATTACGCAGTGCATGCGCGAAGCACATTTCACTGTCCATTTGAACTTAGTAGATTAACGTATTAGTGGACTATATAGTGTATTAATATAACTACTACATCAGTACGGCGTATAATAGGTATTGGCAGTGACCATGGCTTAATCAATGACTATTGATAGAATTTGCTAGAATTCATAGAATTAAAGAAAAAATGCATTGTCTGTATGAAAAGTATTCTAAACTTTATTTACTCTAGCTTTTATTTAATTTGTGAGAGATTCGCTTTGGACAATCTTATCTTAATTGCTAAACAATAAATGGAGAAAAATGAAACTGATTTTCTATTGCGCTGAGAGCGTTGGCGGCTCACTGACTAACCTTTGCTTTCTAATTGGAGCGTTCCTGATTCATATCCTGAAGTTTTTAGCTTATATTGATAATGATGAAACATTTAGTTTAACTCTAAAATTGAGAAAAATTTATTCATGGAAATATATTAAACTCAAATAACGATAAATAAAGCGTTTCGTGATTAAACTTACACAATCTTTATAGACTTATAAACGAATTGTCCTTTTTCATTTGCCAAAGTTAGGTAATACAGCTATAGTGCCCAAACTATTCAGAAATTATTTTTTTATTTATGAAGTTTTGTTTTGTATTCATCGAACTCTTACAATGTCCTACCGCTGACTACAATTCTTTCACTAAGAAGGTATTCAATGCGGCCTATAATTTATTTTTCATTTTATTTTTCATTTCATTTAATTTATCAGTGCAAGTTCGAGATTAATCGCGGCTGTGGGAAGTGGATCACTGGCTGGCTGCGCAGCGGGTAGGCGCTTAGGCCACATACGTTTGCGCGTACCGTACGTACTACGTACGTCAGTACGTAGTACGTACATGTTTTAAGTTATTTATATCAGAAACGGTTACTTTAATGGCTATGGTTTCTTTGGAAAAATTGTTTTATAAGGTGTGGAGGTCATGAATATTTGCGAAAAGATGCATGACAAAATTTATTCTGCATAGAAATTACGCCTATAAGTCATAGTCTATCTCTCTCTCCTAATTCAGACAGAGTTAGTGACGTCTGTCGAATTTCCTAAAAGTTACTGTAAACCAGTTATTGAAGTGTGCATACGTAATTTATTACGTAAACAGGCATGAATGTGCTGTCACAGGCAACATAAAATCATTTAAAAAAACAATTCGTGATTGTTATGGAACTTTGGGCTAAATTGAAGTAATACCAAGAGTCGAACAGTGTAGGTTTGCTGGTGCCGCGGATGTGTCACAATACTTTAATTGGCAGTGTGAGTGAAGTATAAAATGAGTGTAATATCTCTTACATAGATCTAAGGCAAGACTTAAAGAATTGGTGAATAATATTATCATTTAGTATTACATTTTCTTTTATAAAGAATAATTTCACTATAATATTTATATTATTATGCATATTGTACGTATAAATACATGTATGTATATATATGGGTCATTTCATGGGAAATTTACAGTCAAATTTTTTTTTCAACGAAACATTGTTTTTCGTCTTTCCAGATCGAAAATAATCGACTTGTTTTTTTCTATGTGATACTTGAACATTTCAAAATATGATGTTTCAAAATTCCGTACTCTGTAATAAAACTTCTTTTTTTAATGGCAAACCACAATAAAAGTTTCGAACGTAAAATGTTCCATCTTCACTTTAATTGTACGTAAGCGTACAAGCTTTCAAAAAAAATTATAGCACACCTCACGTTTTTTTTCTTTTTAACAACAATACAGTGCATTGTTATAAACAAATTCATTTTTTCAAACTTGGGACTATTTTTTTTCCAATTTCCTTTTCGTTAATTTTTTGTTGGATATTCTGAAATATACGTGCAAAATTTTAGAATGGAGAAATGAAAACTGTAGGAGGTGGTACGAATTTTTTTAATTCATTCCACGCGTCGCAGCGAGCGATATATCTATAGACCCATATATGACTGAATGTCTAGCCTTCTGCTTAATTTGTTGCGACAATATATCTGGAACGTTGTTTTGAAGGATGCAAAATTGGATTTATTCTAAGTCTCTGCGAATGTGACGGCTGAAGTAAACTAGTATAAAGATGATCAAAAATCTGTATTTATTATGGTGTACGTTTGTGTTGTGATCAGCACGCATTTCACAGGTTTTCTTCAAAGCCTTCAATGCAATTCAACATTAAATCGTCCAGCCTTAGCCGTGTAGGGATCCATTCACGTATATGTACGCTGCGAACGGAAATTGTAGTTATGCACTTACGAAAACTATGCTTTAACTTTGTACTAAAACGAGGCGGTTCGGCTGGTCGGCTTAAAACGCAGCATTGTTTCAAGCTTTAGCCAAGCAAAGTAACGTCAAAGTTTGAAGCCTAATTCGATGCCGGCAGCGCCGCAGTCGGCGGAAAGTGGATAAACCGCCTGCAACGCTGCAATGCCGCCATCTTTACAATTAATTAGAGAGATCCAAACTTATTGCACAAAATTGCAGTAACGAATTGTTTCTGTGGATTTGTGAGTTTATGTCTTATCATTTTGCTTTCTCTATTTTTATTGCCTTGAAAGTGAAAATGTGCATTTTATTGAACACTGGAGAAGTGAGTTGTGTCAATAGTTATACCATAATATTTTCTTATAAGACTTACTTACTTACGAAAAAATTATAACACGTTTTAAGTTTACCTGTTTGAAGAGCTTCAAATAAAACTATCCGTCCACCTTCTAAGGCGATCACTTAACCAGGGAAAGACGTGATGTAAAAAAGAAATGTTAAGAAAAATGATATTAAAAATTAAATTAAGTGTGAAAGTTACAATAATTACTTTGTAGCAAATTTTCACCCTAAAGGGCCCAGTCCAGGGCCCAAGGGGCCCAGCTGCTGCCGAAAATGAGCGCTGTGGCTCAGCCTGTAGCATTTTGCTGAACTGGTCACTCTTTCGGCCTTTTATTATTATTTGTTTAATAATTTGTAAATGTTTTATGTCGTAGTTGTTAATTTTAAGATGTTATACTTGTCTTCCATTTTGTTTTTTTGAGGGCCGGTATATGTATATTTCATTCACCAACAGTTTTAAAATAGTCGAATTTTTGAAAATCTTAAGTTTTCATCGTGGGAAAATATATAAAATATTATCGTATTACTGGTTAAAGTCACGGTCCATACTCCGATTGCCAGTGCAAGTTTGTAATCATAATTTTGTTTCATGTGATATTACTACAAATTAAAGATTTACATTTTTTTTTTCTTCGTGTTGTGAGACTTCTCCTTTTGCCAAATTTCATGGTTCTAGGTTAATGGGAGGTACCCTATAGATCTTGTGAGTATCAAAATATGCGCCATAAACGGCCGTAACTTTTGATTGCGCTGACTTAGAAGTTTGATTTTTTGTCACAGATCTAAGGGATTGCAGACCTGAATATCTGATTCTTTATTTTAGTTTGATACTTTTACACGTTCCTGAAAGAAGAGTCTTACCAGACAGACAGACAGACAAACAGACAGACAGATAGACAGACGGACAACGGAGCGATCTTATAAGGGTTCCTTTTTTCTTATTGAGGTACGGAATCCTTAAAACTTAAAATTCAGCATTTCATCACGAAGACTTCCTATCTTTAATCTACAATTTCAGAATCGGCCGCTATAAATAAACTATTTAAACTTCAACTGCGTTATTCCGCTGGATCGTTTCGAGGGCGTTCTGTGTCTGCCTGAAATTGAAATCTCAAAATTGAAAGCCGCCATCGACGCTCGGCGCAAATAAAACTCCACGTGACAGCCCCAGTTTTGCGACGGGTCGTAGTAGCTCGAAAAACAACTACTTTTTCGGATAGCGATCGTATTAGGGATTCCATTAGCCCTAAGGGAGCGTTGAGCACCTGCGAATAGAGAAATCCGGGAAAAAAATTCATGCGAATCGGTGGATATTTGAGATGCTATCAGATTGGCTTTTATTGCGGGAGCTATCTTTTGGAATGTCGTCTAATATCGTCGAAGTAATATATGATAAAAGGCTCTTTATATAGCATTGATATTATACGCACGTCACAGATTTCGTATTAGTTTTTTTTATTCGTATACGAGACTGACTCAATTTTTTGTAAGTAGTCAAATTAATGCCTATCTACAATTATTATTGACAAGTTTTTCTATAGTTGTATACTGTTAATTAAATTGAGTTTTTGTTATAATTTTTTTTAATTATATTTCAGTGTCTCCATGTTAAAAGGTCATCAATGATGATGGCCTAACTTTGGGGTAGTTCAATAAAAATTTCACCTTCAAAAAAAAAATGTTTGTAATGCATCTCTAATATTTTAGTTTTGGTTAGAACGTATAAATTTCTATCCAATATTTGAAAATACTGTATTTGATATAAATATTTTACAAATGTTTAACCAAGCGCTGAAGCACTTTCAGCATCTAATCGTGATTAAGGTTCATAAATAATACAAAAACGTATTTATTTTAAAAATTATTTATTAAAAATAAATGGAATCTAACTTATACACGAATTAAAAAGAAAATGTGTTAATTAAAAACTTTCATTAAGAATTTCATATTTTTCTTCATATCGTTCAATGTTCTGTGGTTGGTAGATGAAAAATAACGGAATATTAGTTAAAACCAAATGTGCATGTCTTAAGCGCTCGTGCCATACGTATGTTATTTAAATTAGAGGTTTATGATAACGTATGAGCTTTTCACAAAAAATCCTCTTTTTTATTTTTGATTTTCTAATAGTTTTATAGTAAACTTGGATCGAAAAAAGGAGAGGTGATTTCATATTCGTTAGACATCATAATGCAAAATAAACAACTAAATCTCAACCTCTATTTTAGATATTTAAGCGAAATGGTGGATCAAAACATGGATAACTGCCAGTTAAAAAATTCAATTACAGCTAATCGGTACTATATCAAGCTGTGACTTTCAGTACAGTTGTTGACAATACATAAGTGATGAGATTGAAAAGGAAATTAAGTTTAAAAGTTAAATAGTTTTTTAGTTATCGTGATTACACCCAGTGTAGACGGGATTGTCATGCGACAGTAGAAGCATACGTACGCTCGCCCTTAAGGCATACAATATTGTTATAACACCGCATATATTTTTGTACAATGTATGAAATGAGTTTATGTAAATCTATTACTCTGTTCGACTTAACACGGCAACAATCTAGATGTGCTTTCTAGCTCGGAAGTTGTGTTGGACGAATTCGGACAAACATTTAACTAATTAAACTCACAAACACTTGCTCCTAAAAAAATATTGTTGTTTCAACTGAAATATAATACAATAACAAATTTGGATTATATAAACGAGACAGTGTTGCCATCGCCCCAAAAATATAAATTCGTAAACGAAAAATGTAATATCGATAAGGTGTTCCGTGTAAAAAGGGCATAATTGTAAGCAATGATGTCCTTTTTACATGGAACATAATACACATAAACCTTTGTTACTTAATGATGACCTTATGATCTGGAAAATTTTAAGCTTATAGGAATTTGTGAAAACATGTTGATGATGGCCTTTTGGAGCGGTTCGTTTGTGTTTTACTGGATAGTGATCTACTTCTTTGTTCAACAGAATCGTTTATTTATTCAACAAACATCTGTATGTATAGCCAACTCGACTTGTTATTGGGCTATATTTTTCTGCAATAGTTTATCATATGATTATAGTCGAATACAATTAAATTTGAAAAAAAAGCCAGCTTCGAACACCTTGATCATAGTTTCAGAGAGAAAACTGTCTTCCGTTTCGTTCGGTGGTCTTATAAAATGTAACGCCATACAAAGATATTTTGAATTTGATTTCGTATTTTAACTAGCAGCATCTTTAGGACATGACAATGTCCCCAAGTCCAAAATGTATATTTATTTTGTATTATTATTTACTTTGTCTATTTATAGTCGCTTTTAAAACATGCGTATGAAATATTGTACAATGTATATTTGCTTATTATAATGAGTCAGGTAATTATTTGAATGTATGGAACTTTCAAAATCAATACATTGGTTTTAAGGTAGGGTTAAGGTAAGGACGTCGGTCATACAGCCTTTCGATTATTTTAATATATTCAACGAAAACTATGATTACTCTTTTTTATTTATTTAATAATAATATAGATTATCTTAAAGAGCTAGTTTAATTCTTTTTCAGATTTAATTATTTTATTTAATTTATCCGACAAACATTGTCATTCAGCGAACAGAATGACCCGCCGAAGTTACGCTTATGGGTTTCGTCAGTGGAAGTGGTCCATTCATTATTTATGTTACACATATATGTAATTATCAGCGAAGCTGAATTGATTAATTGAAGATGAAAGAAAAGCGATAAATATATCTTTAAAATATCTAAAACGTATGTGCCATGGGAGAATAAATAATGGGTGTCCTACAATTTAAATATTTTGCCGATTATCGCACCAAGCTATTGAAAAAGAGCTATTAAGCTCTTTTTGAATAGCTTGGTGCGCGTGACAGGGACGTAATACAAACAGGTTTACCGTTTTCCATTGAAAGTGCCAATGCATTAAAATCTTGACATGATTTATTAAAAAAAAAAAATAATAAATACTTTTTGCGACTTTCTGATTAAAAATTCTTACACAAATCTAGTATAATAGAACATTTTTAAACCTTTTTTATTCATGATTCGATTATAATGTAGTAAGATTGCATATAGCTAGTGATGCGACACACGTATTCTAAATATTGATCACGTTATTTAGGTTTAATATAGCCAAAGATTAACTTTTCTAATATATTCAGATTTATTTAAATGGTATAAAAATAATAGTCTCGGAGATAAACATCAAATTCCCAACAAGGTTATCTCTCCAATAAAGTTTTCCTTGAGCTTGTTTGCAGATTAATTTAACAAGAAAAAAAACATCAGATAACAAATTAGAACAGTACAATCAGCAGCAATTTATTAACAGCAAAAGATAATAGAAGAGTCCATGTAAATTAACAACAGCCATGGAATAAACATTCTTATTGGCTGCAAAATGACTGTCGATAAAAGTAAGATGTTGTCGTTAAAATACATTAATCGAAATGAGTAGAATGTAAATAATGAGATAAAAAAAAAGGTTTACTGGATTTTGATCTATTGTTAATGATACAAAAATATACGTTTTTTTGTAATCTCTAATCGTTTTTTTTTTCACGAACGAATCGATGAGGAAAAATATGAAACTAAAAATCGATAATCCCCTCTCAATTCAAAATGGCCCATCAACAAATACGTTAAATTAATCCTTGTCACCTGCACTACGCTATGTGAAAAGATATCGAATAATAATCGATTTTATCCCTTTTTCCGATTTAGGGCTTGAATATATACTGTGTTAAATATCTGTCCGAATTAATACTACCGAATTCGTTACGTTTTGTATCTCTACTGAAGAAAGCAATGCACAAAGTTGGAAAAATTTGATTTTCCTTTTCATACACAATCAAAACGGGATACGTCTTGGAAGTCGGAATATATAATTCGTGAAACATGTACGTGGAGCATAAAGACAGATTAAAGTCGGAAAGCTTCTAACTCACTCTTCCTAGCCTTAGTTACTGTTCAACCCTAAGGGAGAAAATATGTTTGAAGTAGGAATCAGTGAACCTTTTTTGGTTAGAATTTTGAGTCTTTGTCTTAAATTTGGATAAAAATAATGAAAAAGTTTGAAAACTTTCCATCCTTCTTGCGTGACTAAAATAGAAAATATGATGCTTTTCAAACATATTATAAGATATGTCTGATGTATGTAAAACTAATAAATAATACTATTATACTAACATTAATGAATACAAACAGAAAAATGTTTTTGGTGAAACCGTTAGTTCGTTTAACTTACACAAAAATTATTGTACCTACTTTGAAAATATTTTATGTGACGGCATCTAGCAAAAATTAGTTAAGCGCATGTACAAATGTACAAATACATATTTTTTTGCAATATAATTGTATACATTTGTCTTACTTGAATTGCAATTGAAATTGATACAAAGACAAAGAATAAAAGGGAACGCTTGTATTTGACGCAGTTCAGATCGTGAACGAAAGCTGTTTTAAAAAATAAATATAGTCTAAAAAAACTAAAGAACACGCTTTTAAAGCACATTAAACTAAAAAGTGAAAAATAATCCTTAATATGAACTCAAAAAATAATGAACGATGACGAAAAATACGAGTATTATTATGCAAAAAACGTGGGGCGCTTTGTGCCACATTTTTCGTATATAGAGCAACCCACGCTTTTTACACAATAATACTAGTATTTTTCGTCATTGTTCATTATTTTTTTGAATTCATATTAAGGATTATTTTTCACTTTTTATTTTAATGTGCTTTAAAAGCGTGTTTTTTTGGTTTTTTAAAACTATATTTATATTTCACTTTTTAGTTCGGTTGATTGGTAAAAATGAATTATCAATAATGCTTATTACTGTTACTAAATTCTATTACAAAACAGTAATAGAATTTAGTAACAATAATAAGCCACTTGCTCTCACGCAGACGATACGTCCGAAATTATTCGATCCTGGTGATCCTGATCAGGATAAGAGGATAACCTTATCAAATTATTGTATTGTCATTGCTCCTTGATACGTACGCAAACTTTCAAATTAATCAGACTTCTTGAAATTGGAGAAAATTAAGCTCAAAGATTCCGTTACATACATACATAGATAGATATAACCCAAGTTTAGAAAAGCGTATTAAAAAGCCCTTTAATCGGGGACGCTCAGCGTCGACATACAGCTAATACGCTGTCTTACTAAAACATTTAGCTCATATTTCTTAACCCGTAAACGCTTTTGGCTCTGAGGTTTCAGAAATTCAGCTCGGATCCGTGCTCAAATCGAATGGACCCATCGAATCTTCATTTCCGCTGTAACGCTGGAAGTTGCCTCCAGCGCGTCCCCATAAACGCGGGTTGGTACTCAGCTTTTGAAGATATAAAAGTTTATACGGGGCCCTCGCACGTTTCCTGTAATATTAGGGTTGGATCTAGTGAATTATAAGAATAGTGAATACTAATGTTTTATATATTTTGATGTGAGGGGTGAGTCGAAAGGAAAAAAAAACCGGTTAAATGCGAATCAGCGTCGACATTATCACTCGATTTAGCTTTAGTATATGTATGTGAATATAAAAGTGGTAGTATTTGTGGACTGAATTGAAAATCGAAATGGTGAATTGAATTGTTCGACAAAATAAAGAGACAGATCGAGTATCTGAGTTTGTCTCCTAATCTACCTTCTAATTGTACTATTTTAATATTGTCCTATAACTTTTGCGCGCAGCTTAGTCCGTGTAGACACAACAAATCCCTTCATTTTACATATTGATCGTTTACACTACACGCTATCCCGTTTTCGATTTCGATCTCGATCCCGGTTCCCTGCTCTCGGTGTCAATTTGTATCACTCCCGATTCGGATCTTGGTCTCGATTTAAGAAGATTCCAATTCTGATCCTGCTTTCGCTTCCGGCCTCGCTCTCAAATTCTGATTTCTTCTCTAGTTTCTTCTTATTCCGATTCAGGTCGTTATTTTGATTTTCATTTTATTCACAAAGTGTATTAAGGTCCGTTCTCGATTTTGATTCTCGGCTTTGGATTTAGATTTTAGAGCCCTTTCGACTCTATTACCGATCACAGGTCCAATTTGCACGAAACGGTGGCAAATTATAGTATCAAAATGAAATTTGACTATATTACTTGGGGATAGCATATCCCCAAGTAATATAGACATGTCGTTTTCCTTCTATGAGGAAAACAATTTTTAGAATCCGTAATAATAGAAATATGCGCATGAAACCAAAGCGAAATGTTAAAAGTCTATTCTACTCAAGGAGCTTCTTATCAATGAAGTAATTTTTAGCATCGGCTTAGTAGTTCGATTCAATAGCAAAAATACGCGCACTGCGTCACATACGAATGTTAGTTTCCTTTTTCAAAAATCTTCAAATTCTCGAACACGATATAATGCTATTCTCATAGTAATTGGATAAATTGTTTAAACACGCAAAAAATAACAAAATATACGATAATTTCTATACGTTACACAACTCCGCTCCCCGAACGTAACTGTGAAAAACGCATTTTACCACTTTTCAAAGTCGTAACTCGCTCCGTAAAAAGATTCATACAAAATTCAACTTCCCTTAATTACGACATGAAGCAAATTACGCATAAATATACAAACACATACAGGCAACTACTCAAAAAAGGAATATTGCTTTTAAAGAAATATAAAAGTATTAATTTATTTTCATGGTTATCATACGGTGTATGGATATAACATAACGTGTATTATTTTTACAATCACATGTACACAAATTTCCATAAAGATCGGTTAAACCGAAATTTTTAAATTATAAAAACATACAGACAGAGAGATAGTAGACTATTATTTGCTCTTACTTTATACAAATTTTCATCACGATCTTTGAAAGGGCGCTGAAGTTACAAAAAAACATGCAGCAGACAAAGAATAGCCTATCATTTGCGCGATCACATGTTTTGATTGTACATCAATTATTACCGAGATTCGTCGAACATTTTTAAATTATAAAAGAACTTACAGACAAACCGAGGTATAGACGGACAAACAAACAGACTATACTATCATAAGCACAATAACGTGTTTTGATTGAACAGTAATTTTCACCAAGATTATTTATACCTTTCTTAAGTAATACAAAGATATACAGACAGACAAACAGACAGACGGTAGCCTATCATGTGCGCAATCACACGTTCTTTCAGTATACCAATTTCCATTACGATCGGTCAAGCTGTTCTTAAGTTATAAAAGGACATGCAAACAGACAGATAGAAAGACATACTTAAAATGGTAGAATTGGGGTCAAGTTGTCATAAAACGAATATCTTAGACGGAATATTACAAAAAAAAATCATATATTGTTCCTATATTGTTTTTTGCTTTGAATTGTATTGTTGAAGAATAATTGTATTTAGTATATACTTAATATATATATATGATGAATTATATACGACATACAATTATAATTTGTGTTATATATTTTGTTGAAAAATAGTTAAAATGCGAATTTGTGTTTGTCTTTGACTTTGTGTTTGTGTTTGACTTATGGAACTCGAATAGTCAATCTTAAAGGGATTCGTAGCCGTTTGAAACAGTGAAAATCGTATTACCGATGTCCCAAATTTGTATGCGAGATTTGTGTTTTAATCATACACTCCGTATTTGATGTAATCTAACATTGTGGATGATTACAAAACTTTGTTAGAGTCTGTTAATTGAAGTTGTGCGAATGCAATGAAATTATGGAAGAACTGATCTAGGAGACAAATATTCGACAAGATAGGTATTTCAAGATGTGATTTTCCATTGATTTGAATAGTTGAATGAATATGTTAAATTGGCAGATAGAGATCAAAGTATATTAGATAGATTGATCGAATTTGAGTATTAAAGTGGTAGATTGCATCAATAGATGAAAATGGCAAATTAAGTCGTTAGATTGACTAAACGCAAATATAAAAATAGACTGTAATAGTAAATTAAATTGTTAGATAGAAATTACCCCAGTTAGAATATTATTAGTAGATTAAGAAGGTATGTTCATTTAGTACATTGCCTGACTAAATTAAATATGTCTTAATTATATTGAAACGGAATCCTATATGGCGTACATGTATATCTACTGTTTGATTATACATGTGTGGTTTAGCACGCGTCATCGTCTAGACAGTTAATTTAATTAAATATATGTAGCGCTGAACAGTCTGGTCTTGAATTGGGAACTGATCAGGGTTCACGATCTGAACCTAAATTTTATCGAATCGTCACGAAACTCTACGGGTTGATGTTTCGTTTCGCGTGCTTTTCACACTCTACCGAAAAAAAAGCTGTGTGCTCTTCCCGCGCTTACAGCGTCAGGGTGTTTTCTGACTCGTTCGGTATGTTGTACCAATATAAGTCAGCCGTAGCGCGACCGTTAGGAAATTAGACCGACCGTAGTCTAGCGCTCTGTTCCGTTTTGATTTTGGAATCGAGGCGGCACATTTTTGCGCGGCCATGTAAATACCGTTTATCGGCACTGTGGGCTTTCCAATCCGTAAGGTATAAATAATTAAAATTTGTGTGGTCAATATCAATTATAAAGAACGAAAATATTTAATTTTCTGAGTTTTCTAGAGTTTCGGTCACATTGCAAATGTCTGTATAGAATAAAGTCGTATACTCGATACTTCTCTAGCATCCCAACCTCGTAATAAACGTCTTTAGTACTAATACTATTAACAGTGGCGGCGCTAGGCGTCGGCGACGTCGGCGACCGCCGACGGCCTCGCGCCTGAAGGGGCCTCGCAAACAAAAAGGTTTTGCCTACAAGTTATTAAAAAGAGGCCTCGCAAACCTGATGTCGCCGACGTCCACGAGTGGTGTAGCGCCGCCACTGACTATTAACGTATAAGTTCAGTATGAGACTATTTATATTATAGTCAAATTAAACACTAAATCATCGAAGTATCAGTTGGTGTTAACTCAGGTCTCGAATTAGACGAATAATATCGAATAAAATATCAATCAATATCGAATAAAAAATCAGTCAACCTTATGATTGAATTTTCTAAGTGCGCTGGAGCACTCCGATTCGTTCAAACAAGTATTAAAATGCTAGTTATATAAATTTCTTCAAATAAATAAACTTCAAGCAAATTACACCTTACAATTAAAATACGCATGTGCTCACTTTTGCGTGAATCTAACAACAAATGGCAATGTTGCCATTTGTTGTTAGATTCATATAGAGTCATATCACACGAAACCTAATTAAATCTTAAAAAATAAATATACAAATAACAGTATTCCAATTGAAATAATAAATTTTAATAAAATAAATGAAATCAAATCACCTACCAATGAACATCAATAAACCAATAAGTCAAAAAATACTGTTTTTTATTATTATTATTATTTTCAACGGCACAAGCTCGTCAAAAGGAATGAATTATACTGCGTTTCTATGAATTCTAAATACATTCTAATATTTATTTGTGGATCTAACAATCAGTTTCAATATCAACGTGCAACTGAAATGTATAATAAACTAGAACACAATGGAAACAAAACTGGAACAGATTGTACGTACCTAATTGAAATGAATTCACAGAATACATCGAAGATAGCAACGAAAGTGATCGAATTAATAAATTTAATTTCTAGTTTACATTAGTAAATTTAAAATTGTAAGTTGTACACAGACATTAATCTAGTAGGCAAATTGCTAGTTTAAAATAATAGATTAAATCGATCGATGGGAAGGCGAATCGGTGAAATTAATCAAATGAAAATAAAAAAAAATTAATTGAATTTACTTAATTGAATCAGTAAACTAAATGGCTAGGGTGATTTAATGGTAAATAGTATATTTTTCAACGAATGATAGATTTACTGCAATATATCGAATTGGGAAAATGAAATGAAATATAGAATTGGTTGATCGAATTGGTAAATGAAGCTGTCAGATTAAAATAACAATTTTGATTGGTAAAATCAGTTGATTGAAAACTTATAAAATCTATAAATTTAATATTCCAAATGAATGTACCAGAACTGATTCATCAAACTAGTAAATCCAAATGAAAACTGGATACTGTCAAAAAGAAAAAAAACATATTTAGTTACATTTTTAAAATAAAAAAAAAATTAAAATTTTCACATTTCAATGACTTCTTTATTTACATTTATATTAAATTTATATTTCTGGTGATTTCATCATTCGAATGGCAAAATTAAAATTTCTGTTCACAAACAGAGAATTCTCTTTTTATCCGAACTAACCACTCGACTTATTGTCAATGTCAGAACAACAGCAAATGTGATTATTTATCATATGTGGAGTTAATATTTTATAAATCTCGAATAATTTCATAATAGCCGTCTTTTAACGTATGAATAACTTCGACAAAGCTAATTCTCGCAACTTACCCTAAAGCTCTGGTTTTCTAAAAGACCGGTGCCGTCACAAAGCGGCCGTAACATGACGGACGTAAAAGGATAGGCTTCTGAAGCTCTAGTTTCCTAGGAGAGCTCTAGGAACACTCCCTAGGAAAGCTCGCTGTTTTGTTTCCCCAGACAAGGCTTCTGTGATGGTATTCAATGCTATATAGTATGCAGCGATCGGTGAGACTAGGCACACTAAAAAATATTTGGCTACATATATTATTTTTGAAGTGAAAACTTTTTTAGGTGCGTTGGACTTTTTTGAGATGGAAAAAAACCATTGAATTCGCGACACTGTGACCGTTACGTAACCGACACCTCTGTATATAAGTATCTATATATATTGGCCCTATTTACATGAGAGTTGTGTTGAAATACATTGATAATATAACTATATATAATATAAACATATATTGTGTATATACGTACAACATAGGTATATATTCATGTCGGAACTTTTAGTATTGTATTTGTAAATTAAAGTCTTAAGCAATAGAATACAATTTTTGTAAGTAAAATAATATGCATTATTTTTCATGTATAATAACGCATTAAATGAAAATTATAATATAATTTTTATAGTAGTACTTTATACTTATGAATAAAAAAACCACTTAATTTAAAAGTATTTCCTGGACAATAAAATATTTCTTAATGATTCAAAAAATATTTCCTGACCATTCAAAAAACTCACACGTAATTGTTCAAGTTTTCACTTCCGTCGGCACTCCCGGAGTGCCACTGTTTTTTTTACAGTTTTGCTGACGTATTACACTTATTAGAATTAAGTGCCTGAACTGTTAAAATAATTTTATTTATTTTTTTGTCTTCGAACATACACACGGTACCGTCTGGTCCCAAACTAAGCAACGAGGTTTGTACTATGTGTATCAGATATAGAATACACATATATAAAGTCTGACTCAATACAAACATCAATCCTTAATCAAATAAATGTTTGTCTTGTGTGGGAATCGTGTCCATGCCCTCAGCGCAGGAGTAGCGTCACTACCGACTGCGCCAATCGGGCAGTCAATAATTCATAATCGATCAGTTTTTAATTGCTATCTTATAGTTAGAGAAATGCGAGTTGGAGATATCAATACATTTATAAGTAATTGAATTATAAAAGCAGTCTTAAATACGCAATGTGTTTAACTCATCGCCCCCCTCCCCCGGACCTCAACGACTTCTACGGGGCGACCCTGGCGGGATATAATTGTGTACATTGTGTAGTTTTAACCATAAATTATTACTAGACCTGTTTGAGATAAGAATTGTGACATGTTTGTAACTTAACATGTCATTGATAACTTAAATTTTCAAAGATGATTTGAATGGAACAATTGAAAGTTTGTGAGAATAAATTAGGTGTGTCAAATAAGAGAGGATTTAAGACAATAACACCATGGTAAATTTTAAAGAACAGATTAGGGTAATTCGAATTTAGTTAAAGCTGTAAAAGTTTTTGCTACACCTGGCATGTAATGCTTTATTGGATTATAGCAAATGTAAACCATAGATCCAATGTAGAATTACGGTTCGTCGAATAAGTAACTTCTAGATAATTTCGAAGGAATCAAAGGAAATTTTGATAACTATGGGCATTTTATTCTCATAAAACGGCCTCAGTTAGTTTCTCATATTTATTTGGAAAAACGTATTTATTTATAATATCACCAACTAGTGTATTTTCTTAATGATTAATTATCGTAATTGTTGCTTTATTTATAGCAGTTTATGAAATGTTTTAAGAAAATTGCAGTTTATTTCTTTTTTTGGAGGAGTCACCTTATTTTGACTTAGTTAATCCACTAAATAGCTGTATCGATTTTTGAAACTTGATTCTCAAGGTTATTCATACAGCTACTGATATTTTTATCTGACAAATGCATAAATTTTCTAATTTAATGATGAAATGATGAAAAATTAATTCAAAGTAGCATTGAATGCGAAAGAAAGGACAATCTTATTTCTTAAAAAATGATATACTTTTTTATTTAACCATATAACAGTAATAAATAATTTTGTTGTTCGGAAAGGTATTTAAATTAAAATTTTTATCAATACTAAACATAACTAGTTGAATTTGTATATTAAAATGGATGTTTGGATGAAGAGTTTTAATGGAATTTGTTGAGTTGATATGGTCATTTGAACTATATTCAAATTGTCATAAACGAGTAGTATTTATATTTTAAGTATACTATTTATTTGTACGTACTTCATGTTGCGCTACAAGGAAAACTTTTAGGACAAAAAGGAAAAGTTACATGTGTTGCGTATGAGGAAGACTTTTAGACATGTTACCTATGTAGAAGTATGCCTATTATTATAATTAAATTTATACTTATTTTTATCATATCACCCAATAGGAAGTGAATGGTGACTTTTCCACCATAAACGACAATTAAACTGATAATTTCCGTACACGCGCAACCTCACGATGACTAATAGCCGACGTCCCGTTTATTCCCAGGCGCGTTCTAAACTCGAACATCTGTAATCAAAATATTAGTGTTAATTATGCAAACGGCGTTTACTTTCACTTCTAACGCTGCAAAGCAGCTTAACACTGTACGGTCCGCTCAGTCAAAATAGTTCCTATTGCCTTGGCCACAGAATCGAGAATCCCGACGAAAGCTAACACGCAATGAGTCGAAACGTCCGAAGCCGAACAGCAAGGAGTTCAAAGCGTGTCCGCGGGCGGAGGCAGAGGACAAATCGCATTTCACACTCGCCGGTTAGACGGCAGTTTCGGTACGGAATACGGCCTTAACCGGATACACTCGGCTTAATTTAATATCAAAATGTCGAACCGCGGCCGAGTGACGTATCCTCCGAGGGCGACGGCGCTAAACGGCTCGTGCGCCCGCCGGCAAAGCGCATGCGTGTAGATTGTGACGTCACAATATTTGCATTATTGTTCTATCATTATAAACGCATACTTATTTCTCATAGAAGGGTAAGCAGACACCACACATTTCCATATGGTACGTACTTTGCATATTTCTCTGATTTCCTCAACATCCACCAATCGTTTCATGCAAGCTCGTCGGTTTTGGGTGCCTAAAATTTGGCTCTTTTTTTAATAGCTATCGATTGCATGTGAGTGAGATCTACCAGAGCACCCCTCGCTGACCCTTCCATTACACATATTCGCTCTATAGACTTGTGTCGCCAGTCTACTTCATCCTTTCCAGACGGCCAGATTTGCTGTGGAGGGTTATCTGAGAAAAATCGTATGTCGAAATACTCGTACTTTCGAGAGCTTTCTGCGATTATACTGATGAAAATAATTATTATGACATAATAAAGATCCATCTGACGATTATAAAAAAGGTGTCTGATCTACTTTTATTTCCATCCGATGATTTTATAGGCCTCGCAAATAAGCGCTACAGATGAGGTGGTGTGCGGTCACTGTTCATCTCGATGTGAGCTAGTCTCAAAATTAGTGTATGGAATTGGATAAAAAGACCTGTATTGCAAAGAATACATAATTATGTTATAATTCAACATTAAAAGTATTCATTTTAATGCATCAACAAATTTCCTGCGGCCGTTTCAAGTCGAAACGCCATGGCGGAAACAGAGACAGACAGAAAAGAAATGATTAAATCAATTTGTTCGAGAATTAACAATGGCACTTATGAGAACAAAAAAAATGGCCTCTATTGTTTAAAGAAAAAAGACAGGGGGTGCTAAATATGTTATTGTCACACGGGAAGACGGGGCTTGTGGGGAAATTAAGAAACATTCACCGGCTCTTTTTATTTGTGGCAATATTATCGTTTTAAATAAAATTAAAGGCATACGTGGCCAAGTACAGCGATGAATTTTACACTAATTAGACTACACATTTCAGAACAAACTTGGAGCACAACGCGAGAGATCGCCTCGAGGAGTAAAGCTTTACCTCTAGCCCGCGGAGCAGTAGTGCAGTGCGGCATCAGCTGCTTTCGAATTTTCACCTGCAACTTGGGATAAGTTTACATAATGTGGGTGTTTAATTATAGGAGTGGATAAGTTTAGGTGCGGCATAGAAAAGACGTGTGGAAGGTAGTATTGAAGGAATAGGTAATGCAACGCTAAACCGTACGAAAATGAAAGACACGGGGACGTGGCGTACACAAGGCCAGAAAAATGAGATCGGTTCTAATGAATTTCCCCAAATTTCAACGTGGAAAATCGTCGTTTTCAACACCGCAAAGTTATAGCGGCCATAAACTTATATCGTAAACCAAGCGGCTTAACCGCTTTAGGTATTTTTAAAATATAGCTTCAATGGATTTTAACGATTTCTACGATCTGGCTATTGGGCTAATATAAATAACTTGACGTATTTTTCATTTTCATCAAACTTAGAATTATTTCGCAAAGTTTTATCGAATTCACGTGAAAATGAAATCTGCGATAATAGCCCCAGCTTCTGACAATGTCGTTTTTTTTTATGTATAGCTATTTTTATGCTTCCATGACTTACAGTTGCGTCAATGTAGGTCGGTCTCCGTTTACAAAATACCGCGATACAAGAAATGACGTGTTTTTAATTAGAATATGTAAATGTGAACAATGTGGTTTTTGTAATGGATATGTTCTGAACATATCCGAATTTTGGCCTACTGCTTAGTTAGTTAAACCTCTCAATCAGAAACGAAATGACTATGGGTGGGAACGTTTCGCCATTGGGTGATTAAAATCTGATACAAGCATATAGCTAAAGCTGGATGTTACGCTTTCTGTCGCGTTTTTGTTCAAATCGCAAGAAAAAGTTTCTAGATTCTTCATAGACATCGACTAAAAGGGAGCAACGTTATAATGATCTTGTAACGGCGATTTCGGCTATCACCGCGTAAACCCGCACTTTGAATTATCCTTCACACGTGACTTCGAATAACGGATTTCTTACGGTGAGGTGGGTAAAATGATGATCAGCAATTTCAGGCGATCAAGACTTCTTTATTACAGCCAAGCTTTATATGTGGCGGTTGGAGTACAATTGCGACGGATGTACCATTCTCGCTGCAATTTATAGATGGCGCATCCGCCTGCACATATAAGTTGCATACATTTTATTTGTGTGGCTATGCACATTATATTTTTTTACGCATGAGCGTTCGATCGTTCGTGGCTTATCCGTGACCTTTGGTGGCAGGTTCGGGGCGAAGAACTTACTGTTGCCTTTTGCGGCGTCTTCTCGTCGGGGATACGACCCCAACGGATCTAGATGGTAGTGGCCCCTTTGCGGGGGTCTGTTTCGTGGGGTCCATCTCTCATAGTGTCGCTTTACTATTTAGGGGGAGGCGTCTTGAAGAGTTCTCTAGGGAGGGGTCGGCCGTTCGGCGACTTCTCATGCATCGGTGCGATATTCCGGAGGAATTCATGGGTGTCCTGGTCGGCGATATCATACATCCAGTAAGCGATGTGCTGGATGAATTCCTCTAAGGTTTCGATACAGAGGTCGCGAGTGATTATGTCATTTAAGACATACCGTCCCGCTTTCGCTAATGATCATCCGAGGGTGATGTTTTTTTTTGGGCTTGGATCCTCTTCCTCTGTGGTGTGGAGCAGAGTGCGTACCATATTATGGTGCTGCGTATGTGAGCCGAGAAAGGATGTAGCCCTTATACAGGGCCACTTTGGCTCAGAGCACTAGGTGTGGTTGAAGAACTGGGCTTAGCATGCTTGAGCGGCCATGCACATGGAGCGATCTATATGCACACCCTGATATCTCACCCTGGTCTGCCATTCCACTTCCTGTCTTCGGAGTCTCAGCTTCGGTGGCATGATACGCTGTTGGCCGGTCAATAAGGCGGTCGTCTTCGTCACATTCATGGCCATACGCCATTTGTTCAGCCAGTCTGGCAATAGGTCGAGGACCGTATGAAGTTTAGCTATTGCGAGGTCAGCCCGACGAGATGATACAAGATAAGCGATGTCGTCTGAATATAGTGCCAGCACGTCGTCCTTGTAATTCGCCTGCGAGAGTGGGGATGTCATCTGTGAGTACCGCGTACAAGCACGGCGATAGGCAACTGTCTTGTGGTACCCTGGCGCGGATGGGTCGCGGATCCGAGGTCGTCCTCGACTGTTACGTAGAAGCTGCTCTCCAGGAACGACGCTACTGTCTGCACGAGCGCTGGCGAGATCTGGGTGTTTGCTAGTTTGTACAACAATCCGGAGTGCCACACTCGGTCGAACGCCTTCTCAATATCGAGAAAGATTCCAACAGTGCGGTGCCCCCGGTTGTGCTCGAGTGTCTGCTGCGAAACCCAAACCGCTCCTGTCTAGGTGTCAGGTGGCGGTGCAAGCGTCGCAGCATGATGTGCTCAAACAGCTTGGTGATGTGGGACAGCAGTGTAAACGAGCGCTTACTTGACGCGAGACGATGGTCTTTACCTTTCTTCGGGATGGCAATGACACGTCCCATCTTCCAGCATTCTGGGAAGTGCCGCGTCCGTAGTATCCCATTGAAGAGTCTGGTCATCGCCACCATGGCTCTTCTAGGCAGCTGTTTAATGGCTACAGTGGGAATCCCATCGGGCCCCGGGCCATACTGCTTGGGCAAACGGAGGATAGCCCTACCTGTCTCCACCGGTGACACATAGTAGTTCCCTGGTAGCGATGGCACTGGAGCCGAAAGGAATTCCCGTACGTAGCGTTCTACTCCTTCTTGGTGCGATGTGGCTTCGCGTGAGTCTGATGCCGGGTGTGGGGTGAACTGCTCCTCTGAATGCTCTGCCAGGATCTCCGCCCGATCCTTTACGGCATAACGGCGCATCCCTGTTTTGTCAAACAATGGATACACCGGAGCTAGGGCTCTCCTTAAGTGGCATGAGCGCCACACGCGCTTGGAACACCGATTCGCGGCTGTAACGTAAAGACCGCCGTGGTTCTAGACCTCGGATTGGTCTCACCCGCCAAGGCACAATTTCGTATGAAATTCATATGTACATCACATTTGATTCGTATTTTTCAATTAAATGCGACATGATAAGATATAAATTAATAAGAAAAAATACAAATACTAAACACACAAAAATATATGAAAATAGGCAAAAATATACAATTACTTACGACTAATCCCTACTCGGGTAATAAAACAAGACAATTCAAATAATTTAATAAAAGCATACACTAAATAAAATACAATACCAAACAATTCTTTACCTTAGTCCGTTCGTATAAAATTAAATAATATACTAATCATCCACTTTAAACACTAATAGCGTGGCTGTCCGTAACAGATCTTGTCTATATATATACGCCTGACACACGCCAGTGTCATGCAAAGGGGGTCATGCCGATCTATTAGGTTACCATGAAGTCAAGCGCGTTATTTTTCAAAGCTTCCCTGTAGAAGTAACGCGGTAACTTGGCAAGCCATAATAACAAGTGTTTGGAAACTTGATATTTCAATAACATTGAAAATTTACAAAAAGCCCTTGCTTAAGCTTTTAACTGTATATGCATGTATTTGTAAGCCTGTAAGTTATGGAGGGCGAGATAAGATGCGTGATGTAATGAAATTATTCGTTTCACATTGATAATTTTAAATATACAACAAAATCGTATTTTTCCAATATGAGTGGTAGAAACTCTTGTCAAACAATATTATTATTCGTAATGTTCGTCAACTTTGCCATAGGCCAAGAACAAGATCTCACGTAATGATTTAGGTAATGTTAATTTTTCAATTCGCATGAGCACCACTTAAACGCGAACCATAATCAAAATACGCACACAAACAATAC
Source organism: Eumeta japonica (assembly GCA_005406025.1). NCBI lineage: Eukaryota > Metazoa > Arthropoda > Insecta > Lepidoptera > Psychidae > Eumeta > Eumeta japonica. Next base: position 85,386 of record BGZK01000065.1, on the reverse strand, counting down.
CCGACGCATGAATACGCGACGCGCAGAGAGCGCGGCACACGCTTAGCCGCGCTGGCGTCCGAACTCGTAACTAACGGCGACCTTACCCTTTATAAATGCATTACGTTTGCCATTCAAATTCGCGGATTTGCGCCGAGTTCGGCGCGTCGGCGGAACAAAGCGGCCGCCGTAATGGCCGAAGTTGTTTTCTTTACGAGCCGGCCCGGAATTGGGTTCGAGCGGCGAAGGTGGGAATGCGAGGCGAACGCGCGATCGCAGCGCCGCCGCCCGCCCGGCGCTTGGAAATCTTTTCGTGTTTGAATACGTTTTAATTCGCGACGTGCGCGAGAGTTTGTAATGTTCACGAAGAGATTCATAGACGAGAAAGATCGCGGTAGAAAGTAAATATAAAAATTCGAGTCGAAAATACTCTTTAAAAGACCGCTAAAATAAATCGATTTCCAGGAGTTTTTAATTAATAAGTGACTGAAAAAAAAAATAACGATGTTCTAAAGTAGACGAACGTACATTTTCTCTGTTATTCTCGGTTTAAAATTTATGCCATGCATTTTTCAAGCATATAATACCAAAATATATGTTTGATTGTTATCATCTTTTTAATATTCGTTTGAACATCAACAGAGTTTGTTCATTATTTTTAATTTAATTCTGTCACTCCTTAGGGAAACTATTGTAAAACTAGAAGGAAAGAATGATTATCAAACGATAACAGTTTGTAACTACGAGCCTCATGACAACATAGACATGAAGTCCTCAGGTGCATACTTCATATAAAGGTAATCAGTGGCGATCATAGGAATTTGAGCCAAGTCGGGCAATCAATAGTTAAATCCTAAAAAAAGTTCAGCTATTGCTTGCTAAGTATATACCTACTTAATACTATATTTTTTAAATTTCGTTTTTTTTAAGCTGGCCACAAGTGCTCACAGTCTTATTATAAATGCCCGAAAAATGTTGATCTCAAATTTTCTACGATTATTTTAAACTCATTAATATACTGCACGCAGCAAACTATTTTAAAGGTTTTTTTTGTATAATGTTTCGTTAAGAATATCTGTTTCTGCGAAAATATTATCCAAAACATTAAAAAAAAAAAAGAAAGGTAAAGTCAAATTCTTTTAAACAATGCAATAATGATGTAAACTGGTATCAATGTATCAGCGTCTCGTATTAAAGATTCGCGAATTGTAAGACCAACGTGTATCGTGGACGTGCGGTGTTCTGGTGAATTGTCCGTAATGAGCTAATCGTTTCGTGCTACTGAGAAAAAAAAAATCGTTATGTTTTTAAAAATATTGACAAATCGCTCAGTTCTGTTGACACAACTTAGAAAGTATCTAATTCAACATGAGCAGAACATCAAACAAAAAGAGTTAATGGACAAAGTTCTTTAATTTTAGCCCGGACACAGTTTTGTTCAGGAGACATAACTCCCGACACATGGTCAAGCTATTATTTCGGATGAGCAGTCATATTCTTTAAGGACACGTAAAAGTGCTGAACTCAGTAAAATACTTGTGATATCCAAATTGACATCCGCCTATTTTATAAATCGGTCGACTGGTTTGGAATCTAGAAAATATCGCAATAGCGATATTTTATCGCTATTGCGATATTTTGTAGATTCTACGTAGATAACTACGAGCTGTTCCTTTCCGCTGACATCCGACGTTTCATCAATAATAATCGCTTTAAAATCAGTATTTGTTTTTTTAATTTTAAAATTATTATTTAATAATTAATCAGACAGGCAGTACTAGAAATTAAATAATTTTGAACTCTACTGCATAAGGCCGTAAAAGCCTGAGTGGAACTTTGAAAACGACTTTCGAAGATACCATCATATTTTGATAACAAATCTACAATTTCTAAATAATTTCCTTTATTTGACGCAGAGATTGTTGCATCTTGTATTTGAAAATGTAATTCTTGTTTACCTAAAAATCATACTATATCAATAAAACCTTGAAAAGTGTTACGATTTCTATCTACTTTTGAATAGCGTTTTTGAATGTCTAAAATACATTAAACGCATTAATTTGTTATACCAAGTTTGCGATGCGATTGCATGCGAGTTTTACCGAGAGTATATAATTTTAAGCACGACTGAGTGTTTTTCTGATTGGTCGTGTTTTTTAACAGTATTTGTCAAATTATGCAAATCAACATATCCGTTATTATTTTAAACCGATTTCGTAGTTGCGCATAAAATACATGGAAAACATAACAATCTATTTTTGTGTTTGCACGCAATTCAACATTTCAAATAAGCCAACTAAACATTTCAAAATATTCACCATTAAATTTTCTATTTTTTGAGTCAAATCTATATTTGGTAACGGCCGGCCGGTTTGCAAAATTCGTTTTTTTCTCTATAAGAAAAGTGATTAAATACGTTTAGACTACTTTTTAATTTTAATAAGCAAACATTTCTGTCACAAATTTCACAACTGTAATGAAACATTTTTATTACTTGCAGTACACAATAACACGAATAATATAAAACTATCAAAATTGTGGTGCTTACAAAAACAAGAGCGCCATGATTATTAAAAATGATACTAACGTATATATGTATTAATTACAGAATTATATTTAAAATCACAAAAGCGTTCAGATAACAAAACGATTTAATTTTCTCGGTTTCTCTATCTAGGCAGAATCCAATACTGCGTCTGTGTACCTTTAATGCATACAAAACGAAATTTTTGGCATGTGTAATATCCTTCTGTCTAAATGAAGCAAAAAAGACAATTCTGATGACGTTTAACAGCGCCACCGTACGGTAATATATCATACTACTTATGAAATACTAGAGATGTTTAACCATAATTATAGATGGCGCCATATTATACAATTCGTTGTTGTTATTGATTTTAATATTTTATTATTTAATGAAATGATTTAATTTTTTTAACAATATACGATGGTAGGCAAAAAGCTATCTTTTATCAATTTTCGCCACTGATCGTAATGTTAATATTGTCAAGAGGAATAAAAACCATCAAAGAGCATGTCGGATTATGCACATTGTAGGATTACGAAGCTGTTATTACAAAGAAACTTTTTCACTACAGATGAAAAAAGTTTGTTGTTACACTTTTCCATGTTTCGCTCACAGAATAGTTATAAGCACTTTAGTCGCCTATAAGTAAAAAAACAAATAGGTATGTCGAATATTACTATAAAATAACGTACTTAATTTAAAGTGCACCAGCGAGAAGCGCAGTTTTTCGGCAATAATTCGAAAACAGTATATTCGATCATTTTAAAATAATTTTCGTTGAAAGTATTTATTGAGCGTTATTGACGTCATTTTTTTCATATTTTTTGGACATACGGTTTAGAAAATAGAAGGAGACGACATAATTTCTGCACCTTTCGGAGCGATTATTTACGAAATTATACACGTAATCAGAAAAATTGCTCAAAAATCCTTGAAGTTTTTTTAAAAGAGCTGTCAAACTATGTGCCAGTGTTACATGTATGAAGTGATCCCCTAGAAATACTTATTTTTGATATTTAACTACTAGATTAAGTAGATATCTTCATACAAGATATCTGCACTGTACATTTCATATTTATACGTCTCGTAGTTTTCGATTAAAGTGACTGTTACACACGGATATTCGCGTACTGCAATATTTTGTTATTTGTTGTTACAACTAACTTCTATTGATTACTAACCCGGTCTAGTTAGCTCAAAATTGGAGTAAGGTTAGATTACAAAATTCGCATAGCATAAAATATATATATATATATATATATATATATATATATATATATATATATATATATATATATATGCTAATTTTTATCATTCAATAACCGCGTACTTAAACATTAGTTCAGTTCTTCAAAGCAGTTAATCGATAGTTCATAAATGAGACTATCTCGAGGAGATAGATACACGAACTCAATGAATTTTAATCAATGCAAACATTCTCGGTGAACGATTGATTTGAATGTATTATCAAACCATTAGCTTGCAAAATTCTCATATTAAGTTAAAAAAAAAAACTATATAAAAGTTTCGGGCTAGCGTCCCACTGCACAACCCGGAATGACACCCGATAATACCCATGTAGTTGGGAAAATTGTGGAACTTTCGGGAACAATTTCAACCCAGATTTGTTTAAAGAGGAAGACGCCCCCCCCACTCGATGACTCGACGCTCGCTCGACGCCCACGGCCGGGGATTTACTTCTAATAAAAGTTCCGTTAATAAAAACGTCCCGGCCGAGAAATGGAATTATTTTCTTTGCGAGGAAAAATGATTTCGTCTTATTGTCGACTCGACTCGATTCTAGGGGCGACTGTCCGAATTTAGCTTTCGAGTTGATTTTTAGCCGGAATGTCGTTTGCTACGTTAATTTTTCGTTCCTCTCGGCGAGGAGTTCCGTTAATAACGCCCGTTCCGATTCACAGGGTGACGGACGCACAGAAATATTTCAGTTGTCACGTTCTAGGGGCTTCGTTGATAGGACAGTTTCAATTAGAACTGCAACGATTGTTTCTAGTTAGCCGTTTACCGCACATGCAGACGGTTTCATTAACTGAGTAAGTACAGGTATTATTCTATTTATAGACCACTTCCTCACATTTTATTCCTAATATAAGTAGGTGTTTCGCTGTGTAAGCGTAACAGCTTAGAATCACTTCATCAATTGTTGTATCAAATTTTAATAATTTCCCCATTGCTGAGATTTACCGTCCAACAATTCTTTCAGTTCAGAACGATAAATTAAGAGCTTCAGCGCTTCACGATGATTCACTACAGGTTGGTGGCAGGGAATTGTTGTTGTAACCAATTTGGTGACAGGGTCCACAGTCGACGGCATGTAATCTCCGAGATTTGATACGACGATACAACGAGTGACTTCGTTTGGGATACTTTGACACAGAGTAAAACATCTGGTTCGAAGGCAGAACTATAATCGACTAAGCCGTCACTACTCTCTATTTTATCGATTAAACATTGTTAAACCATTAGCGTTGTGACATCTGTATGTAAATCATCGATTACGTGCACGCTGAAAAATATGCTTATATACATCGTAATTTTTAAATATAAAATTGTAAATGTTATTAACTTGTGAATAAGAAAAAGAGTTTTTCAAAATATCAAAGAGATTTAGCAATTTTAAACGCTAGGGCATTTGCCGCGTTTCTTGGCGTGACGTCAAAGTCTTATGACAATAAACAACTCAACTACAAACAAATTGTTGGAATATTGTGCAGTCGATTTTGTATATCATAGAACAAGTCAAAAACCCAATTAATAAGTATTGTATTGTGTCTACGTGTAAAAACAGAATAAGTAAGAGTTTCACAAAACAATTTAAAAATATTCATTGATAATATTGAATTACAATATATATCACTAAGCTCATATAGCGCTTTATTGACATAGACTTTTACGTCACACACGGCTACCGCTATTGGTCAGATCATCTGACCAATGACGTTGCGTTTCAACTACTTTGAATTTCCCACATTTTTTTTTGCATATTTTAATAATTATTTTCTTAACTATAACTAAATAACATCAAAAATATTAATAGAGATATAATGCTGAACCAAAAAAGTTAAAAAAATATATTTAAACTTTATTCACTTCAGGTGCATATTCCCTATTGTCTTTTGTGACTAAAAGCGACACCCGCGTCGGATATCGAGTGCGATAGGGCTCAGAAGAATATGACAAGACAGTAAAATAGAGTCAAAACAGAGAAGAGGTTGGGATCATAATTGAGAAGGAGATCACTCGCTTTAAAATATGAAGGAATACATTCTATCTCATCGAGGGCTGGCAACTAAATAAATAAAGGATTGCAATTTAAATAATTTGCTAATAACAATAATGTTTCCCTATGTCATTTACGTCATGCCAATATAGTTTGGCATGACGTAAATGACATAGGGAAAAGGGTTCAACAACGAAGGTCTTTGTTGTAATAGATAAATGGAGGGATACCATAAAATGTGCAAATTGTCGTTATTCTATATAAAATACCGTGTATAAGAAAATGTTTTATTTTTGTATTATATTTTGCTTCCAAATTTAAGGAGAAAATAATCGATATATACATATATATATTAACTTTCTTGGGCAACAAAAATATATGGGGTTTTGTTTGATTTATCCTGTATTACGAATTGGGTTCCCTATTGCTATAAATTATACAGTTGTTTTTGAACTTCGAGAGTAAATGAAGAATGGTAAAGATTTAATTAAAATTTAGTACTTTTGAAATATCTTGAAGAAGGAAAAAAAGGTTTTTCAAGGGTTATATGTACGGTACACGAATAATAAAAAAGTCGATTTCTTTAATTTTATCAGAAAAGAATATCACAGGATGGAAATAAAAAAAAATTGTAATAAGAAAATCGGTGTGACACACAGAAAGATGAACGAGCAAACAGAAAATAGGCACCGAAGTGCCATTATAAGTATGGCTTTTCTACTTTTTCGGTTTGAAGCTCTAAAACGAAGAAAAAACACTATTTTGAAAAAATAAAGAACGAAAAAAAAGAAAAGAGAACAAAAAGGCGGGAAATTCAGCAATACAACACGACTCCATGCGAATACAGATCTATGTGGTGTGGATTTACTCCACTGTGAGATTACTGAACGCCAATAAAGAAGTTTCACGTCTGAATCGTAACGCTACCTTAACAGTATGAATCATTTCCCGGGGCACGATATTTGAAACAGACGCGGGCCGTAATTTATCTTGCAGGTAGCAATGGGAGATTTCCCCGCGAGTCTGGTGTTACCGCGATGACAGCTTAAATTGGATTTGAGAGGGCGACTTGAGGCGGCGTCCGAGAAATACGAGCGCGAATTGTTTCTGATACCGTGAGGCCCATGTCACCAACTTTTGTTATTAAAGTTTGGGAGCGGCGGGGGGGTGGGACGCCGGAGGTGGGGGAGGCGGGACGTGCGTAATTTTTGCTTGGAAGTTACATTCGTCATCAACTTAAGAGTTGATTTTTGTTTTCGAGCGACAAGAGGCGTATAGTTGAACGTCGAATGTTCGAGAACGGAAATGAAGTGAGAATTAAATGGACGACAATGATTAGCATCATTTACGTATAAACATAAAATAGAGTGCCGAGCGTTTTTAATCATATAAAGCGGTAAAATTACTTTCTTAAAATACATGAAATAACAATATTTTAACAATAAAATGTGCAGATGTTAGGTCAATGAAAAAGTATTTTCTTGTTTTTTAAGTAAAAAGTTGTAGTAAAATCTCTTTAGTGTGCTGTTTGTGTCTATTATAGGTTTCAAAAGTCAATTAGCTCTTCTGCGCAGAAAGCAAAGTTATTCGTTGCAAAATTTCATGAAAATCGGTTGGTTTGATCGAGAGGTATAGTCAAACATTGGCAAAAAAGGATTTTTCAAAATAACTTATAAAGTTCTTGTTGGATTGATGTTTGGTATCGGTCAACTTTCTGTGACAAAAACTACGTCGAATGCCGCAAAGCAGATCAAAATCGAACAATGCGTTCGATACATATCGTAGTTTCAAAATAAAAAAAAAAATAGCTTTTTACTTAAATAAATCCAGATATTTTAACAAGAAAAGGTGAAAACTTATTAAATGAGCTAAGAAAGCATAAAAAAGTATAAAAATTGATCTTTTGCACTCAAGCTCCATAATGTACTGCTAGGTATATTTTTGAAGATTTTGAGTTTGAAAGTAGCGAAAATTTAATTAGTGGTCTGTAAGGTCAACGGTTTCGTTGGATTTTTGAGTTGGAAAAGCTAAAAGATAAGTTTTTGAGCTTTGAAAAAAATCTATTTTTGAAGTTATGAAGCCAAAATAATCAATAAATATCATAGCGGGAAGTTTTAGGGATAGCCTGCAGGGTCAACCGTTTTATAAATTTTTTAACAAACGTCAAAATGGTGTCTGTTGAGATCAATAAACCGCTGAATTCGATGGAACTACTGAGAGAAATACTTAGTCCACCCGCACTTAGGGGTCGCTTCGACGGTCTTTTCATATGCAGCCACTGCTTCCTCGGTGTCCATAAGTCACATTTCTTGAAGTTTTTCCTTTATTTCAGGAAATAAGTAAAAATTTCAAGTACGTGTTTGGGGCTGTAAAGCGAGCGGGCCATTATTTCTATACTTCACGTTCCCAAATAGTTAGATATTTGTCTGGCGGTATATGGCGAGGCGTTGCCATTATGAAGAAGAATTCTACTGCGAGGTAGTTTTACCGAACTTTTTCCAAAACAAGAGGTAAACAATTGTTAGTGTTCCACTCTGCACTTACTGTTTTTTCATCTTCTTAAACTTTTGTTACGTGTCATTCTCAAAAAAGAGAGCACCATCTTTTTTCTTACGCTTCAACCTCGTTTTACGAGTCATTACTGGCAAATCTTTGCATCATTTCGCGGCACCAATCAACACGATTTAGTTTTTGACCTTCGGTCAAATCATGAGGTATTCACCGAGTAAAAAGCTTCCTGATTGCTAAATATTCGTGAAGCTTTTATGCACTTGACTAATACCTGTGCTTAAGTTTATGCGAATCTGCAGGTAGATCACATTTTCGTCAGTCTCTATCATGAGCCGCACAGCACTGATGTTGTCTTCGGTTGTCGCCGTATAAGGACGTCTCTCACGCAAACCGTCAGTCAAGTTAGTGCGACCACGTTTGGACTCGTTAAATAAATTATAAGCAGTGGCAAGGGATGGAGTTTCACCATGAAAGGCTAATCGAAGTGCGTTATAATTTTCTTGTCGGTTTAAATGGCAATGAAAGTCATAGAAAATCATTGCATGAAAATTTTCTCGCGTTAAATTCATGATGAAGCTAGACAAACAATTTTTTTTAAAGCTAATTTGTAAAAGCAAATGACAGATGAATAAGGATGAAAAAGAGTACCATTTTTTAAATTTAAATATGTTTTTTTATTATACAGTTCTTAAGTGGCCAATTTCTAAAAAGTTTAAGTGTCACTTATGTAATGTGTTGGCTTTCGAATCAAGCAACGATTAAAGAAATTGTAAATAAATATGGTGATGTATGCAAAAGTTCTGCTCTCGCTCCGTTCACTTGTCGTGTCATAGATTTTGAACGTGATAGCCGTCCAAGACATTTTAAATGTGGCGATTCGAAAATCCATCCGAAGACAACACGTACCAAGGCGACGGTAAACAGATTGGTCATAGTTCTGTTAAAGTTTTGAACATTTTCCTTGTGTTCTGCTGTCTTCTACGACAAAAAAAAGTATTGTTTTCATATTATCTGATTGCAATTTCTATTCATTAAAAGAAAAACATTTAAATGTAACGTACACCCATGATCGTGATTTTTATTAAAACTTTTACAAGTCGGGCATTGTCGGAGACAAATTTGAAGACAGGAATTATAAGCGTTTTTTGCAAAAATTAAATATTCTACATAATTTCATAAGTTTTTTGATGCAGACTTTCAAAAATAGTTTACATGGCAGCCGATATGATACATCAAAAAAAAACCTTATTCAGTTTTAATTATGTACATAAAATAGTCCGAGAAAAACACTTGTGACTTGCGACTCCATAAAGTAAATTAAAAAACAATAGTTTACGAATTTAGGTACGGGACACTAATTACTATAGTCCTTTCATTTCAAAACTAGATTAATTTCAAGTTTTTCCCTTTTCGTATGCTCGGAGATTTCAAACTAATTTAAGTTCTGAAAAGCGAGACGGGAGTTAAGAGTGAAGAAGTCCTGTCCAAGAAAAAAGAAGCTAAGAGCACGCGGTCCGGCGCAGGTGGCCGTCATCGCGATAAGCGTTGGCGCCGTTAATTCGATTCAGCACGATCTAGCGTCGTGCACAGAGCGCCACACGGTTTAATATCTTGATCATTTCGTTTATATTGTTTTGTGATGTATGGTATTTGAAATGCTGTAATACTGCAAATTATCTAAATAAATATATTGTTATCCAACGCCCTTTGACTGGTCAAAATAGAAATATTGTTTGGCTTATTATAAGAGAAAAAAAAAACAGTGTTTTTGTTTTGCAGGTTAGCATTGTGAAACACGCTTTGCTAATTGAGTTAAAAAATGAATACCCGTGTAGAGAAACGAAAAAATACAAATTCTCACTGATGAACCGGCTCTAAATTAATAAAGATGAAAATTTAACACTAAATGACAATTTTCAAAAACATGTATTAAATAATTGCCATTTGGCATTCGAAATGGAGGTAGATTTCTCCTTGTTACTTACAATATACAGAATTGTACGGATAAACGAAAAAAAACCTAAAACTAAGCTAAATTCGTTCATTTAAAATGATATATTGAAATGGAATTTCTAAATGAAACGGCCGATTTTGTTAATTTTCGAACTTCTCAAATAATCGTCTACAGTACACGTTTGTGTGTATATGTGTCTGTGTGTAGGTGTGCTTGTGTACGTATGTGCATGCACATGTGTGTGTATATATAAACTTTTAAGCGTATGGTATTTTCTGGATGTTCTTAACTATTGGGATCATAATAAGGCAACATTTTTGAAAAGTTTTACCATCAGACAAAATACAAGAAATAGATTTCTATACTAGTTGTATCTCCTTAAAAGAACATCTTTATGATCGAGTCAAAAAGGAGATGGTGTTTTATTTAACGTTTCATATTCATGTTTATAGATTATATGTTCCTTTGTATTGCTTTAGCAGGAACTGTTGTTAAAACAACTATTTAAAAAGGTTTTTGTAGGCAATTATTTTTATTATTTTTTTTTGAATCCACAATTTAATTTACATGTTTTAATTATCTAGTAATTATATCTTAATAATTCATTTAGCTACCTTGTATAAGGGTTAAGCTATGGTAAATAAAATTGCCCCGACTTTTCTTATACTTTTGTACGGAGCAAGCGCAAAAGCAGTTCCGATACTGAATTTATTGTCCGCTGGTCACCACTCCACAGTCTTTACACTCTTAGTTGGAGTGCAACTATCAATTTTTTCTTGCCCGAACAAAATAAATTACTCTTATTTTTAATAATATAAAAAATTCTACAATTCATGCAGATCCCACCCTATTTATATTGTTATCGCTAAAGAGTTCAGATGTGTTATTACTAACATTGTCATGTTATAGTTGTACAAATAAATGAAAATATGTAGGTAGATGAATAAGTGATTTTGATTCTGTGTATACTAGGTTCTACCAATAACTGTTGAATAGTAATTTCTGACAACAAACATGCATGCATAATTTATGCTACTTTTGGTACGAGTATTTTCGAAAATATTCACTTAATCAAAAAAATGATTAGACACGTTAAAATATATTTGATAGAACTGTCGAAATATGTGCCACACGGTGATGTACGCCAAAGAAAATGTTTTTCAGTTTCTATTACATGTACCATACATGTAACAGTACCTGAAAACAGGAAGGGAGGCATTCCATACATGATGTATGGAATGCCTTTCCTCCCTAGAAATATTAATTTTTGTTATTTAACTACTAAACTAAGAAGCGGCTTAGACAAGACATCTACACTATAAATTCTATCAATATACATTTTGCAGTTTTTGAGTAAAATACCTGTGACATACGGACGGACGGAGGGACGGACGGACATGACGAAACTATAAAGGTTTCGTTTTTGCCATTTTGGCTCGGATACCTAAAAAACACTAAATAAAGTACTAAACAGTGCCACAAACACTGTTGTAATTATGAGGTCATAAGACAATGTATTAGACAGAAGTCCTAACATAAATAGGTGTACAATGTACGTACCATATTTTATTGAGATGAAAATTCGTAATACTATTTTATTCAAATCAAATATTGTCTTTCTAATTACTAACAGTCTCGTGTGACCAGTTTGTTACGGCGTTATTAAACTAGGCAATACGAAATAATACAGAGTTCTATATGTTGCAAATCTAATGAACTTCATCCTGTAATATACATCGCTGTTCGATAAGGTATATAAAAACATTAAAGAAATAAATATATTTTTTTATGGTGATCATTCGCTAATCATGATGAAAGGGAATTTCTAATTGATATTCTAGCAAATATTCATTAAGCCCTCTGCGTGCAATAATTATATGATACATGCTAATAAAGTCCTTCTTAGCTATAAAAAATAAATATTCGTTTAAATGTATGTTTGTATTTCATACATAAAGTCAAACGAAAATCAATCTCATCAGTTAAAATTATGGTAGGTACTATTAGTTCCTATATTTATATATATTAGTATCCCGTTAATATTTTTTATATTCCGTTAGCTACAGTATATTATGGTAAAGATCAATGTGCCTACTACTTAAAATTAAACAATAGTCGTTTTGTAGAAAAACTTGGTCCTTTGTTCAGTTGTATATCATGAACAACATCTGTTAAATAAAATTCTTCAAGCAATATTCTTTAATATTTATTATTAACTGCTGTGAATTCTGTGTGAACTGAAGTTGAATTGTTTTAAGTTAACCCAACAAAAGCTACAAGCAAATTTAGACATTCCTTTAGTAAAACGTACTAACACATTTTAATTAAATAGATATTGTTAGATCACCTTAACTGTTTTCATTACTTTAAGCAAATCATTATAAAACTATGAAATTAAAGAAAAAATGTTTACTCAACAATGAAAAATGTAGAAAAACTATAGCAATTATCTTCGTGTGATCGATCGATATACAGGCAAAGGAATTCATTCTATATCCGTGCGGGCAGAGCCGCGGTTAAAAGTTAGTTAGTACATAAACGAGTAAACAAAGCAACATCAGCGATTACATAAATAAATAGACAAATAAAACGTTGGGCACAATAAACAAGGTGGGTTTATGTCCGCTCCACTCGAACTATTTACTATGGCCAGTAGCCGGAAGCAGTAAAACGCAGGGCCGAGTATGAATTGTTTCAAGGGAGACTTACTGGACGCCCTTCGCCGTCGGCTCCACCGGTGGGCCGCGAAGGGAAAGCTACTTTATGTGCTCTGTATGCATTACGCCCCCAGAGGAATGACAAGCGCATAGATACAAGCGAGGGAAGACCATAATGCAGACAGCTTCCGATAAATGCGTACTCGCCGTAAGTGTATTCATTAAAGGCATGATTGTGAATTGAAGTACACAGTTTTCTGAGAGGGAGTTTTTTAGGGTCATCCGAGTTGTTAGTAAAATATTCCATTAGGAAATATAAATAACTTGATTACGGACTCTTTGAGACGAAACGCTCAGAATAGAATTATCGAAGTAACGCTGCGTAGCTTGAGAAGTTGGCGATCGGGCGAAAGTATACCGTCGTTATATGGTGAGTTGGGAGTTTTAAGATCAATGGAATTGCAAGAAAGGAGTTGTATGAAATGAGAAGCGAAACATAACAGTATTGATAGTAGAGAAGAACTTGAGACCTTTATCAGCATCGCTGACTCCTTGATATGTGAGCGGTGGTGGCTAAGTGATTAAGAGCGTCAGCTTCAGATCAGAAGGCATCGGATTCGATCCTCCTCGAGATTGAATTGATCTACAAGTTTATAAATGATATCAAATTAATCAATTATATCCGTACCCCGGACAGTACGTTAAGTCGTCGGTTCCGGACCTTGTCAACGCGTCGGCGGCAATGGTCTTCAGCAGCAGGGCTCAAAGTTCAACCCCTCGATTCGCAACGAAAACACCGTGGGAAGGTATACTTCAGCTCTGTAAAAACATGGCATAGTATTTATACGGGAATGCTCGAGAAATTCGAGCGTTTCATACAAAATTGCGAGCATCGCACTTTGCTCGTCCGACGGGCGCAGGAAATTCGAGCATTAAATTTCTCACCCACTAAAAGGAAGATATCCGTTTAATATACGGTATCGATATTTTCAAATTTTCCGCATCGTTGAGAGATATTAGAGGCGATGTTAATAAATTCGGTCGCCGGCGCGCCCCCGCCCCGCCCCCACCACCCGAATTTATAGTAATAGCCTTAAGGGTTTATTTAATCGTCAGTTCATATTTCCATTGTGATGGAAAATGGATTCTGCGGCTGGCCGCGCTGGCGCGCGTACGATGATTGAAGTCTGTTTTGGAGTTGTACAGTTAACGATGGACGCGGACCGACCTCATTTTTTTTTTGTTCCTGTCGAGAAATTGATTTTCATTGTTTCATTTGAACGGAAAAGCGGACGTACCGATGTTGTAGGCTATTCAAGTGAATTGCAGTATCGTACTTGGATGCGTTGTGATTGATATCAATATATATTTTGTTCGATTTTTGAAGCGAAAACTTTTATAGGCACGTTAGGCGATGTTTGGATGGGTTAAATTTTATGAGTTCGCGACACCGCGTCACCAACATGCTAATGCAGTATATCAGAACCTCTTTGCACATGTCATGAGCGATTTCATTTTGATGCAGTGTGTGTGAATTAACGGTACATTTGAATACTATATTTTTAAATTTCATTCAATGGCGACATTATTTTTCTTTTACTTAATTTAAAAGGCTTAAATTTCACAGTTCACATTAATTTGCAAATTATTATATCTCATTTTTTTATTTTACGACTAATAGGAAAATTCCAAAAAAAGAACACAGTTATTGCCTAGTTTTAAGTTTTCTCTTCTGTCAGCAGTCTCCAATGATTGCCTGTTAGTTGCATAAAGGTAAATTTCACACTGTGAGTAAATATATGATAACTGTTAAATGCAGTGCCGGTCGGTAAAAAACCATGAAGGTGGTCCCCTCGGATTCTTTTTCGTCACAAGTTAAAGTTTTACGAAAAATGTTACTTTACGTAGCTTTAAGAGACCTGAGTCACATATAGAAATTTTAGATTTGTCGGCCAGTCGGGCAATGTGATTGTAAATTGATTTTTAAATTATAATTTATTGCGTAGCACTAAATACCTACGATATTCGACTATTGCTGGGGTAGTACATAATGTAGGAAAAAATTCTAATTTGATATTAGAATAACGGTAGTTCTTACAAGATTTGAAATCGTGAGTGAATTCTGATAATTTAGTACGCATAGTGCTTTAAAACCTATTAAATATATAATGCTTTATATATCTAATTTTGTTTTACTAAAGAAGATTAGGAAATAAGCTACAAATGCTAGTTATTTAATTTTCATAACTATTTTACTTCGGATGTGTATTTTGACCTTAAACTTAATTAATTAATGTAATAAATACAACAAAAAATCAGAACAAATATTCACTAATAACAAATGGTTAAAGGATACATTTACAGTAACATCTTGTCAAATTTAACACTTTTTCCTTTGCAACCGATACAGGAAAACATTATTTTAGTGTCGGTGTCATCAAACAGCGATGATGTTCCCTTAAGTCGCGTCAGCAGAAGCTATTCGGCGGTGCGGACTCATAAATATTTAAAGCGCCACCAATTGAACATTCGGCCTTATTGTACTGTATTTCGGCGGACCGCAGGCCGGCTGGCGGGTATCCAAAACAATTACAAGACGTCCTCTCGTTCATGCACTTACCCCGGTGAATGTTGCCTTCGAAACGGAGGACCGGGGTAAGTCTGTATGTATCGAGTTGAGGAAAAATCGGAATTCGGGAACACTACGAGGACCTATTATGTACTTGCAACGAAAATACCATGTTCATGCGCAACATTTGTAGAATTTAAATGATCTAACCTTTGTCGTAGGCACTCATTAAGGCGTATTCAAAACATCCAATTGTTTATTTCGTTCGAATCGGATAATTAAATGCCTCAATTAAGACGGTCCCGGGATGCTATTTCACGTTGAACGAATTATTTATCACTGTTACAGGAGATTGTTAATGAAAAAACTGTTTAACTAAAAAATATGTGAAAAACAATAATTGTTTCCATTAATTAGATGTTCTTCATTATGCGTAGGCAGTCTAGACTAGGCATTATAAGTGGTGTAATGTTTTATTCAAAGAATCGAATAAAATTCAATTCGCAATAATAGAGTACGGAATCAACTTGAATTAGAGTCACATTGTTTTTATAATAAATTGTTTCTTTCGGGAGAGGTTAAAAATATGTGACTTTTTTTGGCAAATATGGTCAATGATGTATGTGAGATATACAGACGTCTATTTTGTATTTTGTAATGGCTTATTAATGTCTATTTTGTAATGCCTTATTTTTTTCAACTCTTTTGTTGTAAATGAGATCTATTGAATTAATACTTATAATTAAAAAAAAAACAACCAAGTACGAGTCGTATTAGTATGGAGAGTTCCGTATTATAAAATTATCGCATTTGTCTTCGGAGAAATTAAATAACTTATGCGCATATAGAATTTCAATGCTTAGGATTTTCATATAGGTTTTCTTACAGACTGAATGATTGAATGAAATGAAGTTTTAGGTTAATTAGTTTTGGATGTGTCGTCTTCTTATCTTCAAAAGTGATTCTTATTTTTTCATATTTTCTTTAATATTTTTTAATCATGCATTTTGAAATTATGAAGAAAATATACACTGGTATTCATCTTAAAAAAATCATAAACCGTTCATTTGATATGCGACATTATGTGCTTTTTATTTTTAATAGCCCTCCAGGACTGTTTGCGTTCTTCATGGTTACTTTATAATGAAGTATTAGAAACCTTTTAAATTCATCGCAGCCACGGCCGATTTTGAAGTGCTAGGGGCATATCTAGCTTGGCCGGTCGTTTTGATTTCAATCAAGCAAGTTTAATAAATGAAATGTCTACAAGCGACTAGTTCTCGCATTAACAATAATTGTAACTAGCTATGAGTCTACTTTTGGCGTTTCCGAGCGATATCGATTCAAAGTCATCTGATATCCACATTTGCATTTATTTCGATGTCATCTAACAAAACTTTCCTTTTTTCTCTTATTGTCAATTCTTTCAGTCTTACGTAATGAAAACAACAGCCTGCTATGCATTTTCAGCGAGTGGTACATTCTGCAGCCGCGCGGACCGGGAGCAAAGTAGCCACGGTCGACTTGACACACAAATAGACTAAATGGGCGTTTGGCATTAGTCCAAGCAATTAAGCCTCGGCCGGCGCCGGAGCGCCCGTATGTAACGCCGCGCACTCGATAAAGCCGCTACCTTTTCAATGGGCTCATGGAAAGATTAACAGTTACTTCCTGAGAGTGAAACACGCGTGCGCAGGCGCATATTACATCTGCGCGTTTCAATCCTTAGATATCTAATTACTTTGAAATTAGAGACGGCTATCCCGATAACGGCCGTAGAGGTTTCGATACAAATTTTCACTTTCGTCTTTCATTATAACATGAGGTAAAACAATTCGAATGTCATTTAGCGCTATTCAATGTAATTTTGAGATAATTAAGATCGTCGCTGTGTTATTTTGCCCTCAACAATTAATAACCACTATATTAAATAAACTGACAGATCACGCTGTACGTGTTACATTATACATCAAACTACTTGTTTTTGGAAGTTAACGTAATTGACTTTTCGCGGAAGAATTTATCATTTTCCAAGACCAACAAGTCGAATTATCTACATTTTAACTTGTCGCACCGGAATGTTGTGTCACGACATCTAAGCAATGGACTGGCGTGGAGGACTCAGGGTCTGGGCCTTTAACCAGAAATAAGATTGTGGAAGGGTGTGCTCTCTCAAGGGATTGACGAAAACTTGTGGGTTTTGGTCGCTGATTGCGAACCCGGTCCCTTCATTGATTGTTAGTTTTAGAAAGGTAAATTGTTATATACGCCGAATACGTAAAATTGTTCATAAACGCGGATCGCACAAAGATTCTGTTTAAATGAAAAAGGGGTTAAAAAAATTTGTAAAACGGATTATCTTTTTATGAATTTTACTTATATTTTAATTTTCAGTATGTCCTTCTGTAAATGTGATGAATTCATTTTCTAAATTTCTTTGGGGTTAATACTTCTTTCATTCGAATTCTAGTAACGAAAGCCATTTGTCATTTATCAGAGAGATTAGTTGAGTCAAGAGCATTGTACATAAATGTTAAATTTTTATAACCAGGTTATCGATAGCGCTTTAATAATTAGTGCAACTTTGGTTTCTTACAGATGTCGGTTTAGTAACTGTTGGCCGCTGTGGAATGTCAAAGATATTAGCGAGTGAAGATTGATCCATTTAAGTGCAGAGCAGCCCATAAATGCTGGAAATAATCAAAATATTTCACATAAAATGAATGGAATGCATTTATTATTAAATATTTCGTTAGTCCAGTTATATTTTCAATATATTTTTTTGTATACTTACCATTCGGTTTAACTTTAGAATGAGAAAATCAGCAATGATAGGACCTGCGGCTAAAGGGCTACCCGTTCATAAATCACTCTTTCAGCGTATTAATTTTCAGATCCACTTAAAGATAAAGACTTGGGGAAAATGAATGATGATGTCAACGTTCATCTTTATAAAAACGTCGTATTTTTTGTGCGATAAATAAGCATTGCTTCAAATTTTACCACGCGAATTGCTTCCTGCAGTTTACGTTCGTTTTAGGTATATTAGTTTTGTTTCATACCATTGTACTTTAAAATTTTTACGTATTTCGTATTTTATTGGCGATAGTGATTATATTTATTATAAACATTTATGGATTGTTAACTATATTCGTAATATTACGGTACAAAGATAACACGGCTTTGAGAAATAGTACGGAGAAATATAAATCGACCGCAGCGCACGCTGTGACAGAAATGGGAAGTTTTTCGGGAAGTCTCTTATCAATTAATATTTTGAATAGTTTTATGTCAAGCATCGGTATAAGACAATATTATTTATCGAAAATTTAAAAAATAATATGCAAATAAATTGCTAATTAAAAAATAAATTATGCAAAACATTTTTAGAGTGGAGTAGATGTCAGTGTACATTGGATAAACAAGGACTGTTAGGTCTTCGCACAACTCCAGCTTCAAGGATATTTTGATGACCTTTACAAAATTTAAGCTTCTGTCATAACGAGTTAACTTTTTAGGGAAAAGTGTCTTGTGTATTGTACAAGCTGTAACGTTTTACGTTTAGTGTAAGTCAACATATTATATCCGAGATGTCATATATAACAATTATTTCAGCAACAACAGAGGTCATTGTATTACTTGTTATTCCGATACGAAAAACAGGTCAACAATTATTTTCGTTATTATTAGAGAAGACTTTACTTCTGTTAAGTTGATGTAGCCGATAGAAGAAATAATGACACGATTGACAGTAAGATTCGTATTAGTTGATAATTTAATTGCCAGGGATGTAAGCAAACACAAATTAATAATTAAACTTAGTGAAAACAGCAACAATACATAATTGTTTTAATTATGAAAACCGAAACGAAACAAATAATACCGAGTACCGTTGTTGTTTAACAGTTGTATTGTAGAAACATAATAATATTAACTATACAGTCAATGTTTTTTATGATTTCACGAACAAACGAATATTGAATACATCCCAAAAACTTGCGCATGCTAGACGGCGTTAATGTGGTGTATAGCGAATACCTTCAGCAGTGGCCGGTGTACATTGGCCTCCTTAATCCTAACAGCATTATTGCTTCCCAAAATCATGTATTTTGCATTAAAGCAACACCAATAAGTTGCATCCTGTGTTCAGTGTGAAAAAGCTCTCTCGGATTTTAAAATGAAAACAATGTATAAATGATTCAAATCATGAAAGCAATGTCGAACACTTCCTAAAAATTCTGGGTTAGGACTTAGGCTTAACAAGTACTTAACTATTTTAATTTTGTTCAAATTTCATTTTCTATGGATACATTAATTACTTTTGCGTGTGTAATAAATACGGAGCGGTGTTAAGTTAATATTAGATTCAAAGGATCAATTTTTTTTAAGTAGCTTATTTTATTGAAGCTAATACTAAATAAAGTAGCTTATTTCATTGAAATTTTGTCATTTAAGTATTTGAAGACTATAAAAAGATGAATGATATCCAATAAATCATTTTTCAGAATAGTTTTATAGCGTAATAAATAAAGCTTGACTATACAAACCGTTCTGTTTAATTAATAGAAATGTAACATTTATCTTCAGGTTATCCAGTTCAAATAGCACTCATAATAGTACAAAGTCAATAAGATATTACATAAATTTTCAGTGATATATTTTGTAAGGCGGAAATTTTTGGAAGGCAAAGAAATTTTTGAAAATCACGACTTAATTTGTCGTGTGACATTATCAAGATTTTATTTAGAATTTAAGATAATGATAAACTGTTATTGCTTTTGAAAATTAGTACCAAATTTAAAAAAAAAATGCACACACACATACGCATACGCAAACACGTGGTACCATTTGGTAGTGAAACATTTATATGAGACAATCTACACTGTACGAAGTTCCAGAATTTTTATTACAATAAAATATCTATATTTTACATTTCGTTGAAGCTAATACTAGATCTAATCAATTTCATTTCAAGTAACGACTTCGGAAATTATTCATTTTATCTGGAGCCAGCGAACTCAATCTAGTTCAATACGACGCCATTCAGTTTCTCCTTCTATCTCGAATCGGAACGACGTAGGTTCAATTTCAGGAGCCATCAATTGTAGCCCCCAACACAAAGCGCTGTAATCCTTAATTTACAGCAAACAATTGTAGGACGATTTGGAGATTTATCCGGTGGAGCCGGGGGTTAAGCCAGGATTATTTGGGAATTTTTGGAAAAGCGAGCCGACCGTGATTGGGATCCCAAACGGACCGTGTCCGACATCCGTGTGACGTACGTCCCGGCGAAGTACATATCGGACGTGCAAGCAGTCCTCGTATATACGTGGGAAAATAACACTGTATTCCTATACATGCGTACTTATATAGAAGCAAAGTGTAATAAATAAGACACTTGCTTATATTTTATATCTAAAAATGTACCTTTTTAAGTACGTTCTGTACTTATGACCTAGTTAGACGTATATATACCTACTTAATTATTATATCACTTATTCGCTTTCTTTCTGCATTCGTGCGTTTTTGTGTTTTGTTAAGAATGGCGTCAGCCGGTGAAAGCTAACAATATAAACGATATCAACACCACTACGTCCCTTGTCAACTTTGATATTTCCTATTATAACGAAATTGTGATGACTTTCATTGATTTCCTAAAATAAAAGAAAACCTTCGAGGAACGTGGTGTCCAGACGCTGAAGAAGCAGTGGCTATATATTAAAAGGACATCAAAATGACCCCTAAGTTCG
This sequence comes from Eumeta japonica, assembly GCA_005406025.1. Classification (NCBI taxonomy): domain Eukaryota; kingdom Metazoa; phylum Arthropoda; class Insecta; order Lepidoptera; family Psychidae; genus Eumeta; species Eumeta japonica. Next base: position 64,198 of record BGZK01000065.1, on the reverse strand, counting down.
CGTGGGCAAGGTGTTTCTCTCAGTCGTTTCATCGAATGCATAAAGAATCTTAACAGACACTATTTTGAAAAACAATAACAGTAAAAATAACTTGGTGGTTTGTTCAGTTTTTTTTATTTTCTATAGACTTTCAATTTAACAGACGTAGAGGTCATTAGAAATTTCGATTGTAACAAATAGTCTCATAAGGCATTAGATTTATGATTTGTATTAGGCAAGGGACTATTGCAAGGTAACTGTTGACGTTTCACAAAGTAAGTTAGCTCGCTATAGACGTACAAGTCAGAGAGGCACATTAACACCTCTAAGTGCATCGACTGTCATTACGCTGTCAGTAGCAGCTTTCGGTTCACCAAAACATACACTGCCTGCCGTTATTCGATGCTCGACCGTCGCTTGGCGATGCTACGTTCGTCTATTTTTTCATTCGTTCTTAGCCTTACCTTTCCCTTTCTAGTTTCTGCTGTAGTTTAGCGCTATTGATCGTTCCCTGTCGCAGTAAAGTTAGTGGTTTTTGGTTTAATCCGATAATAAAAGCAATTTCAGATTTCTTTATAAACGCTTCTTCATGTTGATATTCTAGAATATAAAAAAAAAATGTGACAAGTGTGAATGTGTAAACATAAAAGAAGTTTTAAACTCACTAATTTTACTTGTATTTCCTTGTATATATATTGACTTTTTCCTACATTTTATGTAGGGAAAGATCGTGAGAAATTTACTTGGCTATAAAACAAAAATGGACCGGACCAACAGGTGAAACACCGCACTTTCACAGGATACAAATTTGAAGTAATAGCTTTCGTTGTTGCCTTTCGTCCAGAGAGTAAGAGTTTCGGTGGCTCAGTCTCCCCCCTTCCATCACTCCATTACTCCAACTCCTTCTCTGTCAGTCCATTGGTCCTACCATCAGATATCATAATTCTTACCCAAGAGGCCGGCAACACACCGTTTGTCTACTTATCTTTTATAAAAAAAATGCTTACGACGTAACATTGAGTGTACATTTCTCTTTCAGTTCAAATTTACTAGTTTTGTAGTATCTAGCAAAGTAGTGATTACCAGTTTCAGGACATTTGGCAATACGATGACGCATAAATTTTGTTCAAAATGGTTTTAACTGTTGCTTATAATACGAAGAAAATGTAGGTAGTATAATAAATTGTTCTGGGAACTAACTAAGAGAGAGTCAATTCGACGATTGTCAACTCGACTAAATAGACATGCATGTCGAATCCGTGCAGGAAGATTGCTGTACGTGTCAATGGTGATGTCATATTTCATATCGTGATCAGAGATATTGGCTAAATGCGACTCGATTTATTTTTTATGTATCTACAGTTGCAAGCCAAAATTGCAGTGCTTTCCTAGGTAAGCTGGAACGACATTTCAGGAGTATGGGTTACACACTGAATGTAAGACTGGAATGTGCTGATAATGCATCTGCAGTACTTGTCGTAAATGATTTACTATCTGAGCTGAAATTTTTTTTCAAATACTAAAATGAATTTATTATGTATTGTCACATCTATATAAAGCATATAAAACACTCTAAATAACCTAATTATATTACTGTTTTTAGACTTTTGTAACTCCAAATGACAAAAAAATCGGAGCCCTTGTAGGGTAACTAGTGTGTCTGTTTGTCTGTCATACCCGATTTGCTTTGAATCTATTGGACAGATTAAATCTACATTTAATACACATTCATATGTCTGTGACCCAAATACGGACGTGTAATGTTAATAAATCAAATTTAAATATGAGGGTCATTTTTAAGGGGTGAAATAGAAAATTAAAAAAAAAAGAGAAGTATACCATGCGACATATCAAACGAAAATGAATGAATTAATGAAATATATTTTTTAAAACTTAAAAAAAAATACATTTCGTTGTAGTAGGGAACCCTTCGTGTACGAGTCCGACTAGCACTTGGGCGGTTTTTTTAGAATCAGTAATTTAAGAGCTTATCTAGCGGGGTTCTCGTAATTACTATAATAAAATATTACTCTTATCCTTTATACATGTACAAGACAACTTTTATTAATGATCATTCTAGCCAGCATTATAATATTTCCTGAAATTATTTTTCATCAAATTGTTATAATGCTAGAATATTGAAAAGGTCTCGAGTAATTTCGACATGATTTATGTTTTTCCACAGCTGTTACAAATCTAATTTAATCACAAATTTTCTCTGTATTTATCTACAAGGAACTTAAACTATATATTATCTCTATCAAAATTTTGGATCTGTCTAAGTAATATCTCGAGAAATTTATACTTGATTTATGTTTTGAACGTAGCTGTTCTAAATGTAAGTTAATAACAAATTTTCTCTATCTATCTGGAACAACATAGAACATGTAAATATGCACATAGGAAAATTTGATTTAGGATGCTTTGATGATTTTTAAGGTTTCGTACCTCAAAAGGAACTCTTACGGCATCACATTTATGTCCGTTTGTTTGTCTGTCTGTCTAAACCCATTTTCTTAGGAATATATGCACTGTAGCCTGCTTACCATTTTGCGGCATATTTTGATATTCACAAACAAAACAAAACCTATGCAGCAGGTTGAATTGAATTTTCTTTGACATAATATCAAATAATATAATAGAATAATTTCATTGAATTAAAAACGTGAAATTTGACAAGAAGGAAAATTTCATAGCACAAGGAAAAGAAAAAGTTAGAAAATAATTAATTTGAAGTTATTTCTTCATTTTTTTTTTGCTTTCAAACTGACATTTACTGTTGGAGCGTGAACCGTGATACAGACCAAAATGTGGGAGAACATTCTATAAGAAATTAAAAAAAAGTTGAAAAAAATAATAAAAAAGAAATTTTTGATATTCCCGAAACTGTTATTAAAGCACAGTGTTGATATGGAAAACACAAAAAATATGAGATTCTTGATGGATGAAATATCTACATATATAATTAACTTTGTATGGAACCCTCAGGGTCAGAGTTATATTCGCATTTCTCTGCATTTTTTCGCATTGTTTATGTTATGAACATTGAATAATTTAAAATGAAAATAATGTTTAATTTCCATATGCGTTTTTGGTTATATCTGTTGAGAGTTGATATTATGTTGTAAACCCAATCGCAAGAACATTGGAAAATGAACATTGGATATATCAAAATGATTTACAAATGGAAGATTGGATGAGAGAAAATAATAAATGAAATGAATGTAGTAAAACAAAATAAAAACTAGCGATTCCACGAGTTGAAACTTAATATTCAAACGCTTCAGGAATTTTAATATACGAAGACTAATAATATTACGCCAGCGAGTCAAATTTTGTTACTAAGTAAATATACGCCACTTTTACTCATTAAAAGTCCATCCAGCTAATTTCGTCTAAATCGGTCGATCTTTAGGCTACGTTCAGATGAAAGCACGTTGACGTGCTTTTAGCCTGCCATACGTTTCAGCGAATGCTTATTTCAATGTCTGTATAAATACAGCCTAGATAATATACGTGAAAGAAGCTGGAATTTTGTGGTTATATTATGAATAATATTTAAAAAAAAAAGACATATTGAGTCCATCCTATTTTGAACAATTGACTCACCATAGTCTTCTTATATCATTATATTCTATCTGAGTCTGAGAGACAATGAGTCTAAATTCCTTACTTACTTCGGAACGTCTCCAAAATTGGACGACTTGTTTCAACTAAACCAGAATGATATTAAAGCGGCTCCGAACGAACACCTTCTCATATTGTATTTCAGTAAGACAAAAACTAATAATTACTTTAAAATTTTTATACAAATACTTATGTATTATTAATAATTAATAATCGGTTAACAGTTCTAATTGTGAATCATTACTGGTAGCAAATGATGACGGCGTCCTTGGGGCTATGTCTTGTTTGTTAGTTCTATAGCCATAACCAGAAAAATATTGTTGTGAGGATCAAATAGTTTACGGACGAGTAATTTGATATTGAAAGAGATTCAATATGTGGGCTTTGGTGTTGTGCGATGAGTTATATTTGTCTATCTTAGCTCTAAGGCGCTTGCGTTCGGTAATTTTTTTAATTTCGTTCGCTAAAAACAAGCAAAATAATTTATCCTCATCTGTAACCTCTTGTGTTTTCTTTGTTAATTAAATGAACTATTTTTTAAATCTGCATCAGTTTCTTAGGATTTAGGTGAGAAGGCAGTGGTAACTCATTCTTATTGTTGTTTGCACTTCTGTTTTCTTGTCATGCCCCTGTTTCGCTTTCACCAATCAAGTTACTTTGCCTTTCTTTGTCTGGCACTGTGGTCTTTAAAAAAAGACTAGTCAGTTAAAATATTTTTACACGCTTCAGATCCAGATTTTCTTTTCTTACCCGCTCTGATGAAATTATCTTTTAAGCTTTTCCTCTTTGGCTGCAAAAAGTACTTGCAAAAAAAGAAATTTAAATATAAAAGGTTTAAATTAAAGTGCTCATCATATTTTCTTAGAACAAGTTAAAAACGTCATGTCTATTTCAGATAACTCACAAGCTGATGTTTAATGCCATATTTACACTATTAATATAAAATTGGAAAGTCAACTGTATCTAATGTAAATCGTTAAATATGTTATATTATTATTTGGACGAAATTGAAAAAAGCAGTCATGCCAACACCAAACGAATAAAAGTGGGCTTAAACATCTCATGGATTTGAACAGAATGCAAATATCGTCAGTGCTTTGGCGCAATCGATAGAAAACATATCAAAATACTAAAACCAGCAAATTCAGATTCTTTGTACTATAATTACAAATATTTTTTTCCTCTGATAGTACTGGCTTAGTCCAAGGATTCTAACTATTGCTTTATCAGTGTAATCATTGGTGTATAACGGAAAATATAATGATTCCAGAATTTTCAGAGAATTTCTTCTATACAGTAGAATAACTTAAGAATCTTTCGATACAAACACCTTTGACAGAAGATGACGATACAGCACACTTGACGTGTTGGTAGGTGACGCAGCATTTGGTGTGATAGAAAAATTAATGAAGTCCTACTGTGGAGAGTACCTACCTGATGAAAAAAGATATTTAACTATTGGCCAACTTTAGTTCCTAGATACGTTGAGTGTACTATTGGAATGGCAGTAATAAATGGAGATTACTACATCGCTCAGTGGACGTTAATGTGGATCGGGACAAAAGGGTTGCAAGGGAAGTACTCCACAACCTTTTCACAATTTTGTTCTTAAAATATTTTGAAGCTATATTGCAGATTGCTGGTCTTTTTTTGTATTCCATCAATGACTATACCTTGATGTCAATATTTTCAGGTTCACTCATCTTTGTAAAAAAAACAAATACACGTGCAATCTCTACGAAAGCCGGCGTGGAATTGACCAACAAACTAGCGTTACTTATCTTTCAAAGAGTGCGTAAACGCGCTATCGCCTGCGTCTAGGGATTGCCTCTGTTAACGCGTGTTCATGCGCCTGAGCTTAAGTGAATACCGTGACGTCTAGACGCACAGTTTGAAAGAGGCGCGTTCGTCTGAACGCAGCCTTATCGGGACGTTTCACGTACACGCCAGCGTTGTGAGTCCGGATCGCGACCTTTATAAAATTTCCATTCGCAGCGGCGGATTTTACGTTCCCCGGCGAGCGCGGGCCGTCCGCGGACCCACGGCGGTATAATTGGGAGGGTATCCTCGTAAACTAAAAGCGGGCCGGCTAATAAGCATCCGCGCCGCTAGGGAGGGAGTTTTCAAACGGAATTTTACAACTGCACAAATATCCTTTAAGGAGCGGCGCGCAATTCCGCGCGGGCTTCGGGGATCAGTAAATTTGTTCACCGTGGGCTCAGGTGTTTTTGAACAAAGCGTAAAATTTAATTAGCGAAAATTATTGCGGCTTACATAAAATTACGACGCGGATTTTTCGTAATTAGAATGCGGGCTACGCCGTACGGTAGGTGCGCGCGCACGCACGGCGTCGCGGGCGATGCGATAAGAATTGTCGGGGCCTCGTTCGATGTATTTAGCCCCGTCGAGGGGCGGAAATGGCGCTCGCGAAGATAAAATAACATTAAATACCAACTTTTGCAACTCCTGACCTTGTCGGCGTGAAAAAGGTTTTTAAATTTCGAGCGGTTCAAAAGTGTTTAGAAGTGGCTCATTTTGTTAGATGGGAAACGTTAAGAGACATTTTTTTAATTCAGTTATTTAAAATATGAAATATACATATGGCCGTCTTCAGCATTTTTTATTGTACCAATAATAGTATATAATAGGCCGCCATCTATGTCGTCTGTGGACTACCAAAACGCCTTTGGTTTAATCAAAAACTGGTTGGTGTTACACTCTCTTCAGAGAATACCAAATTTTCTATCGCCATATCGAAGTGCTGCGATGTTTGTATACTAATGTCAATTCGAATACAGAATTAATGCGACAAAACCGAGCCAAGCGTAGAGGGGTGTGAGACAGTGAGGTGTCTCATATCTTTGAAACTCTCTGATATCAATTGCACAGCATTGGAAAATGTCTTCAAGCGTTTAAGTTAGAAAGAATACTCCATGAACATTAAAGGTGAATATATCACTCACCTTCGATTTGTTGATAGCATGACAGTCTTAGGGTCGTATAAATAAACGTCATAAGAATGATCCATCTCAAGAAGTAAGTGAAGTGACAGCGAGACATGTATTATTTTCTATAGCGAAGCACTATAACTCTCTTGCTCTTTTCACTCTCAAGATGCAACGCCGCACTTAAATGTGCTTTATTAATACGACCCTTGGTCGCGGAGTAGCTGAATTCCCCCGGAGCTTTGATCGGCGATTTCAGTCATTTTGAAGAAGTGAGTGAAAAAAATTTTTGGACAAAACGAAAATAATATTGAATGCTCATATTGTACCCACTCAAGTGATAGTTGAGAATTCTGCAATCGAAGTTGATGACAGATATGTCTATTTGGAACAGACTGTCCGATTAGTCGTTTACGTGATAGATTTGGCTTGGCTATGAAGCATTTTGAAAATTTAGTTCCAACTTTAATTCTTATATGCCTAAGTACGTAAAGACCAACGTTTTTATATAGTGAGTGTTACCAGTAGTGATATACGGATGGTACACGTGGTTCTTTACTGTTGGTATAATAAACCAAATTCAAAATTACATAAAGAGCGACAAGAAAAGTCATCCTGGGTGTTTTTTTGATATAAATCTGACACGAGCAAATCCGTAGAAGATCCACACTAACCACATAGATTACGGAATCAGCGATTTGGAGTGGCAGTGGATAGGCCTCATGACTTGTAGAACTGATAACCGCTAACGCAGCAGGGCAACATCATGAACCGGATGTCGCAGAGTGAGACGGTCTCCCACTAGGTGGACTAAAGATCTGGTCTAGGTCACCATTGGCTACGAGAAGTCGAGGGTCGTATGTCGTACAAATCTAAGAGGCAGGCTCAAAATGCATAAAATATATAACTTTTTTGGTTAGGTTTGGAGAGAAAATATGTTTGTTTGTTATCTGAGACCTGATTTTATATAAATTATTTCCAATTAACGGGTGCTTGTAAGCAAAGCCGTAAGCAACAGATTAATATATATATATATATATATATATATATATATATATATATATATATGTAATGTTTGCAGTATTTCTTTGATTCTCAACCCGGCATCATTGAAAAAAAAATCTAGAGGACGCCTGACACCACATATCCTATAACCAGTGGAAGATCAAGGGGCTTCGAACGACATCTTATTTGTTAAATGATGATAAGTAGTTTAGAAGTTATGAGGGAACGGATGAATATACATACACACATGCATACATACATGCAAACCGGTTAAAGTCATAACCCTCCTTTTTGCTTCGCCGTAGTTGGGTAGAAATATACAACTTTTTTTCTAAACATTTTAAGACATTAATGCAAATAAGTTTTCAAAACTTATGTATGAACCCTATAAGCTACTATATATACCACGTCAGCCAATTATTTCATTAAAAAATTACACAATGTTTTGCAATTTTAATAATAAATATAAATAAATCTTCAAATGTACAGACAGCGCCATCTGGTCCCATATTAAGCAACGAGGACTTGTATTACGGGCATTAAATACTTTAAATACAATACGCATATACTTTTTTTTTGTAAATGTATACCGACGCATAATACATAACATGAATTTCAAAAAAATGGTAGAATTGGGGTCAGATAGTCATAAAAAGAATATTTATCACAAAACTTTACAAAAAAAATTGGTTGCCTGTAAAGTCGGTATACGGGTTTAGTAGTGACAACGACTTTGAATGGTAAAATCATTTTAATGTGAATATTCATTCGTATAGTAGGAAGAAGGATGAAATAATAGTAACAATTTAAAACATTTATTTATACAAAGAATTATATTTAAAACATTAATTTATACAAAGAATCTCGCACTGAATTTCATATTAACAAAATTTTATTTTACCTTTACACATACATACGTATTTATATACAAATATACATACAATAACTTGCAATACATTTGCAAGCTATGCACTATTCTCTATGCTGCGCGGCAGACCGATCATAGTTGAGTGGGAGAGAGACGCAAGGCATTCGGGGATCTCTCTCTCGTTCGGTGACATCACTGAGCGTTACACTTTTTCATAAGTGACTCCCAGCCGCAACCTAATTTAAGACGTTGTCACGTCAAAAAAAATTTAGTCTACAGACGGATGCTACAGTTTTATTATAGTATAAGATTATTTGAAACTAACTATCAATTCATAAATATTTTAAAATAAATATCGCAATCTTTATGTAAAATAGCTTTCGCCGTCGTAGACAGAATGAATTTTGTCTGTCATGTTATGCTACGTCGACCGATTAGGATAATATAACTAGTCACGATCGTCATCGCTGTCCCGTTCTCGATCCGGATCTCGGTTCCACTTTTGATTCCGAACCCGTTCATAGTCCCAAGTAGACTCCGATTCTGGCCCCTCGTTGTCCCGACGCAGAATATAATGAGACATGGTGCTGTACGGTACGGGGTACGGTCCACGAACGTGCGGAGGTGGTTTAAGGGAATAGAGTTGATGAAATGTTTACTATTTGATGAATAAAAGTAAGGTGCTGGACACAGTATGGTATGGATGTTGTGATATGTTACAGACTACAAGAACAGAACAACGGCAGAATCATATACAAATCATATTGACGTGACAACGTCTTAAATTAGGTTGCGGCTGGGAGTCACTTATGAAAAGTGTAACGCTCGGTAACGTTACGATGAGTCACCGAACGAGAGAGGCCCGCCGAATGCCTTGCGTCTCTCTCCCACTCAACTATGATCGGTCTGCCGCGCAGCACTAGAGAATTAGTGCATAGCTTGCAAATGTATTGCAAGTTATTGTATGTATATTTGTATATAAATACGTATGTATGTGTAAAGGTAAAAATAAAATTTTGTTAATATGAAATTCAGTGCGAGATTCTTTGTATAAATTAATGTTTTAAATATAATTCTTTGTATAAATAAATGTTTTAAATTGTTACTATTATTTCATCCTTCTTCCTACTATACGAATGAATATTCACATTAAAATGATTTTACCATTCAAAGTCGTTGTCACGTAAAACTTTCGCCCGTATACCGACTTTACAGGCAACCAATTTTTTTTTGATGCATTTCAATTACTGATATTAACTTCGAATCAGATCTGCAAGGTATTTTAAATACTAAAATATTTGTATATAACAAAATACACATTTAGTATACAATTAAAGTATGCAAATCCTGCTTTTTTGCTTTGCTCGGGAAGCACGGGATAGCGATCGGGATCATGATTGACAGCACGATTGGTCGATAAGCAAGGTGAAGGAATTTGTTGTTATGTCCACGGGCGAAGCCGCGGGCGGCAGCTAGTTTGTTTCTCTCTAATATATTAGTCGAAACCATTCCAATAGGCCCAAGCACATTCGGTGGAGGAGTTGGGTATCCTGCAAATTCCAGGTGATCCTGCAGCATTAATTCAAAGTGACTGTGCTTTAAAGACATCTAAGTAACAGAATATCGAAATTCGATTGGTCTTGTGAAAGATGCTTACATTCGTTCGTGATTTGGGAAAGGGTTGAAAATCTTCAAAAAGGCTGATCAGATTTTCTTGAATCATAGTTAAGAATGACGTCGATCACGTCAGCTTTCAAACGAAAAAAAAATCAGAATCGGTCCGCTTGTATAGTAGTTACGATATTACAGACACACATGTCGAGATCATAGCACCTCTCTTTTTTCGTCGGGAATTAAAAATAGAATATTAATGAATAAAAATCATAAAATAAAATTTTTATTAACATTGCATTATTGTATGTATTGTAAAAAAAAATCATATTATCGTAGTATGTAAATAGCCGGCGCAACATAAAAAAAATAGATAGCACAAAGAAAATATTGAATGGGAAACGAACGCGGCGACGGCCCCATACAGCCCAGATCACGACAATGCGAGATTTGATCTTTAAAGTTGCCGCGTAACAGCCGAAGCCGGTACTTTCACAACTCATTTGCGCAGATTTAGCTTTACGAGGTCTCCGAAACAACGCGTTATGAACTTCCATAGCGAGGTCCACTCATACATATTCAACGAGATGCTTCTATAAAAAGTGGAAAATATCCGAAAGTGCTAAAGTTTCCGTGTTTGCGACGCCGCGGCCCGCCGGCCCTCGAGGGCCCTTTACACTCTGCGGCCTCAGCCGAAACCGCGTTACCTAATCATTAGCATAACCGGCCGGCGACCCTCCGGAAGGTCAATGTTTGCGTAACTAATAGCGGAAATATGTAAAACGTTAAATAACACAAAACTAACTCGCGCCTCGGGCTTCGCCCGCTGCGGATTCTAAATTGAAGTTAAGCAACGACAACCGCTCACTCGTGCCGTCGCAAATCAAGTACTAGAAAGGGTAAGTTAGCTGCGTGTAAAATACTCAAGACAAGTAAGAAATGTCGTGGAATGTAAAGAGCAACTTAATAACTTAGTTATTTATTTTAGGACAGCAATTGAAACTCCGGGCCGCAATCGGAATGAAAAGGCGACCCGGGCCGCAATATCGCACGAGTATTGCCCAAGTTTTCTCATATTTTTGTCATTTCTAGCAACTAACTAACTCACCGCACGACTCCGAGATCGGATATGACGCTTTGACGTTTCATGCCGTAGACGATCATGCAATATGCGTATATGAAAGATTCTTCTATGCGTTTTTGAAAATCGTGACGTTCATTTGCTACTGCCACAGCATCCTAACGCATATATTATCTTTATAACATCTTTCAAAATAATAAAGTATTAATATTTAAACGCATTTTCAAAGTAAATGCTTTTGTTATGTAACAAATATGTAGTGTGCACAAAATGTTAAAGACATTTATTTACATATTTTATTATTTATTTCATGGCTTTTTTGATGATAAGTAGTTCTTATTTTATTAGTTGCAAACTTTCATTTCAGTTTATTTGTAAATACATATATAAACTTTATTAAATATTGCACGCCTCATAAACTTGAAGCGTTTGAGTTGTCCTCCATCGACTCGTCAAGGTCGTACAATTTTTAGACTTCAGTTGCCTCAATTGTATTCATATTGCACTTGTAATATTTTGATGGTACGAGTGTAAGAAGTAATAGTATTTTTCTTGATATGTTATCATATATATCAATACATATATACATAAAACAATACCGCACAAGTGCGAATAGTACTCACACACTAAGGGTTACTTACAAACTTAATTATGTTTTTAACTATTATAAATATAAAAAAAAATTTCAAATTCCCATATTAGGGAAATCTTAAACTTTCATAGCGGGAAGTTAAAAAAAACCGTTCTTTTATACGTCGGTTTACATCACGGTCCGTACTCAACAGCAGCGGGTATAAATTAACGATTTTTGGGTTTTTTCCTTTATTTGTACTATAAGACTGCTTCTTGCTAAATTTTATTATTCTACGTCAATAGAAAGTATCTCATAAGTATTTATTTACTAGCAAATGACAATATATAAGTCGTGATTGGCCGTATTTTTCGATTTCGTTGATTAAGTTCGACTTGTTTACGGCTTTTTGGACACATAAACCTTTGCATTTGATATTATTTGAATTTGATATTTCCATACCTTTCTAAGAAAAAGGGCCTTGATAGTCAGACAGACATAGAAGTGATACTATGAAGGTCTCTTTTTTCTTATTATGACACGGAACCCTAAAAAAATGTTAATAAAGAACTAGAAATAGAAGCAGAAAATAGAAGAAGTAGAAAAAATCTACGTACGTCGAGATGTAAGTGTATATAGTGATTGTATGTAGTCATGATAACGACGGAAAAATTCCAAACAACATGATTGTGCTGCTTTTATTAGCTGCAGAATCACTAGACAAGTTAAGTAATAAATATCACTAACTTAATCCATGTCGTTAGTATATAAAAATTATGTTTATTACTAAACGTATTAAATATTAGTTACTAAATGTTTGAAATGGATTAAAGTATTGTAAAATTGCTTGGCGTTTGTAAATGTTACTATAAATAGTTTACTGGTTTGTTTCAGCTTTTTCCTATCAGTTCTTAAAGATATTATTTGTTTGATTCTCCGTTTTACTTTACAAGTCAGGAACAGAATTTATTTACTATTTAGTATTATGAGGCGTTCAGTTTTGGATTTGAATTGTAATACCGCTGACGGTAGATCACAAAGCTTTACCGTAAGCAGCAGAACATTTCACAAAAAGCATATGGTGGTAGAACGCAGCCAAAATGATGAAGATGATGATGATAATATTTTCGGCGGGCGAAAGATTATTAAATTTAGTCGTAGAGATAAAGTAGTACTGTCTTTAAGAGCACTTGTAGCATGTGCAATTAAACTGGCACAAATATGCTACGTCTCCAACGCATCGAGTTGGGCGAATGGGTTGACGTTGGATGCAACCTACAGCCATTGATATAGAAGTGGCGTATAGTCCAGAACCGACAGCAGCACTTTGAATGTTGTCAAACTAGTACTATAAAAATTAAAAAGCGATAATCTGGCTTTAAGTATTACCGCGATTTATTCAGCGCCCCGAGCTTTTTAGAAGTTAGTCTTATTTTGCTGTCTAGATGATAGCGAAACTGAAGGCTTCTCGATATGTCTACATCGAGGCTTCCGATTTCCGGTGTGTTATTAAGGGAGGAGAAAGAACAAAGTAAATTTGCGTCTTTTGTGGGTAAAATTCCTAAAGTCACGTATAAAATCTATGAAAGAACAGATGTCATTTCCTGTTTTTTCTCGATTATCCTCTTATAGGGACAAAAGAAGATGTTTCGTATTTGATCATCGGTTTTTAATTTATGCGATATATATATATATATGTATTTGGACGCGTTCTATACACACATATGTATATACATGCGGAGTGCGTCAAATTAACCGTTTGAGATTTTAGCCTGTTCATAGATGCATTAATTCTTATTGAATGCATTGATACGTTGGCTTCTTTGATTTTCTGTAAGATATGTCATCTTTGTTAATTAGTTTGAAGTACTCTTTCGTTTCTCTTACATTTTACAATATCATGAAGCGGCTTAATTCGTGACTTTAACTTTTTCCGTGTAAATAAGTTTTGAAGTGTCGGAGAAACTGAACATTGCCCGAACTATTATGATGATAAAACGATCTAAATATTTTTTCAAACAGGTCAATGGTTTTGATTTGTTTCTCTTTTACATAAACTCGTCCTAACGGCCTGTAAACAACGCGTTTATGAATCATTAAAAGAATAAATTGACCGTGTTACGTTATTATGTGGTGATGTTATTGTTTGCTGTTTTACGCAAAGTTTTCGAGTTGTATGTACATAGATAAAATTTACTCGCTTTTAATCAAAGTTTCGAAGTTTATTCGAACTAACTTTTGGAGGTACTAAAATGATTTTATAAACTTGTTTAAAAGCTTAAAGTAAGCTCTTAAAAACTGTTTAAATATTTTTCGAGTAAAATGTACGAAAAATATCCGATTTTTGTTTTGAATACGTTAAAGATTTCTATAACGTGTACAAAAAATACGACAAACCTTTGAGGATGACCATAGATCATTATGATGTATGTGTAAAAGGTATATTTTTCCAAAGTTTAACACTAAACTCCAGGAACAGTCAACTATTGATTAATTGTCAAAAAAATTAGACTGTTTCTGTTGGTATTTTTATCCAACAGTTTGATATAAAACACTCAGGATTTGTATTAATCGAACTAGATTCATTAAAATATACACTACTTTGCTAAATAATGTGTTAACTTAAAGTTCAGAGACAAACGAGGGACGAGGTTAAAGAGATTTAAGTGATGTAGCCATAGAACGGACATTGGCTATATTTCTATACTGCTAACTGTTGTCCAGTATCACTACGTTGACTTGTTGTCTGTAGATTAAAGATTACTGTTTTATTTAGATTGTTCGCCTTAATTTCTCAGATATATTCAAATTTAAATGTCTTTCGGTGAAAGAGAAAATTTCCCTGTTAAGCAATTGGTAGGTTTTTTATTTATTTAGTTGATGTAAATCAGGTCTCTAGAAACCTGATTCTTGACTAATTAGTCAAAACGCTTTTAAAGTTATAACTTCATCAACGAAAAAGTTAAGGAAAATGAAGTAAGTATAATATAACAATATGTAGTTATAGAAAAAAATACATAATTATTATAAAGAACGGAATGAAAGATTCCCTTACAATCAGAAGTTATACTTTTGGTTAAGTATTTAGTGGAATTGTCTTTGCATCGTTAATTATACATTATTTACTTGATTTAGTAACAAAAAGAGCACGTCAATATTTACGTAAGGATCGAAAACGATGAGCATACGGAGCATTGCTACGCGACGGCTGACGACCCCCAAACTAAGTCAGCTGGCTATAAACGTACGAGCCATAAACACGAAGTAAGTCTGTCGACTGTCATTGCGCTGTCGATTTTGCTACATTCGCATCATTGACATCGTGTCAAATATATTACCACAGACGTGGCCCGTCGCCATGTTGCTTTTGGCCTATTTTGTATATCCATGTAATTAAGTAGTTGGTGTTATAAAGATTTTTTTTGATACTAAGCGATTTTGATATATTTGTTGTTATGAGTTTAATATAAACATATGCATTAATAAATTCTTCACAAAAGAAATCATCTTAAAAATATTTTAAGTTGGAAATAATGTTGTCGATTGATTGCGATACTTCAATAGATTTTATCTAGTTTTTTGCCAGTCCACTTAGTGTTAATCATGAAACTGCGATATGACAACGAATTAAAAAAAATCAATATGTGATCCTTATTAATATACGTAGTTATATATATAACTACGTGCATAAGGATCATACATTGATTTTTTTTTTAAATTCGTTGACATATCGCAGTTTCATTACAAACACAAAGTGAACTAGCAAAAGATTATATAAAATCCATTAAAGTGTCGCAATTGGTGGTCTAGATGGGCGTGTCGGCATACAAACTTTGTAGATTGTACTTTACAATCCCAACAAACTATTTATTTCTGAAATTTTCAAATCAAATAGTTTTAATTCACTCGCTAAGAACAATTTAGCTTTGCTGGTCGGTTGAATGAATTCTTGGCATTAGCCTGCAATATCGTATTTTAGGGTCCCGTAGCCAGCCTACTCGCTTTTCAGATCCCACACGAATAATTACCCCACACACGAGTGTCGTGCAATCTTTTCGGCTTTTTAAACCCTTTCTAAATCATCTAATATCAATTCAACATTCAATTAAGTTTATAAGTAAAGAATCGTGGGTAAATGAAAGAAGATCCTTCCATTACACACTTCTCAGCTTTAAATTACAAAAGTCATTATGTTTCCGCCATATTAATATTACAATCATATTAATTTTAGATTATATAAATTAAAATATAATATTAATTTTATATTCTACACCTTTTCTCATCCGCACACCTCGTTCCACCGCACTCAGCGCCATTTAGAAATCAGTGCATTCATTTTATTCGCAATCAATCAATCGCACATTATTACATAATGTACGGTTTTCAATTATCCCGTTGTAGAGGAATATCTTCCCAAAACTTATTATTACAGATTGAGTACATGTCAATAAATATCCATGGAAATAACCGTGTGAATTTCTTTTCGGATTGTTATTTTCTGTGATATATAGCTTCGTTTTGAATGCATGCAATTAAAGAGACGAGCTGCCTTTTAGTTTCTTATTCGTTCTTTTTGAGAGAAAAGCACCCTCCGAATGAACGATATGATTGTAATAAAACGACGTATTCCAATTACGTATTAAGTAAAAATAGTTTGGAATTTAAATTTGAATTTAAACACCTACCATTTCGACGAAAACACCATTTAACAGTCACCTCATACATTTTTTTTGTATATACACTATCTATAATTTTAGATCACTAGAACTATCACTAGAAGATATCTTTGGGGAAAAAGTAAAATAGGTCATAACGGGACAAAAAGTAATTGTACTAGAGTATCTAAAGTTAAATTTTACTTTACAAATTCTGCTCACTTTACAAAATGCTCTTGATTTTGCTCTCCGTCCCGCTTTGAATTTCGATACCGCTACCTGTTACTGTTCCGACTTGGACGAAGACGGGACAAACGTTTGTTCGTACGTTCTAAACGTTGCTATTTATTCAGAAGCCTTCCCGTCTTCGTTCACAACATATCACCAAAGTTCTTACACACGCGAATTAACGATGTTCGATAGCGTAGGGAACGAACAAACACATACTAATTTTTACATATCAGTTTGGGCTTAATCAAAACATAATAATACATTTTTGTTGTTCATCTATTCTTTTTATTCATTATCGTTTTTATTTTTAGTAACGCTTTCTCCTTATTATAATTATTTATAATGTCGTTCTATATTTACTTTTCCCCGATTTCATCATTTTACTTATTTCATTATTCGTATTTATCTCATTCCCCAAGGTGACCAGAGAAAAATAAAGAGCATCAAAACACTTCCTGTCTCTATTATCAGTTTACTGTTTTTTTTTATTTTACCTTCTTTCGCCAGGTCTATGAAATATTCATTTCAAATACTTCGATTCACGTATTTTAATTACTTTCGTTTCGGCGATATATTTATAGAAAGAAAGATGTATAGATAGCAAAAGGTAAAAATATTCTATGTTAACTATAACATAACACCGAAGCGTGCTTATTGAATGCCTGTTTATTTTAACTTATAGCCACTTTGCCAAACTGTCAACACTAGAGTACACGCGCGCGGTCTGCTGCAATAGACCGGGGTAATATATTGTTAGTTATTTTGAAATCAATTTTCGTTAATGGCCAGGTGTCATTCAATTTCTGTAGGGTCATACAACGAAACATCAGTATAATGCCAGTAAGAATACTTTAGCACGCATATTTTATTTGTTACTTCTCAAATATTTAGCCTGCCTAAAGCGATCTACGCGATCTAATTTATTTTCTCTCCGGTCTTTACTAGAGTAATCATACGTACCGTACATATTTCTAAATTATTTTATTCATTACTATGGGATAAATATGAAGCAATGAGTTCATGGGTCGATCGTCTCATTGAAACGTGGTTGTATAAGCCTGCTGATAGTGGCATTTTTGCAGAATTTGCAAATTAGAATGGGTAAAAACAAAATTTTCGAATGAAATATCGAGCTTAAATAATAAACAGTTTAGATATGAAATCTATTAAAGGCAGTTTATAAAGTAAGCTCATAACTACAATAATCAATATACAGGTAATCTAAATGTATTAAAATTACAGAAAAAAAAAGTGAAATCTTGAAAAAGTTTCTTTTCGGCTTTTGCACTTTTTGTTTCCCTTAAATCGGTGGAAAATAATGACAGTTTTGAGAAACAAATGTTCAAAAACAGTTTTTTATAAAGCATTATTTTGAACAAAATTAATTGATTTGATGATTTATTTTAACTCCTAGCAACAGTGAAGCTTTAAACAAGACATTCGAGAAAACGATAAAAGATCAACAATTTTTTTTAGTTTTAGTTCTGAGAAAAATTGAATTATGTACTAATTAAATTTTTGCAATGACAACTCGCACTCAGAATTTTCGTTAACTCTTTCCTGGCTTGATATCAGTCGGAAAAGATACCATCGCTATTATTTTACCTTCGACTGGTAATTGCAACTGTCAATATTACTAGCAGATCATATTACTATTTTTATATACTTAAATATAATATTAATATATAAATAATAATATTTTTACATAAATATTACATAAATATACAATATTTTTTGTATTCGATTAAAGTAGTTACATTAGCAAAAAGAATGTCCTTGTTAGGGCTCGCAAGATATTTTTTATTCACATACAGCGGTATGGAGTATGTTAGGAGTACTATTAGAAGTACTTGGGACATGTTTGCAAAGGCTCATGTTGACGGCTTCACTGCCATGCAGTCCAGGGACGCGACAGCTCCAACTGTATCTTAAACATGAATACTGGTCGATGACACATTTAAGTGCATGTACAAATAATCAATTTATTTTAATCCAACTTATACAATGCAAAAAGGAATATTAAACAATTTTGCAATATAATAATAATTTCATACAACAGTTTCAAACCTAGTAATTATACTGAGGAGAGATTATTTAATAGAAAGAGCTGTTAATATAAGGATTCTGTTAAATAGTTAATTCATTTTACAAATAATTTTCAGAGAATTTGCAAAGTTGCGTAAAAAAAATCACATTTTTTTATGAAAACTAGGCAATTAAAAAAAAAGAAAGATTTATGTATAATGGCACAATTAAAGAGTAACAAAAGTAGAGGAATTTATTTCCATATTTTATAATTTAAATTTGACCTATTTATTGTGTAACCTCCAATAGATGGCGGTAACAGTCTAATAACAATCTTAAAAGTAAAAAAAAATCACTCTTCAAACTCCACATATAGTTACTATCTATTTATTTAATAACTGAAACACGTCCAGCGATTTAATAAGTAAATTTTATTAGGTAGAGGAAAAGTTTTTTCGTATGCTATAAGTAAAAAGTTGCAGTAAAATCTCATTCGTTGTGCTGTTTTGATATCAAGAAATAGATGACATTTTAAATAAAGAAAAATTAGATGTAAAAACGGTATTGCGCCATTTTTCTATTGTTTTTCTATTCACCAAAATGAGTGAATCTAAAGTAGAAATTCGAGATATTTTTAAGTTTTATTAAAAAAAAGGGAAAAGTGCGATACAAGCTACGAAAAAGGTTGTGACGGTTATAGACCTAACGTTGTGCCGGTAAGAGTAGCATAAACCTAGTTCAAGCGTTTCCAGTCCGGTAATTTTGTTGTCAAAGATGAACCTTGCTCGGGTAGATCTGTTGAGGATAAAGTTGATGTCATTTTGGAAAAAGTAGTGCAAGGTCGTCATATTAATTCTTAAAAGTAAGAACTGATATACCGAATATTAGTTCTTACAATATTGCTGAAAAGCTAGGAATTGACCGCAAAACATTTTTGTTCTATTTGAAAGAAACTAGATAAACAAAAAACCTCAATATTGGGGCCTTACTCAGGCTCACAAAAAGAAATGTAATGATTTGTGTACTCATTTGTGATCTATTGAAACGTAATGAAACCGAACAATTTGTGAAAAGTTGATTTCTGGTTATGAAAAATGGATTACCTACGACAAGAACGTTCGAAAACAATCATGATCAAAAGGCAAGGAAACTCGATAGACTATAACGAAACCCTGATTAACTCGCAATAAGTTGATGCTTTGTGTATAGTGGGGTTAAAAGGGCATTATTCATTGTGAGCTATTACCACCAAGCAAAACCATCAATTTGAGTCTCTACTGCCTAATGAGATTCAAGCCAGAAATAGAGAAAAAACGGCCGGAATTGATCAACAGAAAGGGTGTGGTTTTTTATCATTATAATGCCTGGCTACATACAACTTTAGCCACTCGGTAAATATTGAAAGAGTTTAATTGGGAACTATTAATGCATTCACCATATAGTTCTGACCTCGCACCCTTAAATTTTCACCTGTCTCGGTCTCTTCAGAATTCTTTAAGTAGTGTTAGTTTAACATCAAGGAGGACTGTCAAAACTATTTGTCGTAGTTTTTTGATCAGAAGTCCCAAAATTTCTACAGTAATGGGATTATATCACTACTACAAACGGCAATAAGTTGTTGCACCAAATGATGCACGTAAACACACAAACACACACACACACACGCACATCGCACACACGTACGCACGCACGCACGCACGCACACACACACACACACACACACACACACACACACACACACACACACACACACATACACACATATATATCGGCTTATAGGAACAAGAGAGGAGACAAATCTAATTTTACCAAACATTTGATAGAGACCGGTCACAAACTAAGTATTAATTACAAATTTGATATTTTGCATGTCTGTGAAAAAGACTTAAAACTAAATATTCTGGAATGGTTAGGAATATTATAACATAAAACAGTGATAATATGCTTAATGATCAAATGAATATTCCACAATCGGCGTATTGGACGCTTGTCTGTGACGATTCGGGTAATGATTTGGTGATGGTTATTCTGTGACAGTTGACAAGCATGTCTTTCAATAATTGTCTGTGACTACTGGTGGAAGGGGATTTTGTCGCTTTTGACGTTTTCCTCAATACATGATGTGCATTGATGTCGTAGATCATGCATAGATGAGGTGGTTGGGAGCGCATCCGTGCCTGAGGATATGCCTAGTTGGCATAAAACATACGTACAAATAAGAATAACCATTTGATGGACTAGGATAAATAAAACATTGACACTTGCTTGGATGTTCGATATCTGTTAATGCTTTCGAATCAATATTCGTTCATTTGATGAGGATTCGTAGTGGAAGAATAGATTCGAAGTATACGGTGGGTTGTATGCTGCATGTAACTGCATGCCGCATGCAAGCGTCTTATATTAAAGTAACTATTTGCTTTGTTTCAAAGTGCTTTCGAAGTTCAAAGTTATTTCAAAGTAGAAAATGTAATATACTATACTTAAAGAAGGTAAAAGCATTTATTAACTTAGTGTTAATGTAATAAGTAGTAGAGAATTTACATCAATAACAACTTCAAGTTTTCCTAGGAGTCGTTTTATTATAAATAATTGTAAGCAAATACGTATATAAGTTGGAATATATTTCATTGCGTTACCTGTTAGTACATAGCTGCCTAATAGTTTCAGAAGAATTCCGCAGTACTTAGACTAACCTAGACGTACAAATATATGAACATCTCTAGTGAAAAGGTTATTATAATTTTTTTAAATAAGAAATTATGCTCTATGCGTTTATAACGTAATTAAATAATCTCAAACTATTGTATATTTTTACTAAGTCAGACTTTTTCTCATGAAAAGCTTTTTTAATATATGACAATGAATAAGCAATAGATAAGCTCACAATAAATGAACTTGCTACGTTTTGAGTGAAAGTTGTTATTATATTTTTAAAAAACATACATGTATATGTACGTTTATGATTATTATTATTTTTATTCGCAAACCCAGGTATAAATAATATATTTATGTACCTAATTTTTTTCGTTAAAAACATTTCGTTATTATTGATCCTGTAATAAATTTAGGCTACTGTGTATTTGCCTGTTTGGAACAGGCGCGCGCTCTGCAGTGTCAAATACGGTCACATTATCTTTTTAGAGAGCGGAAGGAGGGGAATCAGTACACCGATCCGCGCCTCGTGTACAGTGTTCCTATTTGATATTCGAAGAATTTCACTGTAAACGTGAGTACTAGAATTGACTGTTTTGATAGTGACCGTCAAATTCGTAACGTAATCTCTAGACGATTACAGCGTTTTAATGCCAATAGCCATCGAATCGCAAGCTTTAAGCTCGCAACGACCGAGGTCGTCGTCCGCACGACGAGACGACGTGATCACGCGCAAGTCGGTCGTACGACGACAACGTGAGTCGCTCATTCGACGAAATAACGAAGCGAAACCGTGAGCAGTGCAAGAGTGTTACGCCGGTGTCGCCGGTGTAGCGGCGTTAGCTGATCGGGCGCGCCTCGAGTTTCGAGTCCGCAATATCGGGCGCTGTAGGACGACGCGGCCGGCTCGCGTTGCCGGAACGAAGATGGAGCTGTTGTTATCTGTCGGGGCCCGAGTTGACGGCCCGAATTTAATATATCTTCGCCGGGGAAACAGTTTATCATTCGGGTGCATCGGAGCGGTAATTTCCGTTGAAATTCGGGATGGTCAGTGCGGGCGGCGCCTTTTTGGTAGTCGCCCCTGCCGCCCCCTTCCGCTCGAAGGCGTTATTATATAATCTATCGGTCCGCGCTGACGGACGACTGTGATTCGCTCTGTTTCGGTTGTCATTCTGTCCGAGATTTAAGAGATATTTTAAAACGTGTAACATAAGCTTGTGACGGAAATGATATTGGAATTATTTGCATATCATAATTTTTGAAATGTGAAATAAAAAAGGTCTAACTACTATCATAAATTGCAACGATATTATAAGGTAGAAGAATCGATAATGAGTTATGTCTTTATCATCTCACAGTCATTTATTATAAATTGGGACACTCGATATTTAATCTGTCAACGTTGGTTCACTACTAGTCATAAAACTCATAAGTCAATTCCAGCCGTATTATATTCAAATAATGTTAAATAAAATATTGTGCACCGATTCTGTATACTTTGTTTCTTTAATAACTAATATTTTTTAATTTAAAAATTTATAAAATCACACACCGTTTATTATTAATCTTTATGAATATAAATTATAATAAAGGTTTGAGAAGATCGTTACAAAAATTAACCAGACGAACATGCATATACTCTTATATATATTTAAATGGAGCTGCTACGTGTAAATGATATCATACCAAAGGCTAACGACACAATTTTAGAATCACATAAATTTCAATTTTCTTCTACATCCTACGCGAGTACATAGTATAACTATATGCAAAATTCGATTACAATTCTCCTAATAATTAATGGAATTGTAGAAAAAAATTGAATTCGTTCTTCAATTCAATTATTGAATTACACAATTGAAGAACGTAATTGAAATACATAAATCCAAACAAACGTTCTATTACATTCGTTACATAATGGTCTAAAACCATCCATAGACGATTGCGTGTCGATTAATTGAAGTCTTACGCCGATAAGTTAAGTAGTTTCAAACTGTTAACTGGACAAAGAAGAAATGTTTTCATTATGCATTTATATAATAGTTATAAGTTTTACGATATGTTGATTTCGGGACGCAGTTGCAGCCCGAAACGGCAGACTGTCCGTCGTTGAGGTCGCAAACCGAAACGGATTTACAATTCTAGAACTGCTTATTTACCTGTAAATATCTAAAGAGGCGTCAAAAGCGAACGGATCAATTATTCAAGGCGCGTGCAGTGCGAGAGCGAGAGAGAGGGAGAGAGAGAGAGGGAGTGAGAGGGGGCGAAACGAATATAACAGTAGTTGGCGCTATGAAAAGGTAAGTGCTCGGAAAATTTGCGCTTTCCAGTTGAATATTTGAAAGAAAAATGAGGGCTCCCTGCCAAGAGGCCGCCGGGGCGGGTGCGTCTGTTACGTGTACGGCCGGTGTGTGCATGCTTATGAGATGAACCCCATCTCCACCTACTCGGCGGTATTAAAAATCTTTGCGCGAAAAAAAAAATAAATAGTAAACAAAAAACTCCTTTACGGATAGAAAAGTTTTTATTGTCAAATGTAGCGTTTTATTAAGTTTTTGAGTCTAGTGAGTATGTAAACGGATAGAAGGGAAATGATCCATTATACGCTTGTATGATTCAGTTTATATTGGCAAAACTGAAAATTTCATTCGGATATAATTTTGATTTTTCTCGTTATTTCTAAATATATATTACACGAGCCAGCGCATTATCGCTTATAAGTATTTTTTTAATTAACGCCAATCGTTAGTAAATGCAAGACGAATTATACAACTTTGTCATGTGCGGACAATCCAGACTACGTTAATTCTTTCGGATTTCAGCATTTCACACCCAAATAACGCCGGCAACGTGTTTTTATCGATTTGATATTTTCTTGTAGGCTATTTCATAAATTACCTCGGTCCATTTCATTGGACTCCCGGGCACTTTACAAAAAATGTCGTATTAAAATACGACTAACATATATATTATCACAATACGTAAAAACAGAATATTTCAGAAGAACACTTTTTATGTATTATCACAGTATATGTATAAAAGAGATAAAGTATTTTTTAGTTCAATAAAATTGCTGTAATAACATCCGTACAAATTCTTGAAAATTGTACGATAACGTTTGATTCTTATTTGTTTTCAATTCGCGACGTAAAAATGTGACTATCATTCTGAGCCTGAAAATTTCTTTTTAATTTTTGTATAGTTTCTGTAAATTACGTCGTAAATCGCATATGAACGAATTCGTTTGAAAGCGGGTTTTATTGTTATTATGGTTTCATCGAGATGGAACTCAGTTATGCGATAGATGTTATAACTATTTAAGCAATTTTAAAATCATGATGGATAATAATCATTTAATATATTGTAAGATCATGTGTTCATAGATTATTGACTTTACATAAATAGAAAATATGTTAAATAACTGTTACATATACTAGGTAATATTTAGAAGGATTAACCAAGAGCATCTTAGAACTCGTTTCATATTATTGAAAGATTGTTTACTTTTAATTAAACCATTAAACTACAAAGAAAGTCAAGGTAAAGTCATTAAAAATAAATATGCATGAAACGTTATTCTTCTTAAATTACATATTATTTCTCGAATTAAATGTATTTCATATGCATAATAACTTTATAATTTCTTTTTATAAAAAAATCTTATATATATTTCTACAGATATAAGACCAATGCCGGACTGGGCGAGATGAATAAAGATCATTTATACATTTCATTTAATCTTTTTCATAGTGCCGTCTCTTTCATTGTATTTCCATAATGGCATCGATAAAAAACGAAGTAGCTAAGGCATACAGTAAGGCATAGCTTTGACTTTCCACCTCTTTGGAGCCGCCACGTTTTGGTGCGTTTGAAGCCAATCGCGCCGTAGTGCGATTACACGAATACATGTCGGCCAGACTTTTGTACGATATATTGTCGTTTCTATGCAAATTGAGTTCGGCTCCTCCGCCGACGGGAATGCTGTCGGAATGCGTGAGAAACTTGGCTTATTAAAGAAACACAAAGCTTCCTTTTTTGTTGTTCGCCGTCTCGAACCGAGTGGAAATTTCTAGAATTCTCTCTGATCAGGAACTCTGTCGGTATTCTAACGATTCTGAAAAAAAAAAAGTAAGAAGCAAACAACATCAGACGAGAGAGAGAGAGAGAGAGCATCGGGAACGTTTAAGGCCCATTCAGAATTTTAAAGCTCGCAGCTTATCTCTGTGGAATTCACGATGTTAGAAATCTCCAATGGAAGGGCACACTGAAAAAGAAATGAGCGCGATCCAAAAGGGAGGGGCTGGCGGAGATGAGTGATTTTTCTTGTCGAAAGGGTTGCTCCGGGAATGATTTCCGAACAGGGCTTTGAGCGTGATTTCTTTGGAAATGCGATATCGAGTTTGATTCGCTTTACAGATTCATTTTGGTGAGTCGAAAGCCGTAAATGTTTTATAACGCTGGGGCTCCTTTGTATATGGTTGAATTTGTTACGTTCTTATAGAAGTTGCTCAGATCGTTTAGAGGACGGAGTATTACGTCCGTGAATTGCAAAGGTGGGACGGTGTTTTGGCGTCTCCTTGAAATTTGTTGATTAGTCGGGACGGAGCGGCGGGGTGGGGTTGGAAGGCGATCAATAACTAAATTTAAAAAAAAATGTCAAGTGCATTATGTCACATATCAAACGGAATAGTTAGGAGAAATACAGATATATTTTCTCTTATAAAATTACAGTGCATAGTTTAAAAGGTTCAAAAAAAAATCTCTGAAACTACTAGGCCAAAAGTTTGAAAAAAAAATAACGAAATGTAATTTTTCATCATAATTTACAGGAAAACATAAAAGACCCTCGTAGGCCTTTTAATTGTCACGCTTAAATCTTTAAATTTCCAAAACAGTTGTGTACATAAAATGCGCATAAAATATGTTGTTTAATGTCATCGAGGACTAATGTGAAGATAGCCGGTATGGAACCCTCTTCACGTTAATAGGACACGCACTTGGCCGGTATTCGTAGTATATAATTATATGGATTACGTTTTATGGTATTATTTGTACCTACTTCTAGGGTAGTTTACTTATATTTAAAATATCATATTAATTGATGAACTATGTAAGCTGATTAGACATTGTGACTAATATTGAAATCAAAATAAAATCGGTTAAAAGAACAATGAACTATAAGCCACCGTCCACCAAAAGGCTCTCTGTCTAATTAGCAATATAAAACAGTTATTACTCAGGTGTTTTTTTAGCTACCAAATAAACGTTGTAACTACATTCTTTCTCGATCAAAAAGTATCAAATACAGCAATGTTTAAAAAAAGCAGTAAATTACCCCATTAATTGGATTGAGCTTCTACGACGTTAAGCGTCTAATAAATTTAGTTTTTTTTTTGTCTTAAAAGAACGTAAAGATAACTCTTTATGTTTTTTAATAAAAAAATATCCATGTTTTGTGGTGAAAAAAATATAAAATAAATTTGTAGATACTTTCCGTATATTTTTGATTAGCTTTAGGTCTATAGTGCTTTATTGCATCCTTCCACAATCTCATTCAACAATGAAGTGCCACAATATGATAGGTGCGGTGCATAACTCAAAATAAGAAGAATATGCTTTAAACCAATGTTTAATAAGGCTTTTATCGCTGTATTATTGGGTTGTACCTTAATTGTCGCGTTGCATAATCTCTTAATTCAAATCGAGGGCCTAAGATCTCGAGGGTACCACACGGCCAGTTAGGGGTTACCTATCAAGCCCTCCGAGGTAAGGAATGTGTGGTTTAATTCGACCTAAGTTAAAATCTCATTGGTCATCCTGTCCGTGGTCAGAATATAACTCCGTATTTTTCTGGATCGAAGCCAACTATTTCGGCCACTCAGCCACCACTACTGAATATTATATTTTTATAGCATTTTTGATGGCAAACAACTGTGTGAGCCACCAGGGAGTAACTGGTCATCACTGCTCATGAACATTCGCAATCCTAGAGGAGAGACTGATCCGTTGCCGGTCCTTGAGTAGGATTAAAATATCTGATGGAAGGGGAATGGGATGATGGAGGGAAAAATGAGCCAGTTACATTGTCTAATAAAGAAATTTTTATCTCGATACCTTATATAACATATGCGTGATACTTAAATAGACATACGACTCCTTATTATTTCATGTCGTTATTGTTAAATAAGTAATAGCAATCTTTTTAGGATTTATCTAACGTCATATTACTAATAAGGATATTTAACACCCCATAATTGCCCAATACTCCTCAATTAGGTATGGCCATTAATAGGATTGGGCAGCGGCCGGCGGCGCCGGCGCTCAGCCGTTAGGTGCACCTGCGTCACGGCTTATTGACAACATAAATTCACCCCGTCACATTATCCTGACCGCGATTAAATTATTCGTCGGTCGATTAACGGGACCTTTATTAATGGTCACTAATACTAAACAGTTCAGAAGAGCTGTCTGTTTTTAAGTATACAGCTCACATCAGTACGAGCATTTTTATAAGACAGAAAAATAACAGTTGACATGCGTACAGATAATTTAAATAAGTAGAATATTTAAAAGATAAGTAGGTGTATTACTTCCATTCCAATTGATATTCCATCTCTACTTGAAGCACAAACGGATAATAAGGGAACTTTAATTCTTTTGTAAATTTGTCAGTTTGAAAGACTTAGTAGTAAAACAAATAATGTTCTATTTTTTCGTGGGTTTGCAAGGCACTTACTATCAAATCGATTTGATTTTGTTCAAACTACCACTTTACCATATTATTTGTAAATCAAA
The DNA here is from genome assembly GCA_005406025.1 of Eumeta japonica. Lineage (NCBI taxonomy): Eukaryota > Metazoa > Arthropoda > Insecta > Lepidoptera > Psychidae > Eumeta > Eumeta japonica. Next base: position 36,150 of record BGZK01000065.1, on the reverse strand, counting down.
TCTCAATCAGTTTGTTTTCGTATGTGCCATCGATATCGACTGTCGGGGCTGTTGAATTTATTTTGTATAGATTAGTTTTGATACTTGAGGGCGCCTTTCCTTCTTATCTCCTTAACTTCGGTTAAAAGTTTTGAAACAAATAAGGAACATAAGACCTCAGTCATATTTTACAGGAGAACTTAATCTAGAATCTTAACTACCGTAATTTTGCACAGGAAACGCAAAACAATCGTGAAAAACAATGTATATAAAAGGTGATGTTTAATTTGAATGCCAGATGTTTGTACTTTACTGTTAATCTCATGAACAAGCATAGAGTCAATGAAGCAGCAACGGAAAGCGCTACACTCGAGGTTTCATTGTGCGATAAAACCTGAAGAACGGTAATCGAATTGTAAACGGAATGGGAGTGATTGACACAGAATCATTTGAAGTGGCAACGGGCAGGCTACATCGCTCGTAGAATTGATAACCGTTGGGGAAAAAAAGTTCTCGAATAGCGAGTACGAACTTGTTCTCGCAGTGTGGTACGACGTCTTTAGGTGGACTAACGACTAGTTATGTCGACGGATCACCATTGGTTGTTCAGGATCGTACGTCGTGGAAATCTAAAATTGGAGAGACTTGTGCCCAGCGAGTCAATTATGTGAACTTAAAACGAATTCGGTCGATATCGTTCTGACGTCAAAATTACGCCAGGTTGAGATTCACCCGATGCGCGCCCTCGGCTTATGTAATTTTGGTGTCATAACGAAGTCGATGGAGTGGTTTGAAGTTTGTAAAAAATGCCTCCAGCTGTGGTCATTTAACGTCTGAGAAAAGAAATGAACAGTAAGGAATCGTCTCCATGCGAGTTTCATACATTTATGTTATGAATGCTTAATATATTATTTAGCTACTTCAATGCAAAGAAACTTCACTTCTAGGCATATTTTCTTCTCATCCTTTTTTAATACAATTTTCAAAGCGAGGAAAACATTACTAACGTCGTCTTTTATTTACTTGCATGGAGTAGAACTTCGTTATTTTTTTTTCATTATTTCAAAAACAATGATGACATGCATAAACACTTTTACTTTTTAATGTATCTTAACAATTCATAGATGAAGATGTGAAATAAATCGTCGTAAGTACGACTAATTCTAACGGAAAATACGAGTACGGACATAACAAACTCTCATATAAGTTCCTAACCTCGGTATTGCATGAAACAGCTCGATGACTGGCGACAGCTTGCGCGGTATCGGTATCCGATACTGGATACAGCTCGCAAACTGCTGCACGACAAGCCGCGCCACATCGGGATCTTACAATATTACGCTTAGTTCTTATATTTGGTCTAATATCTCAAGCAGTCGTTCTTTGGTAATGTCTTTTATTGTTGCGAGTGTTAAAATTGATTAGTTAAATAAATATAACTGGGAAAATATAATTTTTGTTGAATTGTACATAAAAGAGACCATTATTTAATTACTGATTTCAAGATTAGGTGACTAGTATTGTACAACAAGCATAATAATAATAAAAGCATTTCTTCCATGCTTGGAGAGTGGTTTTACATTTTAAGTGTTGTCAGTAAGTTGTATTTCAAAACTGCTGAAAAAAATTACTTTAGATTAACGTTAGTCTTATTCTATTGGCCTCCTCCAACTTCTTCCAGAACTTTCTGCTTTTGTCTGATTTGATCCAATCGTTTTCTATTACATGTGTAATATCATCGGCCCTCCGTCGCATTGGTTGACTGACATTTCTCTTTCCCTCTGGTCTTTTCTATTGTGTGGCTTTTGTGGTCCATCTACTGTCTGTGTATTGTGAAATTTGTCCAGCGCATCTTCATTTTAGTTATATTAGCCGAAGACCGAGACGAAATTATGAGATTACTTGACTGCGAAAGTTCCAAAATTGGCCTAGAAATGAGTGTAAATAAAACTAAGGTATTAACCAACAATCACAAAAGGCCGATAGTGATAAGAGAAAACATCATGGAATATGTCAATGGTTACAAATATTTGGGAAAACAAATATCATTTACTAAGTCAAGTAATGAGAAGGAAGTAACAAGGAGAATTAACACAACTCGGAACTCTGGTCACTGAAAGAATTTCTAAAAGGGAACTATAGCTTGCACATGAAAAACGCAGTATTCTATATATATCTATTATCCTGTATATTGTACAGCGGCCAAACTTGGGTACTTACAAACAAAATAAAACAGAAAATTAAATGTTGCCAAACAGCAATAGAAAGGAGCATGTCGAATATTAGAATATTAGAAGTCATAAAGTAAAGTGCGAAAATATTAGACAAAAAAGAGAAACTCAATGAAGTTTTTAGACACAAAAAGTCTTTCTAATGTTAAAGGTATGATTGTTGAATAATTCGTAGTAACGGTTTTTACAATTTTATATTATAGTTTCTGTTCGCGAGTTCGTCAACATGGTTTTATTTTATGATAATAGAATAGGTGTTAATAGCAAAAGATGTGTTGTGAAGTTTTATAAAAATTCTCAGTTTATTTCCTAGGAAGCATTATTTATTATCTCACTATTCTGAAATAAAATACTGATATAGATTATGACAAGGGCTATTATATCGTCTCTGAATATTTTAATGAAAAAAACCCATGGGATCAAACTGCTCGGCTATCAGATTGCTTCATGTTATTACTAAGTGTTGTATTGAATTATTAATATTCAATATTTTGTATCGACGAGTGAAAAAACGCAAACCTTGATTTTATTGACCATTCTTCCAATGGTGAATCATCATTTGAAATGAGTGGTAATGTTAATGCCGAAAAAACCTGTTTATGACTTATTTCAAGTGTAATTTCTATTACTTACGAAATTAAGCTATTTTTGATTCGATTTGATTAGGTTTTGAAATCCAAATGACACTACTTAAATTAAATACTGAGATAAATTTAACGATCTAACAGATGCCACTACTTAAATAAAATACTAAGATAAATTTTCGACTTAACCGATGGCATTATTTAAATAAAATAGTGAGATAAATTTTGCGATGTAATAGATGGCACTATTTAAATGAAACATAGATACGTTTTACATCCAAGAGATGATACTATTTAAATAAAAAAAGAAGATAAATTTTACGACCTAACAGATGGCACTGCTTAAATATAACACTTAGATAAATTTTCGATCTAACAGATGGCACTGATTAAATATAATACTGACGTAAATCTTACGATCTAACAGATACCAATATTTAAATAAAATACTAAGAAAAATTTTCGACTTAACCGATGGCATTATTTAAATAAAATAGTGAGATAAATTTACGGTCTAACAGATGGCACTATTGGAATAAAATACTGATATAAATTTTACGATGTAAGAGATGGCACTATTTAAATGAAACACAAATTACGTATTTCCACTTGACAGTTGATACAATTTAAATAAAAAAGGAGACAAATTTTTAATCTAACAGATGTCACTGTTTAAATAAAATACTAAGATAAATTTTTGATCTAACAATTGGCATTATTTAAATTAAATACTGATATAAATTTTGCGATGTAACAGATGGTACTATTTAAATCAAACACAAATATGTATTCCCATCTGAGAGTTGACATTATTTAAAGAAAAAAGGAGATAAATTTTTGATCTAACAGAGGGCACTGTTTAAATATAATACTAAGATAAATTTTCGATCTAAGATATGGCTTTATTTAAAAAAAAAACAAATAGGTTTTTCCATCTGTGAGTTGGCACTGTTTAATTAAAATACTGATATAAATTTTAGGATGTAAGTGATGCCACTATTTAAATGAAACACGGATACACTTCACCATCTAACAGAGGGCACTATTTAAATAAAACACAGATACGTTTTCCCATCAAAGAGATGGCACTATTAAAAAAAAAATACTGAGAAATTTTCGATATAACAGATGCCACTGTTTAAATATAATACTGAGATGCATTTTCGACCTAACAGATGGCACTATTTAAATAAAACACGGATACGTTTTCCATCTGATTATCTATTTAAATAAAATACTGAGACAAATATTACGATGTAAGAGATGGCACTATTTAAATGAAACATAGATACACTTCACCATCTGACAGATGGTACTAGTTAAATAAAACATAGTTACGTTGTCCATCTAACAGATGGCACTATTTAAGTAAAACACAGATACGTTGTCCATCTAACAGATGGCACTATTTAAATAAAATTGTGAGATTAATTATCGATCTAACACATGGCACTGTTTAAATATAATACTGAGATAAATTTTGCGATCTAACAGACGGCACTGTTTAAGTGCAATACTGATGTTACTCTTACGATCTAACAGATGGCATTATTAAAATAAAATACTAAGACAATTTTTTGACCTAACAGATAACATTACATAAATAGAATACTGAGATAAATTTTGCAATGTATAAGATGGTACTATTTCAATAAATATCTGACATAAATTTTGCGGTTTGACTGATGGCATTGTTTAAGTGGAATACAGAGATGAATTTACGAATGAACAGATGGTACTGTTTAAATTAAATAGTAAGATAAATTTTGCGATGTAATAGATGACACTATTTAAATGAAACAGACATACAATTTACTATCTAACAGATGGCACTATTTAAATTATATGCTAAGATAAAACTTGCGGTCTATAAAATCGCACTATTTAAATATTCTCTTTTTTAATCTCAGCATTTGAGATAAATTTTAATGTAACATAAGGCGTTATTTAAATGGAATATTGAGATAAATTTTGCAATTAGATTGCAAATGTCGCTACAGATGTCGCTATTTAAATAAAATACTTATGTAGATCTAACGCATGGCAGTATTTAAATATAACTGTGAGATAAATTTCTCTATCCTACAGATGCACTATATCAATAAAATTCTAATACAGATTTTGCGATTTAACAGATGGCGCTATTTAAATAGAATATTTATTTCCATTTGTAATTTCCGAGAGATGGCGTTAATAATATTCTAGTTGATAAAGTGTTACACATTGCTGTTTTGAATTTTTTAAAATATATGTCCATGCAATAATATAATGATGATCGATAGTAAATCTAAGCATAAAGTTAAATTTCTGTTTTAAATTCCAAATCTAAATGTACCACAAGAATGTACGATTGTAGAATAGTGTTAGGGCCTGTTTGGCTGGCTCTAATACATTTAAATTAAAATAAAATTCTATTGTATATAGAATTTTATTTTGCAGTTTTACTTTGCAGAAATTCCTTATTAGATGCTTGCTTGCGACATGCAGTAACATACAGCATGCAACCCACCTTTGACCTCAAATCTAATCTTTAAATACAAATCCTCATCAAATGAATGAACATTGATTCGAGAAGATAGACAGTTATCAAACACCTGAGCTAATATTAATATTTCATTTATCTTAGTCCGCTAAATGGTTATTGTTATTCTTACGTAGTTTCATGTCAATTAGGCACATCCTCAGGAGCGGATGCGCTCCCTAACACCTCGTCTATGCATGATGGACTACGTCGATACTCGTCATGGAATGAGAAATAACGTCAAAGATGACAGAAGCCCTTTTCACCAGCTATCACAGACAATCACTGATAGACATGCTTGTCAATTGTCACAGGATAACCATCACCAAATTATTGCCCAAATCGTCACAGGCAAGCGTCTAATACGCCTATTGTGGAATTTTCATTTGATCATTAAGCATATTATCATTATTTTATGTTATAAAATTTCTAACCATTCCAGAATATTTAGTTATAAAACATAAAATTTGATAAAATTTGATTAAAATTTGATATTTTTCATGTCTCTGAAACAAGAGACATGAAAAATATCAAATTTGTAATTATTACTTAGTTTATGACCGGTTCCTATTAAATGTTTGACAAAATTAGATTTGTCTCTTTTATTCTTCCTATAAGCTGAATATTTTTTTTTGTACTTGATTTCGAAACAACGTCAAGTCTATAAATAATGGCGGAGTTTGGTTGGGAAGTGTTAATTCATCCACCATATAGCCCTGACCTTGTACCCTCAGATTTTGGCCGATTTCGGTCTCTTGAGAATTCTTTTGAGATGTGCTACTGTTAGGTTATTTAGTCGAAAGAGGACTGCCAAAACTACTTGCAGTATTTTAATCACGATTCCCAAAATTTCTACTGTAATGGGAGTATATCACTACCTACAAAATGGCAACGAATTGATATATATATTTAATTATAATATATATATATATATATATTATAATTAAATGTAAATAAAATATGTTGAAAAATTGTCTTGAATTTGTATACAAAATACAAAAAACTTTTTCTCTAACCCAATGCATTCTTTCAAATATTTTTTCAAACAGGATAATAAATGACGGAATCCTGAGGTGACGAATATAAAAAAAATGCAAATGAATGAAGTTCCTTCTTTGTTTTGAAGTCGGTTAAAAGTAGCAAGTCAAAGTAACTCTTCTGCGGCAAGTCTGACAGCTTATTTTTCGTATCTTTTATAAATGAGAGTATCGTATTCAATGCACCTTCATTCTCCAATGAACTGGACTGGCTGGATCACATTTGGAAAACAAATAAATTATCTACTTGAGCGATTAATCTTTAAGCGTAAGGCTTCAATTAATTCACAGATGATGGTGGGGTGGCACCTCTAATGAAACTCGAAATAGACGAGCGTCTGAGGTTTACTCGATACAGTCAACGTATAGATAGGTCATTTTATAATTTTATTCTATTTATATTTTGTAAGTGTTTTTTATTGTACGTATTTCATTTCATGTGTTTTATTATAAAGTACTTATTAGTGCTATTTTATGTTTAAGACATTCAAGAAAATATGTAAGAGAAAAAGATAAAGAGAAAAGAATGAAAAAAATAGTTCTTTACGCTTGCATCCATGTCTCTGATATAACAACTGGATTATATTAAGTGTATGCCGTGCGTATGTCTGCCCGCCCTACTTTTAAAAGACTATCGTTTGAATCGCAATAGGTAGTTAGTTAATTTTTACAGAATATTTGTCAAAATGGCGAAACCTGAAGAATATTAAAAATCAAGAAGTAAAATATTAAGAAGGATCTGCTTATAAGAGACTTGTGTTTGTAACGATTTGCTGCGTTTGCTCTATATTAAAAACAATAACACACGGAAGCGTCAAGTAATTATAGTGGAAATTGTAAAGTAAACAACATATAATGAAAACAAGCCAAGAGAGATTGAATGAAAAAATCAACACTGTTCTTTTTTCGTTTATTTTCTTCATTTTGGTAATTTACTTCATTTCGTCTGTCGGTCTGTTCCGACAACTAACGTCTGCGGGCACCGACACATCGCAGCCGATATCGCCGATATTGCGAAAAATATCCCAAGGCGATATTTGCCTGACGGTATACTTATTAAAAAAGTTCTTTAAAATTTATATTTGTCTTGTCATTTTGTAATATTGTGCTTCAACTTATTTCTATATGAAAAATATTTATTTGATGTAAATAGTTAATATAGAAGTGTACAATTAATTACAAATGTTGATATTTGATGATTAAATGAATAATTTAATATTATTTGGGCGACTGAGCTTCGATTAGGGTACAAGGGAAAGTCTTACTAGATCTATATTATAAATCCTTTTTTTTTTACAATAATTTATAGATCTCTCTTTGTATTATTATTGATAGTTAACTTTGTAACATTCGGTAACTTAATTCATTTTGGTAAATATATAAAACACATACTGTGTAATGTAACGGAACTCTCGGTGTGTGAGTGCGACTAGCATTGGGCCAGTTTTTTTTAGTGTGATCTCGACCCAGTTATTCCTTAGTTTATGTTTTTTCGTCCGGCTCGGTCGCGAGGAGTAATGCTCCATAATATTATACCTTCGTATACGTTCCCGGAACTCAATGTGAATCGTTGAATTGAGAACAGAGCCAACAAGATCACGGGCGCTGTAACACGAGGAGCTTGGGAAGGCGCGCTCAGTCGGGCCGTTTGTATCGCGCTGGTAAACATAATATTTCCTTCCAGTCCTATCATTAAGTTCACGTTCAGAATTATTTGTAACAATAAATGTTTGTAGGTAATATGTAATATCTCCACATGAGTCTCTTAATAAGAGTCGTACTATGCTTTTTTTTCTTTCTTGCAACGAGGAGGACGCAAGAACTGCATAGTGCACCCGTGCACGGAAAAGTATGGGGCCGAAATGCATTAATTTCTTCCTGAAATAAATACTGTGTGGGCTATACTGTTAGCTCGAGGGCTGCGACAGTTACACCTAGTGCTGCCAGAAAAGACGCGGGGGTGTTGACCGCGCGTGGACTTGCCTTATAGAGATTCTTAAGACCTCAATACACAATACACAAACAGTACGGCCAGTAACGTGCATGGCTTATTATGTGCTGGGGTCTTAAGGGAATCACCTCGGCATACGGAGTCGGTAAAATATTGACGCGGGTTGGGCCCGGAAAATGGAACTAAATTAAATTTACTATAAAAATTCACTGGTCCGTTTGTACATGGTCTGGATTCTAATGCGGTGATTTCTGGTTCGAAGCAATGCTGACAAATAAAATGCAAATAATACAGCCAACACGTTGTATTCCCGCAGTCGGATAAAAAGGATCGAGTGGCATTTGTGAAAATTGGGCTTAAAGCGACACTGCATGTTCTCTGTTCTTTGCGACCGGCGACTACGCTTTTGTTTGTATTCATTATTTTACCATGACACATTTTTTTTAGCCTTTGAGGATGCACGATACAGACTAACAGAATTATATGTTTTTTTTTATTAAATTACGCCAAGTAGTTTACATAGCACGGGAGAACGACGAAATAAACCAAATGATATAGTTTTTAATATATTGAAGAGTGTAATATTATAAGAAGCTCCTAGAAGTTTTGCTGAGCCTGAGACTAACACAGTCTAACGAGACATTGACAGGCTAATCCGATTTTCGTTTTCGTACGAAAACAATTTCAATCATATCAGGGGTGTTGTGAGGTTCTTTGAAAGTCGTTCGCTTCGACTTTGACCATCGTCGAGTAGATTATGAAACAAAAAGTCCAATCATCTGGCGTAAACAACAACAGTAGGTAAACAATTACTATAGGGTTGCCACCGATACCTCATTATTATAACTTTTTTAAATCCATAATTTTGGTGTGTATTTCAGTGTCTATAATTTTATACTAGATATATTAAATTGAGTCTCTCGTTTAAAAATATACGATTACATATATGTACTAATCATATCACTTTAAAGTAATTCTCAAAACAATCACCTAATTACTGCATTTTTACAAAGAAAATAACGTGTTAAAGTATTATTTTCTTGTTTCTTCTAAGTGTTATTTTCTTGGTGAAAATAATAACTTAAATTCAGCGTAATAAGTCATTGCAAAGTTTAACTTAAAGCACAAATGAAAATAATAATAATGATAATAATGAAGCTCTCATAGTAAACCACGATCAAAAATATTATCGGTTAAAAGAAAGCGTGCATTTTTTATCTTCTCATGAGTTATGATATAATGATTTTATATGTATTAAGTTTTCATGACAATTTTTGTTTTTATACCAAACAGTGCCCCTTTTCTAGTTAAATTTTGTACAATGTTAAAGAAACTAAAAATTAAATTTCCAAGGGAAAATATGCTTGATATCAATGTCAATTACTAAGTTACATGCACAATGGTTTTGTAAGCTGATGCAATTTATCATATCAAAAAAGGCATAGCTGGATAATGGATAAATGCTGGATAAATGCAGCTGAGACCGACTTCAACGGGACTTTGATGATCTGTTTTTACTAAAAAAGTAACAGATGCATTTTAAAATTTCTGCCAATAGATTTCTAATTTGAATCATTTTTGTCTGGATATTCTCAATAAACACAATTTTTAAACTATATACAGATAAAAAACGCAAATCGGACAGGTATTTTGGTTTTTATATTAATTAATAATTAAATTGAAAGATAGTTTCATTGAAATATAGATGTAGGAACAAAGATGTCATAGAGCGGTGCCGTTTGAAAGATGTAGTGACTAGAGTATGAAAGGTATATTGCGGTAGTTTGGCCATATGAAAAGCATGAATGAATGTAGACTGACAAAACAAATCCAATATAGTGTGATAGAAAAGATGGGCAAGGCTCGCCCTAGAATTTGGGCATATTGGTGGTTGGTGTACATGAGATAAATTAGTGGCGTGTTAAAAAAGGGTCAGGTTTTAAGCACCCAAAACCTACGATTTTGCATGGAAACATTGATGGATGTCAGTGAAGCAAGAGAGATATATCTCTCTTGCTTTTGCATACAAAAGTCTTATTACGTAAAAATCTATTGTCTCTGCCTATCCTTCTGGAAAATAAGCGTGAGTTTACATTATTATCATTATTATATTATAATCATCACATTTTTTTTTACGTTGAACAGGAAAAAAAATCAACAAGCCTTTACAAAATAGTAATTATTTTGATGTCTTGCAGTTACCACAGAATAATTGTTACAATGAAACATAAATTCTATATTTCTATTTATTTATTAATAATAGACTATAAATATTAGAAACTAATCTGTAAATATAAGTTTATTAAAATTACGCAATTATATTCTAAACGTTTAATTGAGAAATTAAAACAAAATACAATTTTCCTTACAGCAAGGAATAAGTTGTTGTTTCAATCAGAGGAACGGTTCAAATATGTATTTTAATAAACTCTAATCAACCCTAAACGTATGAAAATAAAATAATAGAAATTTTATAGGATCTCATTTAATACTTTCATCATCAATTGTTATTTTTGAAATATTGGCGATGAAAATAAGGTACAATTACAAAATGTCGAAAAAGTATAAGGATCTTAAATTTTTCAAATAGAGATTTTGAGATTTTTGAGATCATAGCCTATACAAAAGAAAAAAAAATATCTTAGCATTATTTATATATACTTCAAAAAATTGTACATTTAAATAGGTGCATATACATTTTACATTATTATTTGAAACAGGTTTTGGTTTGCTATGATACAAATACATTGCATGAAGCCAGCGTTTTGTTTTGCAGTAATAAATTAAAAACAAAGAATTACATTTCAATTCAAAATTTTTGTTTCAATTATGTTCTTGCTGTTAATTTAATTTAATTTAACTTAATGAAATGAACAACAAGGGCAAGTTTACAATAGGCTATCAATTTTTTTTAATAAAATTGAAATGTGAGTATTATTTTCTAGACAAGGAACCCGTGGTGGTTTTTTTTTTGTAATAAATTATCTGCTTGATATATTATCAAGCAAAAATTTTATTACAAAAAACTTTATTATTATAGAATACGTTTGTTTTATCATTTGTTGGGAAATCCTTATTAAAAATCAATACGATTTTATTATGAAGATCCAGATTGAAAGAAAATATTTGTTGTCATTAAAAACTGTATTTTTTATCGAAACTTTAATAGGTCACGTTTGAATTAAAATACTTATCGGGGTTAGTTTTAGGACTAGTATGAAGCTGTTTGTAGGTAGTGTGCTGAGAGAACACAAAAAATGTGTAAATATATATATGCACATATACAGGTGGATTCGATCATGGATTTTTCCACAAATATTCATAATCTTCTCCTTTTTTAGAACAACTTTACCATATTAACTATAACAACAATATATCATTGGAAATATGCTTATATATAACATAAAGTGAAAAAGAGAAAATCCTGTTCGGCCAGATGGCGCCGCGCGGGGCGATGTAAATGTCGCCGAAGATATTATTACATTAGTCTCTGATTTTCTACATGATTTCAATCATTTCTAAACAAAAAAGGCAAACTAAAGCAAATTATTTCGTAAGCGATACTTCCTTCCTTCTTTACGGACTCGCAAGCAGCAATGTCGAATCTGCAAACTCTCCAACAATAAATCTTGTTAGCATATTCGATACTAGTGAAAAACATTGTTAGTAAACATTTAAACATTAATTACACACCATCTCAGTTTCAAAAATGTTATTTTCGTAAACGTATCACTTTTTTAGCAGAATATCAAAAACTCCAATGCCGCGCATCCGGTAGTTGAACACGCGCGGATGGACGGACGCGCTGCGATTTGCTATTAGCCAATTTGATTTTGCTTTAATAGCATCGAAGGCTATGACAGATTTTTGAAAAGATGCTTACAGGTATTTTTGTTTCTCAACTGCATACGGAAAGTAAAGGTTTAAAAGTGGAAAAAATAGTCTCTCATCTAGTAATATTTATAAAAATGTTTATTGGCATAACAACGAAATATTTTAAATTGTCTCATTTATAGTTATTTGAATTATATTTAACAAATTCTATGATAGTGTTTGGCAACCCTGGCGCCGCGCCCTGCTCCGTGCCGGGCCCCCAAAATGAAATGCGGACGGGCAAATCCAATAGAAGCTGCATTCGCTATGTTATTGGTAGCAAAACGGTTTGTTTGCTTCCGACGTAAGCCTTCTGACCTTTGAATTTTCTCTTCTCGGATTTCCTTTCCACATTAATACTTTATTTCCTTTTGTATTATTTAGGATAATCGCCGGGCGATTTGCCTGGCTTTCTTTTGAGTTTGTAATGTATATTTCGGCTTTGTTTCTGTTTACTTAGAAACTCATGATGTTTTAGGTGATGAATAAAGTAAGAAACGTGTTACCTGGGTTCTATGCTCAGTGAAATTGTTGTGATTAACAAATATGTAGTTTGTATTTATAATAATATCGTAAAAAAGTAATATTCTAAATTAAATATGTTATAGAAAAATGCGAGTCATGTGTACATACTATGCACATAATACAGACCCCAAAAAAGTTGCTTTTCATTTTTTTTTGTTTGTCTATATATTTTGCTATTTGTTTGTTCAAGCATCACTCAAAACCTAATAGACCAATTTGAACAAAACTTTTGTCTTTTATTAGCAGGTGTGTACTGCTTAACATAGGGTACATTTTATCACGCTATATTAGTTACAAGCTAGACAGAGAGTAAGTTCACAATTTTCTCCCTTTTTAATTTGAAGTACCTACGGATAAGTTTGGATAAATGGTACCTACCTATCGGTAAATTTTTTGCTCTACGTGTGTCATAGAAAAAAAATGAGGCCAACTATCCACAGCTTTCTTACTATTGTTTCCGTACCGCTGTCGTTATACAATCCTGAAAGCAATTAGGTATACGCACGAAACTTTGAATTGCCTACAAATGATGTATAACGCGCAGGTATAACGCTCCTCGACCCTTCCTTCTTCTCCCTCGCTTTCCTATGTTACGCTATTGCGACGCTTTCGTGACTAACCTTACAGCGGCAAAGTTTCGAGCGTTGTACTGTATATATCTTAACGAATAATTATTAAATCTGTTCATCGAATAGCCCTATCAATATACAATTGTGTAAGCAAACAGATCGTACATTAGATAGTTCCGTTTACAGAAAGTTCATTTAACACAAAAGAGTGTTATTTATGTTATTCAATCGATAGCACCATGAGATTTTAAAATACGCTATAATTTTGTTGTATTAAATTCCTACGTTCCTACGTATTCCTACGATATTCAATAGATGGCGCCACTAAGTTTCTAAAACGTCGTAATGTGTTAATCAAAATAGTAATTAAAATTTTAAAGTCGGTATACGGGCGAAAGTTTTACGTGACAACGACTTTGAATGGTAAAATCATTTTAATGTGAATATTCATTCGTATAGTAGGAAGAAGGATGAAATAATAGTAACAATTTAAAACATTTATTTATACAAAGAATTATATTTAAAACATTAATTTATACAAAGAATCTCGCACTGAATTTCATATTAACAAAATTTTATTTTTACCTTACACATACATACGTATTTATATACAAATATACATACAATAACGCAATACATTTGCAAGCTATGAATAAGCGCGCGGCAGACCGATCATAGTTGAGTCCAAGGCATTCGGCGTCGTGACTCATCGTTACGTTACCGAGCGTTACATTTTTCATAAATAGCAACCTAATTTAAGATTCAAAAGGGATGAAAGGGCGGCTTTGACCTATAATAACTGGGGTTAACTTTGAGCAAATTGTATCACGATTCTATTTGTTTCAAAAATTAATATCGAACTTGGCTATTCCTCACGGACTTACATAGATTTTACATATTAATTGGTTAGTTGTTAAAAAAGTAATTGATGAATTTTCAATTTGATAAACGCATATTGATTTTATCTAAGATTTTTAATTGGTAATGATAGGGAACTAAGAAATGAAGAATAGTTTTTATGCCCATTTAAAACGTTTTCATGTTTCATAACCACCGTGCGAACGAAGTCGCGGGAAATAGCTAGTAAATCATATTAATAGTTTTGTATCGACTAGAAAAATTGGTAATGTCTTTGATTTTATATCGCATGCTTATGGCTTGAATGTGATTTTTTTTGGTAGTTACAAAATGTCCAATGTATTTGTTTAAAATTATTGTCGATTAGGTAAAAATCACCATGAAACGCCAATATAACGTTATAGAACACTATGAGAGATGGAAAATTCCGTTTTAACTTTTTATGAGAAAAATTTAGCAAAATATTTTTGATTGCTAAAAATTATATAGCATTTTTTAAACGATTTTAATTTTGTTTTAAGTTTATCACATTTATTTCTGAACAAACATGCTGTTTTATTACATATTCAGCCAACGACTCTATCTTTAGGATACAGAGTTATTCCCCAAAAGTAATTAGAGGCACAAACGTAGACAGTTTACTTTAGGAGCGTGCTGGTATCTTGACAGTTGTGCTCCACTACGCAAACATATGTAACGATTTAGAGAGATGTCGAATTCTTGTGAAATTGTGTTATAAAAAACTTATTAAAAATATTTCTAATGAAGTTTCGTTATTGAAAAAAATATCATCTAATCTACACTATAACGTTAATAATTACATTGTTCAATAGAAAAAATTGATAAACATAACTTAATTTTATATTTTGTTGTACATTAATTGATATGATTGTATTTTGGTGACACTTTGAAACATTGATTCAATTTGAAACGTTTGTTATATCGATATTCTCTACACGTAGGTACGTATTAAATGCGTTGTAAATTATTGTTTTTGATACTTTAGTGTTTTCTAAATTACAATTTTCGTCCGGTGAGTCAGAGTTCCGGGGACCCACTACTCCCTCTATTACGCCACTCGCCCATCCATCATCTTACTCGCCTATCCATCACTCTATTTCCCCTCCATCAGCTCACCTGTTCTGTACCATATATCCCTTTTTTATCCAAAAGACCGACTCCTCACTAGCGACTCCTCTGGAGTAGCGAGTATCCATTGGCGGCAGTGACCACCTGCTCTTTGGTAACTTGCATGCTTGTTTACCCTTTGATCTGCTTTAAAAAGATCTGAATCAAGTGAATCTGTAGCGATTTCCCTGGAGCATCATCGGAGTGATTCGATATTGTCATTAAACATCTATTTAATTATTTGCTAAAATAATATGAAATTCTCGAAAACATGCGGAAGTTATCGTTTACATTGGAATTGATTTTTCAGAAAATTTTACCTCTACGAATCAGATATTATTTTAGGAATCTTAGAATCGTTTTAAAAATTTGAAAATCATTTTTTTTTCAAACAATTTCCCAACTATCGCAGCGATGCATTGCAAATCCTAATCAATGCACACTTCAAATTAGGGTAATGCGCTCGCTCTTTGACGAAATGCGAATCAAGGGATTAATCTCTAACTCAAATCGGGTTAAAGCACCCGCTCCATACCACGCGGAGCGTCTCACCTCGTCGGCACCGGACGCCGGCGTCCCATCACGACGACCTCGCGAAAGCCTCCAATCTAAAGCAGAAGGGTTGTGGAGCATGAGCCAGCAGTGCAGTGAGAGATTAGACATGACCCGATAGAGGAGTAGGTACTACTTATTTACGTCAAATAGCTTTCATGAAAAGGTAATATTTGGAAAAAAGAATATCAGTATGCGCCGTGTGATTTATTAGTATCAATATTCAATCGTAGTAAATAATCTCAAGATATTGTACCGCGGGGCCGTGTACGACGAAAGGTGATCTCGCAAGGTTTTAATGATAACTTTAGAACTCCCTGTTAGAATATGCGTAGTGTATTAATTAGCCTTTTTAAATAATCACAGTTGAATATGTTACAATACTATCCTGCATAAATAAATGATTGGAAAAGCTATTGTACAAGCTGCAGCTACAACTACGCAGTTTTTACTAGAGATTCAAATGTTAGTGTTGTGCTAGAGCAGGCAATGCCAAAAAAATCATAATCTACACTTTATTATTTGTAGTTAATAAGTCACTTAATCTAGGTCACAATCATACGCCCATGTTAGGCAACAGTTAGTGCCGCGCGTGATCAAGTGTATTTATTGCTAATGCCCGTTATTTAACCATGTTATTCAAATACTCTTGACCGCAAAATAAAGTTGATGATTTAATAACGAACAATTTGGATTAGTTAATAAATTTTTCAAATTTATTGGCTTGGTTCAAGTTGTTTCAAACATTGGCTTTTGGCGTTGGCCGTGATTACAAGGCGTGCGCAGTTTAAAATCGTTGAATCGACAGCAGATTAGGTCTAGATTAGGGTTTCAATATTACTTTTAAAAACGTTCAAAATTTTTGGTTGATTTTATATTGAAATGTGTCTTCCATACCCGAGATGACACGCGCTTGTCCTGTTATGCACTGGAATCCTCGGTATATATTTATAGAGCACACTTAAGTGCGCTTTCCGTCTTGAAGGTGAAAAAATCTAGACAGTTATAGTGCTTCGTTATAGAAAATAATATATGTCTCGCTCCCGAGTCACTTCTTGGGACGGCGCATGATTTTCGTGAGGTTTGTTAATACGGGCGCTTGATCGTTGTTAAATCCATTTACATGGAACCTCAAAACAAAAATTTCTATAACCTTTGGCATTTTCGTTTAATTCTTCGGCATTCGGAAGCAAAATATAGCAGCTTATAGCTTTTATAGGATTCTGCTCGTTTGAAGCCGCATTCCGTTTAGAATCTCTTACTGAAAGTCGTAAATAAGGAAGTGCGCCTCGCGAGTAAACACACGAATGAGGATAGGTTAAAAACTTTCGCCGATTTTATGTGGTTCATAAACGTTTTCAGCTGAAGCTACATCTACGTCGATCGTAAAGCGCCGGGCTAACGGGAAATTAAAATTCTGGGATAACACTCACATTTATCATAAAATCAACTGGATACATATTTGTTTAAGGCTTGAGTTGCGAATTAATATGAAATTAAGCTTAGATTGTTAATGTTTTTAGCGTAGTATTTTACATTTATTCAGAAATTATTTTTTAATATCGAAACTAAACCTTGATGTTTTTAATTTTTTTGGTTGAATGCTCTCTATCAGTGTAGGTACCCACCGATTTACAAAACGTATCTCAGTTTTCAGCTTTGGTTGTTTAACGTGCGTTTGCGATTGCGTATTCTGGGGTTTTCCAGCTTGGTTGTTTATTACTATTAAATCCCGTCTATTCAGTCGTGTACGCTATTTATCTTGATGTATTTCGTGTCCATGACCGTTATACCTTAAGGATGTCGAGGTGGACGTCCGTCGGTTTTGCTTTCTGCCTTATATATTTGCTCTTAATGTCAATGAGATTTTCTATTTTAAATATGCTCTTTTTCGTTAGCTTTTGACGTACACTCAACGTGGATGTCATTTTTGTGTTACGAGCCATGTTCTGGTAACCATAAATTAGAGTTGGTGGTCGGCAGGATCTATTCGTCCAGACCATGGGATTGTTCACTATCTCTACTTCACCAAATTTATCAATGACACCGTTCTTGTCGTCGAGTCAGGATTATGATCTGATCTGACTTTTTTAATATGTTTTATAAAACTATCATAACACATTTCTAGGTGAATTCACAATTCATATGTGGAAATTTAGATAACAGTGGTTTGTTCTGTAGTAATTTCTCTTCGCACATATTAGGAACTTTGACTCTTTGTTCTCCAATTCCACGCCAGGATCGCTTCCGTCGTAAATGTCTTTAGAAATTTTATGTATTTTCAATGAATACTATTTTTATCTATTGCTTCTCAGACGGATTTGTAGATGTAAGATAAAAATATTCATCGTTTGCGTGCAATTGAGCTACAATAAAGGTCTTCCTCAATACATTCTTTTTCTTTAGCATTTGTTTTTGAATTCCATAAGCATGGTATTTGGCGAAAGATAGAAATCCTAATGACCAAAGTGAAAGTGAAGATTTACTACAACAGTTTTTACAAAATTTTTTCGTACTGTCTTTTGTTGTTTAGCATTTTTTTTCATTTTTATTGAACTAATTCAAGTATTTGAAATAGCTAAACCAAATAATTGACGTATAAATACCAAATATCATCCTCGACTTTTGAGAAGTCGAATGTAAATCGGACTTAGATTTATTACATTTAATATTATACAAGGTGTTCAGAAATCAACAACATCGAGTTATTATCACTACGCAACATCGTAGTTTTCTGCTGGTTAATTTGCTTTTGCAATTGCATATAAAACGTAATCATCGTTTTGCTGATGGTTGACGGCCAAAAATTTTTGACAGTTTTTGATCACCTTCTCTCATAAAGCCAGTACAAAATCCCTTTGCGTGTTTCTAGTTACCTTTAAGAAAAGGTATTACAATGCACTTTTCTTTATTGTTAAAACGACCAATAATCGCTACTAAAATGTCTATATGAGTAAAAAGACATTGTCATTGAGACCTAGAATCTGTGCCTTTTGGTACATAATAAGTCATTGCTCCTACAACATCTGCATATTCTCTTACTCGTTCTTTACTTCAGAAATCGCAAAATAGGTATGGTGTTTAAAAATAAGTTTTAAGTTTTAAAACAGTCCGCTCATACGTTAACGAACACACAGAACACTAACAGCGGTCTGTAACAAAGGTATATCAGATTTAGGAAGACAGACTACTGCTCGTTTAAACCCGTGGAAGAAGAGAGAAAAAAAAGCCTAAATTATACAGTTCTGAATACGTTTCTTTTATCCTACATAAAGAATCGAGACCAAGGGATTTCTCGTTATAACATAATAACCTCTGGTCAAACAGGCGGCGGCTGGAGGCGCGATCAAAGAGCGGGCCCTCGGTGCGTGAAATTGGATCACGTGGTTAGGTCACGTGCACACCGCCGCGCCGCGCCCCGGCGATCGCTGGCTTATCGATCCGCTCGTGAGTGTGAAGGACGTCTTACGATTCTGTTAAGGGATTATTAGGTTTTTATGAATGCTAATAGGGAAATTATATTTATCTGAAATAATTTACCAGTTTTAATCTTGTACTTATACATTAATGCCCTGTATGAATACGTTTAATTCATGCTGACATGACAGTTCATCAGCCCCTTCGCTGAACGCTATGGGTTGTGAAAGTAAATAAATAAAAAAAAGGAGAAAGGTATGAGGATTAAAAAAAATGACCCAAAATCGTCTATTAACGATTCCGAATCGAATAGTTAAAGTGTCACATCGATACGGTCAGTAGTTTTTTACTGTTACTGAAAACAAATTAATCACTTTATAGACAGTGGCGTAGCTAGATGAGGGCGGCGGAGGCGGCCCGCACTGAGTGCCACTCATTTAGGGGTGACACTCAGGTTCACCCGCAAATTTTGATTCACAAAAAATGCACAACTAAATATAAAACATTGTTTATCATTAGAGTTTTTCTTCAACTTAACAGTTTTAATTTTTAAAGTGTCACTTCAAATCCGCCCCGGACGACACCCAGGCTAGCTACGTCACTGTTTATAAATACATATATGCGACGATATATAACGGCAAGGTATTAGTGATCGTTTCCATTCTTAAGCGACTTGTATGGGGCGTTCGACATTTTTGATGTGAAATAATTAATGCTGTAATTAAATGGAAAGTTTCGACTCGACTAGTCTCGTATTTCGTCGACTCTTCCTGCTTTGGCGCCCCCATCTCAATACGTTTATTATTAACATGTTATTGTAAACATAAATATATGGCTTTAATAGACCTTACTAAATCCCCGTAAGTCAATTAATAAAAATGAAAGAGAAAATAATTATTTATTTTTCACGACTCTCTCAATAATTGCGAGATTTTAATTATAAATTTTATCAACAAAGGAATGAATTTAGAAATAAATATAGAGTTTTTTTATAATTTAGTGTAGAACAGCAATTTTAGTGGGCTACATTTAATAATATAATTTACTTACTTCCCTCCTGCGGATTTGTACGCGTGAATATAAATTACGTACCAATTCTTATATCGGTAGTCTTCCTAATTTCAATCTCGGTCATGTTCTTGATTCTAATTCCGATCCTAATGATAAGAAACAAAATTCTTCATGATTTTTTGAGAAAACGCGACCCACATTTAAATATACTATGCTTTGCTACAAACATGGTTTACATTCAGCGTTTCGGGATAGATAGATTTTAATAGAATGAAATATTTAAAAAAATTAGCCAATTCATCAAAATTACAATTTTTTTGTAATTTTCATGGTAGTCCAACTCCCCAGCATAGTTCATAGTTCATGGGGAGACAAGGTTACTTATAATAGAGTCGCAACCGTGCCTGAGGCGAGGATTACGATATAAAATTTTTAACTACTCTTATACCATTCAGTAATCAGCATACTTTTCATTAATTCAGATTACTAATTTCAGGTTGACCTGAACCATCCCTTTGTAGTTGTATGTAGATGTAGGTCAAGGCTATTTACAACAGAAATAAGCAAATTTCAGAAAGATTAAATGCAGTTAGGATAGGTTGTTCTTTCACGGGATTCCAGTCCATACTTTCTGAATGTGTTGACAAAGTCTGGAAACCAACCATGCCTGGAGTACATTGCAATACAATTAAAATTAGTATAAACACGGCTAAAATACATACATAGGTCACATTTAAACATTTTTAGAACTGGCAACTGAGAAAGGAAAAAAGTATATATTTAATTTTAAAAAACGGAAGTCTCCGTCAGCCTTATTATATATATATATTGCATTTGTCCGTCATTTCTTTTTAAAAATTGGTGGCAAAGAGAAAATTGTCTGACGTAAACATGAATTTAACACGAGCAAATTTTGTTGCAATTATTTTGTATGACTTTCGTTACCATTTAAGCAAACAGTCATAACAGACCGTTGGCCTATCATGATGAAGCTTCATCCCTTGTTACTGTTTAGTTATAACTGGTTTAACGAGTTCAAACGAAGTCGCAGTAATCTGACTGACGATCTGCGTGAGGGACGTTTTTTTTAGAATTGTTTTAGACGATATAAAACAACAGTCACTTCGGAATGGTACAATGACAATTCTTTGCCTTATGTTTTGGAAAAAGTTCTGGATAAACGACCGCGCAATTCCTTCATCTTGATGATGAAGATGAAGACGATGAAGACGCCTCACCAAATATCGCCAGACAAACAACTAACTATTTGGGGATGTTAGTTATAGAAACACTAGTTCATCTGATTTACAGCCCCGACCTCGTACCATGTGATATTTATTTATTTTCTACAATAAAAAAAAAGAAAGTGGTTTACGGTCGCCGAGGAAGCAGCAGCTCTAAATGAAAAGGTTGTCGAAGCGCATTCTCAGTTTGCAGAGCAAAAAATATTTCTCTCAGTGGTTCCGTCGAATGCAGCGATGTAATTATTAATCACAACGGATACTTTTCAGAATATTGATAGTAATAAAAATAACTTGCTAGTTTGTCTATTTTTTTATTTTCTAAGGAGCTCCAGATTGACCCACGTATGTACATTGTTGCGTTAAAATAATATGCAAGTAAATTGTTTTGTTACGAAGATCCAGTGTCAATTCTCCGTCTCCTTTATTAGACCATAAAATCGGTTGTGCTTAAAGTGCATTGCAAGACAAGTCCAGTAAGCAGTAAGTGAAAACATGGCTAAGATATGTTTGTTCCGTTATGAAGTTCAAGTTTTTGGATTCCGATTCCAGTTTTCCAGACCTTTTGAATCTGTCATCAAAGTGTCAAAAGTATTCATGATTAGAGTGCATTTCAAGATAGTTTTATTAAGCTCAAACACGGCTAAGAATGTTGTTCTGTTATAAAGTTCTAATGCTTACCTTGCGGCTTCATCATCAGACGCCAACAATTGCTCATGGCCAAAGTACATCCCAAGAGAATTCCAACACGCGCAAACACAGCTAGTATATGTTGTTTCGTTACGGATTTCTTGTGCTTACCTTCTCGCTCCATCATCAAATCAGTTAAATAATATCGTATTATTCTATTGTCATTAGAACTACATACGATTGCTAACTTTCAAGATGATAAAAATATCAAAAGTGTATTAAATTCAAACTCTAAAATTTTCTCGATACAATTAAATTCCAAAACAGACCCTTATAATTAACCTTTTTACCTGTTATTGGGAATCGGTAGGTAACCAATTTCTCTCTCTCTGTACTTCTTTTTCAGGATAATGGTACTAAAACTGTCAACAAACTGCCAAAACAGTTTATTATATATGCGTTGTTTTATTTTAAACGAATTTTATTTGGTTTTTGTGCTTATGTCTTTAATTCGAATCCACGTGCATCAATCCTATTTCAATTTTTGTATGCGCTAGGAATAATAGTTATCGATTAAGTACCCGTTAATAGTGATGATAATGCGCGGGGATATTTCTCTCTCCTTATCGGGGTATCACCTTAACACTATCAGGTAGAAACTACCTGTTAGGCAAAAAGTGTGAATTTATGAAACAAAAATTCATCACTGTACAACAGTTTAGAATTTAGAAGCTTAAATGGTATAATCTTCGGTAGGGATGTTGATGATCTGTTCATGATTCTAAGCTCGAATGGACTATATTTTCGTGTTTGTTTTATATTTTAATGCTGACGTTAGACAGAAACTCAGATTATTATATTTATTTATTTAGTCAGTTTATTATTACACAGCATTAACAAAGAGTAAGATCATTGTTACTGTGTACTAAGTAAATCCAAGAAGATTACGCAATTACTTAGAGACTCAATGTATTCGAATTACATTTTATGCTTTTCTAGGATTTCGTAATACGTCTAGAGAAGGATTGGAAAAGCCATTGTGGTCACTTGATTTCATTGAAATGTAAATCTCTTTGGTTCATTTTAAGGGGGATTCTGAAAAGGAATGAGTTCAAAGAGAATTTAAAAATATGTAGTGTAAACGAAATAAAACTATTATTCGAATTTCAAAGAAAAATGTTTAACTCGAACAATGAATTAATTTTACTAAGTATTTTTAACGGAAAATAATTAAACAATGACAGTCACAAGTGATGATTAAGACTTATTTCAAATAAAAAACTTGATTTCAATCGATTTATACAAATCGTACTAATAGAGTGTGGTCAAAAAGTGAAAAGTGAAAAATGAGGTTGGCCGAGTGGCCACTTTTAACTCTATGGCTTAGGAGTTCAGGGTCCTCGTTTTCAAAGAGTCTCGTCGGTGGTTACACGTACCTACAATGCGATCGCGAAACCTGAAGCTGAAGAACGCAGCCGTCTTTCGCCGTAGACGATTGTATTAAATACATGTTTAGAGTTCCAGTGGATCACTCTATCTTTCATCAGACATCCTATGCGCTCCTAAAAGGCCGGCAACGCGCTGGTGACTCGTGTCCATGGGCGGCCGTGAGCATTCGCTGAAATGAAATGTCCATGATTCCATCCGTACGCTTAGCGTTCACGTGTTCTCCGATCCTCCCTGAGCGTTACCGGGCAGTGCACACGTACAGATCGACGCCATGACCACTCTCGCCCGTAGTGCTGCCGTAGTGCTCTCCGGCATACACACACGAGTCTGTTTAGGTGGATGACCCACACACACTACAGGACCTTCCTTGGTCTAACTGTTGATTTTTTAAGAGGCACATATCACAGAAACGAGGTGATTATCGTTGATGCCTTAAATTGCAATAATTTTTCCAAAACATCCAAATTTGACCTGATAGATGTGAGAAATCAGTCAGTGTGATCTTTGATATTCCCAGCGTGGTGATTAAGGCGCCTCCTGAAAGACACACGTTTCTTGTAGAGGACCCCTTTAAGTAACGAATGGATGTGATATTTATTTACGTTGGCACCAGCGATACACAAGACGAGGTTTTAAATCGTTGGGGAAGAATTTTCATAATCTTATGGATTTATCGTTGTGATTTGTTTCGGGTCGATAATGATTTCAACACCAAAAAATTATGTTACAAATCGAATGAATGTTTTAGTATATCGGAATTATAAAACTCTCGAGTGAAAGAATATTGTTATCAATCAAAGGCACGAATACCGCGGCCTTGGCATAAATTCGATTCGAAGCATACGTAGATAACAACGTGCGACCCATTAAGAAATATTATGGAAAGTAGATAGTCTTTTTACGTCGAACTTACTTTTGATTAACGAATTTGCAATTTGCCTTTTCACCGTTAGTAGGCGTGTAAATATGCTGCAAGGTGATTATATATAATTAAAAGATAAACTGGGAAAAAAATCTAATTTAAAAAAAATTATTACTAGTTTAAAGCGGTAGAGCCATGTTGTGGTTAACTTGGCTGCAGCACGAAAATGAACTAGCTTGAAGGAACCGACGTGAAGTAACAGATTCCGCTGCCGGATTTCGTCCAGTGAATGAGAGTTCCGGTGGTTCACTGCCCTCTCTATCAATTCATCCTCTCCAATACTCCACCTCACTACTTCCTTCATTACCCCACTTTTTCCACCATCAGTTCACGTGCACTCATTAGATATCCTATTCCTATCCAAGATGTCGGCAGCGCACTCTGGGATCACGAATGTTTATGGGCGGTGATGACCATCTACTCTTTGCTGGCTCGCAAGCTCGTTTGTCTCTCGAAACCGCTATAAAAAAATAATATTTTCGTAAACTAAAACGTAAAAAATAATCGTATTGGGTATCTTGTAAACGATCGTAACGGTGTGATGCAAATCTTTATTTTGATATTCGCTATTAAAGTTTGCCTATATAGCTAGGTGTCTTCTCCGAAAAAAATAAATGAAAAAGAAATCGATGCGTTACTGTATTTAGTGCCTGGAATTTCAATATTTAAATTACATAAATAAAATATTGGCATTTACATATATTTTGTTTTCATGTATTTCCTGTCGGGAATGAACGTAAGCAACTTTTCCCGTGGGGAAGTTATCATGTTCCCACAGGCAAACAGGAACGGCGTCGAGCAAAGTCGGATTGGCCAGGTACTAGACTATAAATAGGCACGCTAAGTCATTAGCGTATAAATAGTGACAGTAGTATTCATATACGTCGCGGTGGGCGTGATTGCAACACCCTTCACGATAACAAATCCACGTGCCTCTCATAAGTCACGTAGGATTGCATTGAAACAGAGTCGGCAAGTCATAAAATTATAATTGCGACAAGAATTAAGAAATTGACGCACTGCCAATCAGACTCAATAATTGTGTCTACTACAAGGATGTTTATTAAATTTTAAAATATCCCGTAGACAAGTCACTTTTTTTTGACTTATCAATAGATTTATTAATAGTTTTTCTAAAACTAACAGTGTAGTGTTTAGTTTTAAGTAGGGAATTGGATTCCAAACCGTGACGAAGTCTGTGTTTGCTTTGGGCGAATGCAAAGTATTAATTTACCGGCGTTAGAGCTACAGGAATTTTTTCAATTGAATAATTATTACGTTGAGTCAATGTAGTGTTTAAAATTATGCCCTAGGGCGTTTTTATGCTGCCTGGTAAGTTCACTGGCGAGAGGTGAGAATTTCCAATTAATATAGACAAATGAATAGCAAAAGCTTATCTAAAAAATACTACATTATTCGGTAAACTTTAGCCTATCAAAATTTGACCTATTTGTCTGTAGCCTATTAACGTGAGATACAATGGAATATAAATATTTCATCACGGGTTACATTATTAAGGCTATGTTTAGCTTTTGGTGTTTAAGTAGCTTCTTTGGGTAAATTTTCATGATTCATATGTTGATGAAAATTGTATTTAATACATATCAAAATATATATTTTTTATTGATGTAAATTTTAACACGAAAAAATGAAACATGTCTTTTCATCAATATCGTTAATGATCTCTTACAATTAATTATGACATAAAACAGATGAAATAAATTTATTGAAAAACTATCCAAAATAATTTCTCCAAATAGCTTTATTCTTAGAGCATTATAAACAATATTATCGTAATAGATAGGTTTTTAGAGTTCAGGGCCAAAGTGGCAAAAATGGAGTTTCGTCATATCCATACCGTCCGTATGTCACAGTTATTTTATTTAAGAACTTCAAGACGTTTATTGATGAAATTTATAGTATAGACGTCTTGCATAAGCCGCTACTTAGTTTAGTACTTAAATAACAAAAATAAATACTTTTAAGAGGGGCGCTCCATACACTAACAGTAGGTGTAAAAAAATTGTTTTCAGCAAACATCAACGTATGGCAAATTTTTAAACAGTTCTTTTAAAAATATTTTGGAGTTTTTCAGCAATTTTTTTGATTAAATGAAAATACCGTAAATTGTGTCCTCCCCTTCATTTTTAGGCCGCATCTCCAAAATATATGAAAAAAATTACAAAGGTAACGCTAAATAAATACTTTCAATGAAAATTATTTTTAACATAATCGAATATATTGTTTTTGAGTTATTGCCGAAAAACAGCGCTTCTCAACAAAAGAACGTAAGTGTCATGAAGATACGGTCTTTTGCTGGTGCTTTTTGCTTTACACTATTTTAAGAACAATAGTCGACATACCTACTTGTTTCTCTTTATAGACGACTAAAGTGTTTCTTCTTATTATGTGCGGGAAACATGGAAAAAAGTCTACCAACGCAGTTTTTCATCTGTATTTAGTGCATTTCTTTGTAGTGACGGCTTCAGAAGCCTACATTGAGTATGGTACGACATGCTCTTGTCCGTTTTTTATTTGTCCATATCAAACAACTATTCATTCTTTACATAATGGTACTTAACTCTTTTTTACGAACTATTATCGGAATGCTTGTATTTTGCACCGCGTCGCATAACGCGTCATTTGTCAACTATTTACACTTGTTATCGTATTAAGGTTCCTACTTGTTACAGGTAATGTACAGATGGGAAAAAAAATTGTCACGTCGTTCATTTTATGCGTTATTCATTTTTTTAGATATTTTCAAATATACTGTGTAAATTATGTATTGGTCGTGATTTTAATCTGATAATAAATGAAATAAATAATAAAGTGTATAATTTTTGACGTGACAACGTCTTAAATTAGGTTGCGGCTGGGAGTCACTTATGAAAAAGTGTAACGCTCGGTAACGTAACGATGAGTCACCGAACGAGAGAGGCCCGCCGAATGCCTTGCGTCTCTCTCCCACTCAACTATGATCGCCGCGCGCGCAGCACTAGAGAATTAGTGCATAGCTTGCAAATGTATTGCAAGTTATTGTATGTATATTTGTATATAAATACGTATGTATGTGTAAAGGTAAAAATAAAATTTTGTTAATATGAAATTCAGTGCGAGATTCTTTGTATAAATTAATGTTTTAAATATAATTCTTTGTATAAATAAATGTTTTAAATTGTTACTATTATTTCATCCTTCTTCCTACTATACGAATGAATATTCACATTAAAATGATTTTACCATTCAAAGTCGTTGTCACGTAAAACTTTCGCCCGTATACCGACTTTACAGGCAACCAAATTTTTTTTTTAATGAAAATATTCTGTACTCGTATTTATAAAATACGACTCAAATAATACACATTTGTTTTATTTACAGATTGTTTGTGGCCAAGATTTGTGTTGCTTTTTTTACAGCATTTATTAGGAGCAAATGAGCATGCGAGTAAATAGAGAGTAGGTAATCACAGCTGTCCATACTTAAGCCATCCATACTCGCAACACCAAAAGAATCACCACTAAGTTGACGGCCTTTTGGGACGGAATAGAGTAACAGCAGTGAGCCACCTAAACTGTCACTCACTGAACATATCAAAAATATTGTCTGTTGTTATGTTATTGAGACATCCCGCATTGTTAATCTCTCGAATTACCTTTTATAGTTTTGTATTTTGTTGAGTGTCTTTTCTTCTACTTACCGCGACCCGTGTCGCCGCATACCTCGATGTAGATCGAAAGCGCGAAGTACGTTTGCTGACAGTACCTAAAATTGTTACTAACATTGACTTTTTTTGTTCACAGTACTCAATAGCCGGGCGATAGTTATCAGACCGTTATCTGCTTTGGAAGGTTCAATCTTACCTCGTCTCTCCCACTTGTGAGCGTATCGGGGCAAACACGAGCGTTTGATTTTACAAAACTGGATAAATATTTGATCGGAATGGGAAATTTGCTGCTGTATTTGTGCATCGTCGTGCTGTCTAGTGACGTGTGCTATGACGTGTACGCTAGTGAAGATGAGATCAATAATAGGCAAGTGTTGTTACGTAAACTGCGACAGGTGGTCGAGGGCGATCCAGACAAAGACACGGGACCGTCGACAGTATGGAATGACGTTGTAGCCAAGGAGATGGTGGCTAAAGTCATACCTTTTCCGCGTAAGAAGGACCCTGACGAATCTTCTGAAGAAAACAAGCCTGTAATATTGAAAGAGCTCACATCCTGCCTCAGCGGTTTATTGCTCTGGTACAAGAACAACGTTTACGACGTGTTTTTCGGTAGAAGCGCGAGCGGAGCTGCCAACATAGAAACGGAAACTAGCGGCGATCCCAAAGAAGAGGTGGAAATAATCGAACCCAGATATCATGGCAGGGTATGCGAAGAGGAAGGCTGCAACGGTGCGGCGCCGGCCGCGTGCCCCGAAGGTGAAACGAGGAATTCCGAGGGTATCTGCGTGAACAGCCGGATGATTTTAAGGTTACCCTCCCGATGTCCGATTGGATACGTTATGGATAGAAGTGGATATTGTAGACAGTTATGGTAAAAATTAGACATTATTTTATTACATTATTTGCTAAAACACAAATGACTTTCATTTGTTGTATTTGCGTTTCCTATTTTCGATCAATGTTCATTTCAGGTTTAATATTCACATTTTCTCCTCAAAACAATATGTTAATTGAACAGTAACGTAATTAATTGATTTTTGTCGCAATCATTAACTACTACGAAAAAACCAAATCCGAAAACATTCACAGAATCTGCGCTTGAGAAAATTTCCAAAACACTGAAAAGTAACAATTTCTCAATCTATCTTACTACGAGTATCAGCATCACGTCCTTGATGTAGCTTTTATCGATTTCTAGAGTTATCATTGTCATTTATCTGCCTGTATGTTCGTATATTTGTTTATATATTTGTTTTTAAAGTGATCTCAAACGTGATTTTTTATTTGATAGGTACTCAAAGAATTCTATAAAGTGATTTTTAGAATGGCTATCTATTTGTTTGTACGTTTGCTCAACTAAATCACTGGCAAAGAGTAGAATATTAAACTGTTATTTCTATATTAAAATTACATATTTTTTTAAAGCTTAAACTTAAAAATGTGTCTATACATGTTTTGATGTAATTATAAAATGCGTGATTTAAGCTACATGAGTTCTATTTAGATACAGAGATTTTTTCGTTTCATAGAATAGTCATTGCAAAATTTTATTATATGCACACCGGTAAAGACTAATGCACAATAAAAAAAAAAAACAGCCAAGTATGTGTCGTGGCTGGCGAAGTGTAGATTTCCATAGTTCTCCGTAACAATATACAGACTCAAAAGGGGGCTTTTTATTTGCCCCCTATTAATTGACTTATTAATTGAGTTCATGGTTTAACGGCTAATAACATTTAAAACTGACCCACACAGTACGGGCTTAGGGATATTATGATTTTATACTCGTATAATTTTACATGGTTTATAAACTTATATTTACTATTGTACACAGCCAACAACGTTTTGCTTTTTACCACTCAAGTATATTTTATAATTTGGACGGCTGTAACTCGCTAACTTGTAAAGCCTATTTAGCTGTAGTAGTTTAAATTTTAATAATTTTGTTATATTGCGGTGAATTTTTTCATCTCGTGTCTCATTCAATATCCAAGAATAACTACATACATGGCAGAGACCGACGACGACATTTGATTCTAACAAAAATTAACTCTTTAAAGTTTCATATTTCGCAAACGGACCCCTAAACCGAAGTATGATTGATTTCCACAGACCTACAGTGTTTCAGAACGAGCTATCCAACGATACCTTACACCACAGGATAGACGGAAAAAAAAATCTATTCTCATTACGTGTAGGAGTGAGGCATATATATTTTTAATTTTATTTAACTAGTGTGGAGTCTCTGAGCTAAGTCGCGGACAGACAAACTGATAGACAGCCATACAAACAGACGGATGGACGGCCTTGGCGCAACTACAAAGGTTTTTCGTCGACTAACAGTTTTTATAAGCTATTATTAATTTTAACTGTTTCGGTAAATGTCTGTGGGTAATAAACTTTACAAGTTAAATTAAACAAACTTCTTGGTGTTAGATTGAATTGAAATTTTGGATAAATTAAATGTAATATAATCATGTCATAGAGCTGGTTTGACGATGCAGGCGTAGGGCAGTCGTAAGAACTTTGTAATGAAATGAGGCAACCCAATCGAGTTTGGGCGCGTATGCGTTGTTATCATAAGTATATTAGTTCTAGATCGTGTGCATGGTCTCAATGATGGAGGCGCAAGGTGGTCATAGGAACTCTGCAACGATACAGTGCAAGTCTATTGAGATTGGACTTGTTTCATTTGTTATCACATGTATTTTCGTGGTCCTGGATGATGTTCAGGGTCCTGATGGTGAAGCCTGAAGGTAGTCGCGGGTACTTCATAATGAATGACGCAACCCAATCGAAATAATTCATGCATCAAACCGACACCGACTTCGAAGATTCTTAATGTAACTAAAATTTAAAAAAATGAATAAACCAGAAGAAAAATAAAAAAAGGATTTATAATATTAAATAGTAACCGAAACGTTAAAAGTCAATTTATTCTGATAGGAAATAATCCATTTTATAATTATAAAATGGCATATATTATATACCTTATATATACGTTAACCAAGCCAATCGCATTCTCTATATTTTCCCAACTGTCAAATATAACATGCTTTTATTTGAAAATCGCTTGATTTCAATGAGAATAAACTATTTTTCAAAGTTTTAGTTTTCTTTTAATGATATAAAGGTACCTTTTTTTTAATTTTTCTTACGTTTACGCATATTTTTTTTATTACTCGCTATGGGGCAAGTATAATAAAAAACAGTTTTGTGATTTATCAATACTAATTAAATTAAAAAAACTCAGATACGTCTAAAGTTTTAACAGCTCAACTTCTAAAATTTTAAATGACTTTTAAAAAACATTTGATCGCGTGGCAGCCGTAGTATTTCCACCATTTCGATAACCTATCAGAGTGTATTGGTAGGTTTTTTGGGTCTATCCAATATAATACTTTGCGGCTACAGTGGCGGCGAGTCAATTTTCGCCAGTCATCGAATATCTTTGAGGCGGCGTCGTTTGATCTCAGGTGGGGTCACGCCTTTGAAGATCGCCGAGCGTGAAATCGACTTCATATTGTCTATGTGAGTTCTTTACCGCTTATTTCGCGCATGATCTATATGAATCGATGGCTTCTAAATAATGGAGGTATTTGGATATCACGTTAGAATTCGAGGAGTAGAGAGGGCAGGCTAACAATATAACAATTAACAAAACTGACACGTATTTGCGCTGACAAAGGCTGCCTGCTCTACTACGTCTAGCGCGGTTGATTCTATACAGTACCTAAATGTAATGTTCCACATAGAATTATTTAGTAACTAGTTTTCGCCGGCGGCTCCACTCGCGTGGACGTCAAATGAATCTCTTCGTCTTTTGGATCGGCCGATCACACTGGCAATCACCATCTCGATCGCGGCCTCGCTCTTTATTTTGTTGCAGTCGCTATTCCGATTCAAACTATTATCAACTTCCAGAGGAACGTAAACTCTAACACCGAAAACTCATTGAACGTCACTGAATTGTATTATGAAACGATCTCGCTTTTTTTATTCTGATCTCAATCCCGGTCCCGGTAGAGATTTTAGTACTGAATCGGTGTTGAACTTGATCTTCTTTAGAAAATTTCTGTTACCAGTAATCAGTCGGTATAAAACGGAGAGAGATTCGTTTCGTACTTAAGCGATTGATGTTGTCAGCAAAAGCTAGTAATTAGTAGTTAATATCGTTCCAATTTAAGGCCTCATGTTTATCAGAAATTCAATTTTATATAGATTGAGTGGTTTTTTTTTTGCGTGACTTGTGTTCAAAGAGATAGACAAAACTACGAATAGAGAAAAATAAAGAAAAGAACTAAGTACATTTTTGCATTCTATTACACTTCGCCCCCCAGTTCCTTTTTTTTTGTGGAAATACTTAATGTACAGCCACAACGAAGCCTTTGATTTTATTATGATATGGATATGATAACACAGATGATATACCGTTTGAGCTCGGATAGTTCAAAAATGTATAGGTAACTATGTTCTTTCATGTTTAATATATTATAACTATGAATATGATTTTCAGCAACAAAAGAGAAAAATTTAGAACTATTAAGTCATGTAGAAGTTGTTACAAGATACAAAGACATGCCGCCGATAATAGAACAATTCTATAGTTTCTATCATAAAACGCCAACATTTTATGAAAAGTGGTTTTTCTCAAATTGCACTGAAAACAACAACTGACTCAAATTTTTGAAAATAACTTTCACAGAGAAGTTACAAATATATTTTTTGATGTACATTTTTCGATTAAACGAATCAATTTTGATAAAATTCATAATATTCAACGTTGATACTTGAGGATTAAATCTAAAAATAAAACTTTGATATTGATCGGTATAATGGCTCGCAAGTTATTTTGGAAAAAAGCAGATTGTAAAAATTTTTATTTTTGAGGCTACACAAAATTTAATTTAAACTCAAATTTTCAGTTAAAGTACATTTTAGTATGCCATAAGCCCGATCATAATGAATAGACTACTATAGGTGTAATTAGAGACATCAGTTTTTTAAAAACTTCCAGACTGCTTGCTGTAGATGTTATTAGAAAAACAGTTTTTTGAAGTTTGGAGAACAGACTTTGAGAGCGGGGGCGGACCGAGCGCCAAAAGCGCGACGTCAGACTTGACGTGTTTTAACGGACGTGGATGCTCGAAACTGACGATACTTCGCGTGTGGACGATCAGAGAAAATATATGAAATGGGGCGTGTTGCGGGATAAATGACGTAAGCTATTAGCGGAAGTGAGTGATAGTTATTTCAAGGCCACTAGACGATCTTGGGCTCACGCGTCCTGGACTGTTAAGAAGGACGCCGGTCGTATGAGGTAAGCCCCAGCGGATTAACGATTTCCCTTCTGTTCGGACATGAACAAACTATATCCCTTGCCAAACTGACAATTTGCATCGGTCATTTTGTTAAGTGATATTCGGATTATTACTTTGGAAGCAGTGTTTTGGTAACAATTATTCTTTAACACCCCCCTGTATCTCCTCGCCTCCTCACATACACACACACACACACACACACACACACACACACACACACACACACACACACACACACACACACATACACACGCACGCGCGCATATGGAAGCATTCATATTATAAACATCAGTGTAAAAGTTATTAAGATTGCTTCTCCAATTACATCATAATGTGAAGAAAATCGGTTTTTCGAAACTTGGGATGAAAACACTAAGAGTATTGTCGTGAAATTCACATTTGCAAGCTAAAAATGAAACTATAAAATAATTATTCTATAAAAAGATATCCGAGAATAGGATTCTAAGCGTAAAAACCCCTCTCGTGTCCTCGCTTTCCCCTCTGTCGGCGCTTATCATGCGTTTTTATATTATAAAATGTAGTTATTTTGAAGTGGAGTTTTATTTTTGCGACCAGTACGTTCGAAGTGAAATGCGATCATTGCGGAAACTGAAAAACAAGCTAGAAAAATTTCTTATCGGGTAATCTCTTCATTTTTGATCAATATATCTAACATTTTTTTTATCACTATATTTTACACTTATAGATTCAAAATCAAGCTTAATTAGTCTCAGAAATTCATATAAGTAACGAAACCATAATGAATCCCAAAAAGGAATACTTGATTTTTTTTTATTCAATTAAAAAAGTACAAAATCATCAGTAAGTATAAGTCGATAACCCTACGTGTTTACACGAGAGCTACATCAACAAACAATAAAAACAATATATGATCGTGATCGGTATGCGAAAGCGGGCGGTTGTTTTTTCGCCGGACGGGAAAAACGAGGAGCGAACTGTTGTCTGGCTCACCCGCGCCGCGGGAGATATCAAATATTTCCACCCCATCATTGTAATTAATTGTGTTTTTTTTGCTCTTCGCAAACAGAAAAAAAAGAGATATCAGAAATTGTAAATGAATGTTGGCAACCGCCGTGGTACTTACTCCCCCTCCACACCCTGTTTGATGAGAAATGGGATTGCTTTATTTTTAGATTCCGCAGGAATAGGGTGGGTCGCGTTTCCGATGTCGAATATTTGTAGGACTGGCCAGAATTAAGCTCCATATGGGTACTTAATTGATTTTTTTTTTAATTTATCAGCAAGGCTTGAATGCAAAGTGCGTTTCAAAGAATGCATACTTTTTAAAGGAATAGCTAAGGACAGTTCCTGTTGCGTGGGAAATCTGCAAAAAATTAATAGGCAACCAAGTGCATGTGAACGCACAAATTCCAGGCGTGTAATTTCTAGTTATCTCGATAATATTGAAAATGTATCAAAAGCTGAATATTTACATACTTATAATTATTTAAATGGACACCTGAAGATAACTAAAAATGAAATGTTAATACAATATAACATAATTCCCAATCAATTTCTCAGAAAGATAAAGAACAATTAACAATTTCCACGACACTTACGTACTCTTTTCAGTTACACCACCAATGTACGGATCATTTTTTTTTTGCAAACAAGGAAATTTTTGTCTATGCATGAAGATGTTTGTCCTGTATATACTCTGTTACGATAGATAACCTAGAATACATTAGTAGAAACTATTATGCTATCTGGCTAGGTTTTAGTATATTTTTTTTAGGATATCAAATTATTTTACAATATCAATTTAAGCGAATAACGAGGGGAAG
Organism: Eumeta japonica; assembly: GCA_005406025.1. Taxonomy (NCBI): domain Eukaryota; kingdom Metazoa; phylum Arthropoda; class Insecta; order Lepidoptera; family Psychidae; genus Eumeta; species Eumeta japonica. Next base: position 876 of record BGZK01000065.1, on the reverse strand, counting down.
AAAAATTATGGCAGCATATATTGCTCGAAAACCACTACTATTACATAATTCAATACTATACAAATACCACTTAAAGTCCTATGTATGCATATAACGTATATATATAAGGAGTGTAGTAAAAAGATGTTTAAGGTTCACTTTGCTTGATGAGGAAGAAAGTGGGAGAAGAGGGTGGGGGAGGGCGATAAGAATTGAGAGCGATAAGGCGAGGGAGGAGTGAGAGAGAAAGAGAGAGAAAGGAGGGTTATGATTGATAGATGACGTGAAAAGCTGAGAGTAAAGAGAAACGACAGTGAGACCAAGTACCAGGTAGATTCAAATCGGTAACAGGATCAAAATCGGAATCGGAAATAAGAAACGAATCAAGTTTAAAATCGATGTTATAATAAAGATTATAACAACGCAAGAGCTGCCACAGGCAATTTCTAGAATATAAACCTATTGCGAAATGTTATGTATTTATATTATAATTCGATACAAATAGAGTTTCACGAATAAAAAAAAAAATCTCGTTCGACGGAATCTTATTAGGGAATCATATCAAATGTAACTCTCAATAATGAAAATCGAAATACAAAATAAGTATTTTTCCATCTCAAAGAATGAGCGTCTAGCGAACTTGATACGTTCTAACAAATCTTATATCTCGCTGCCCGTGTCTGGTAGCCGGCGATATTTTCTTAAACAATGTATTTCTTTTCCCGGAAAACACAACAGGGGCGGCGCGGACGTGCGGGATAATGCCGAATAAGAAAAAGGTGGTCTCCGGGGGAGGTCGGGGCTAATATTACGTATGACACAGTTAACGTGAGTACAGTAATTGAGATAGCCGCCCATCCCCAGCCGGAATACTAACGTAGCGTCCGGCGCGTGTTC